>JAOTQK010000012.1:8414768-8432827 GCA_025642025.1 Rhododendron ferrugineum
TAGAAAAAATAGAACTATAAGGAGAAAAGTGTAATAAAATTATGAATTAGAAGGGGGAAAGTGTAATAGAACTATAAGGAGTATAAAATACTTACGTCTGTTGGCAGACATACTCGACAATCGACATCCAAGCCCTAGAACTCGATCGATTCCTTCTCTCTCTAGATCGATTGAAGGCAGGTACACTCACACACACACACACACTCTCTCTCTTTCTCTCCCTCCTGAGTCCTGATTGTACTCTCTCTCTCTCCTGATCGTATCATACTTACCCGGTGGTCATATAACTTTTTTTTTTTTTTTGTTAAGGTTGGTTTTTCTTTTATTGTCAGGTTAACTTTGCTTTTTATACAGAAAATACAACAGTCAAAAGGCCAAACTAGTTACTAGTTGTAACCTCCTCTAGCAAAAGACAAAAGACAAAATACGGCAAACTAGTGACTTTTGGCATGCATTAGATGTTGGATGCTTCGAATTAGTTTTTGTTAGGTTCTCTTTTGTTGGGAATATGGCAAACTAGTGACTTTTGGCATGCATTAGATGTTGGATGCTTTGAATTAGTTTTTGTTAGGTTCTCTTTTGTTGGGACATGTGCTTAATACTTGGTATTGGTAATTTAACCACTTTTTGACTTGTGCCTAGTATGAGACTAATAATTATAAAAATATATAATTTGCACAGCCGTATCCCCGACGTATCCGTATCCTAGTTTTTTAAATTTTGCCGTATCGCCGTATCCGTATCGTGTCGTATCTGTATCCCGTATCTGTATCCGTGCTTCATTGGGTACTTATTGTTGTTAGAAGAACCATGATCAACAATATTGTCTTGCCAGTCTCACTAGCTTGGGATGCTCCATCTTGATTTTCCTGTTGACCTCAGACTGGTTGTACATGAAGCATGGTCAGTAATTGCTCCTACATCTTACGATTTTTGTTGGCCACACGAATTCAGTTACGTTGAGAATCTAAGACAGAGACATACACCCACATGTTCGACAATGATAATGCTGTGTGCTTGGTGATCTTGTTGTCATAAGAAAAATGAGATTGCGGAAATAAACTCGTGATAATTTTCTTTGTAGCCTACCTCACATTTCTTATATGCTGATGAACTTTTAACTGGAACAGTTACTTCTTATTGGCAACTTCTAAGTTAACAGAGAATTTGTATGTATGCTTCATTGAGTAGAAGTCCCAGTTATTGCCTTTCCTTTTGCATGCTATAAGCTCTTTATTGTTATGTTGAAATTGGATCATTGCTCAAACTATCTTAATCATGTTTCTTGGATACCTCATATTCAGATAACTGAAGAGCGAGAACGGGTTATAATGGATCAGAAATCTATCATGCCAACTGCATTTGTTTCCTTCAAAAGTCGGTGGGCTGCTGCTGTTTGTGCACAAACCCAACAATCCCGAGATCCAACTGCATGGTTGACAGAGTGGGCCCCAGAGCCCCGTGACGTCTATTGGCAAAATCTGGCAATTCCTTATGTTCAACTGACAATCAAACGGCTTATAATTGCTGTTGCCTTCTTTTTCCTCACATTCTTCTTTATGATCCCGATTGCATTTGTGCAATCCCTTGCAAACATTGAGGGTATTGAAAAAAGACTAAGCTTTCTGAAGGTCATTATTGAAGTGTGAGTTTGCTATGCTTCATATACTTAATGGTTCTATTACAGGTTATTTATTAATTGGTACTTACGTAACTTGGATCAGACTGTTGAACAAAGGACATTGTTTAATATTGTGCATTTGACATTTTCTAAAGTACCCATACATGAATTAATTAGGACATCTTTTCACTGACTTAGAATTTCATACATTGCTAAGTCCTCTGTTGCGTTGGCAAGTCAATTTTCCAATGACACGGTTCAAGTAGTACCTTGCCTTTGGCCTGTCAAATTTAGTTGCGCATAAGTAGTAACCATAGGTTTTATAAAAAATTTGGAAAGTTGTGCGAATTTCATGCATGTACTTGTGGTTCTCTTTACAGATTTCAACTGCTCCTTTATAGTAATACTCTGATCAACTATTGCAGACCTTTCATCAAATCACTCATCCAAGGTGTTCTGCCTGGACTTGCTTTGAAGCTTTTCCTCATGTTTCTGCCAGCAATATTGATGCTGATGTCTAAATTTGAAGGCTTTATAAGTATCTCATCTCTGGAGAGGAGGTCGGCATCTAGATTTTACATCTTCAGTTTCGTGAATGTGTTCCTTGGAAGTATAATAGCAGGAACGGCATTTGAGCAACTTAATTCATTTATTAAGCAGTCGGCAAACCAGTAAGTTGGTCAAAGTTCCTTTTACGTTATTTACCCGAGTCTCCTTGCTCTTCCAGCAATACTTATTTATGCTTGTCTTGAAATTTCTCTTGCTTTTGATGCCCTGATATTAGAGTGGATAGTTGATATCAGTCTTTCTTCTTTGTTACTGTCAACATTAATTTGTCTGACATTATTACACAGCACTATCTTATTTTCAGAGAGCTTTATATTGGTCCGGCTGTTTGTTTTTTTAGTGTTTGAGTGCACAAATCTTTGTCTATGTTGGTGTGAATACTATTACACAAGATGGTTTGGGGCACCCTCATGCATGTCCTGTATCTTATTTTCAGAGAGCTTTATATTGGTCCGGCTGTTTGTTTTTTTAGAGTTTGAGTGCACAAATCTTTGTCTATGTTGGTGTGAATACTATTACACAAGATGGTTTGGGGCACCCTCATGCATGTCCTGTATTTCTGATAAATGACGATTTCTGCAGAATCCCAAAAACCATTGGAGTAGCAATTCCAATGAAAGCAACTTTCTTCATAACCTATATAATGGTCGATGGATGGGCTGGTATTGCTGGGGAGATTTTAAGGTTGAAACCACTGATTTTCTATCACTTGAAGAATTTTTTCTTGGTGAAGACTGAAAAGGATAGGGAGGCAGCAATGGATCCAGGGAGTCTGGGTTTCAATACTGGCGAACCTCAAATACAACTCTATTTTCTACTGGGTCTTGTTTATGCCGCGGTGACACCGCTTCTACTTCCTTTCATATTGGTTTTCTTCGGCTTTGCGTATCTAGTATTCCGCCATCAGGTAAATTTTGTCAATCCAATCGATAGGAAAAGTGATGATAAATCGGGATGCGAAAACATCATGTGCCTATAGTTGTGTGGGAATGTGATAGAAACCCCACCAGACTTACATAATAAGTAGAAATAAGATATCATTAGCTTTAACTGCTCAATCTTTGGGCATTTGGAATTATTAAGAGATGTGGGAAACTCAGAATCATGCAACCGAGGGTTGGGTCTTGTTGGTATTCAAGTGCTGGAAACTGTACATCATGATATTCATTCTGGTTGTCATGTCCTTGAAACCACTTTCCCCTTATCTATGAGAGTTAATTTTTAGAATTTTTCTCTAATTATGTAATCCAAGTAACTGCCATTGTCTTGCAAGAATTTATGGTAGCATCAGCACAGGACGTGTGGGCAGATTTTTATTTCCTTTCACAAACTGTTGAGAATGTTACTGGAAGATTTGATCTCCAGCCAGTTTATTAGGAAGGGTAGCCCTAAGGCATGAGCAGCCAGAGCAGGTTCCCTCAGGGCGATCTGTGTTTTCGGTTTCAGCCTACTATTCAATTCTTGTAGCTATAAGGCTGTGTAATAACTATTAAGGGTTTCTCTATTATATAATGCAGATCGTAAATGTCTACAACCAAGAGTACGAAAGTGGTGCAGCGTTTTGGCCTGACGTCCATGGACGCGTAATTACTGCGTTGGTCATTTCACAAGTGCTGCTTATGGGATTGATAGGTACAAAAGAAGCTGCTCAGTCAACACCATTTCTGATTGCTCTCCCAATATTGACCATAGCGTTCCATAGGTTCTGCAAAGGCCGTTATGAGCCTGCATTTATCAGATATCCATTGCAGGTAAGGGGGAACTCACAAGTTTGCAAAACAGATGGGGTTTTACATGTTATCGTAGTAATCATTAATCCCATACATTTCGATAAGCATATAGGTAGAAGTAGAACCTTGTTGTGTCTGAATCCAATTATATTTAGGCTGTGTTTGGACCATGGAATTGTGGAGGGGAAAATGTAAAGAGGAAAAGATAAGAAGATAACCAAGTCAAGAAACTTGATTATTTCTTAGCTTTCCGTAATCTTTTCCTTTACTTTGGTGAATGCTTCCATCAATCCATGATCTGATGCCTTAAGAGCGAAAAATACTATTTTCATTTGTATTGTTCTTAGTATTTTGGTTCATGGAGCCACTTAATTTTTTTTTTGCCACAAAAGTGAATTGCCTCAAATAACAAATCAATCCCTACTAAATCCTATTTTATGGAATTAACTACAATTCTTCAGTTTCAACTTCTCCCCACTTGTGAAAAAAACTAAACCGATGTTTTCTACTTTTATATACTCCTATATTTTTTGTTTAGTGTATTGACTCTAAGATACTGGACAAAAAGATCAGATTGACCTCTGTTGTTGTAAACAAAAAAGACACCGTAGAACATCAAATACTATGATCCAGAAAAAGAAAAAAAAAACTGAAAGAAAGAGAACAAGAGATCCTATTTCTTGAATGACTTAAAACTGATCTCATATTCCTTTTGCTCAACTAAATAGCTATTGCTACTAACCTTCTTCATGGTTTTAGTCTCAAAAAAGTTTCTGTTTTCATTTCCTCATTTGTGGCGGTGAATTTCAGGAAGCGATGATGAAAGACACTTTAGAACATGCTAGGGAACCGAATCTCAATCTCAAAGGCTACCTCCAAAATGCTTACATCCATCCCGTTTTCAAAGCTTGCAATGAGGATGAAGATGAAGATGACGATGGAGAATTCAACAAAAACTGGGGGGAGGAGAGCGTACTGGTCCCCACAAAGCGCCAGTCGCGCAGAAACACTCCCGTGCCCAGCAAAGTTAGCGCTAACTCCTCACCACCGTCTTCTCTACCTGACGTTGTTGAGGAACATACGCAGCCTTAAATCTTGGGCCACGTGTCTCTGTACATTTCGTAGTTTGCATTGTTTAAAGCAGTGGAGAAGGGTCGCACTGTAACGTTAGCAGAAATAACTTGGTTTGGTGTGGGCGTGTATGTAGTGCGCGTGTATGTAGTTACATATAAGTATAGAGATAGAGGAGAGGGACTTGCGCAACCGCTGGTTTTGAAAGATAATTCTGGATATTTGTGGGAAAATACAGGATGAGCAGAGGCAGGCGCAATAGGAGTGAGTGTGTGGATTTTCTTGTAAGTAATTTGTTCATTTACTAGTTTAATAAAAATATGGCCATATTTTGTTCTTGTTAAGAATGTTTGATGCTCAAGCTCCCCTTTTTGCCAAGGGGTTGGCAGATTTTGGAAACAACAAAGCGTGGTAATGTATAAATTCGATCCAATAGTATTGCTGCGTGATTAAATTTATACATTTTTTGATGTGTGATTCAAGCCATGTGAAAGATGCACACCATAGTAGGAGTTACGTAACTTATTAGACCCCGTTTTGTTAAGGTTATGTTTTACAACACAAATTATTTTTTCACAATACATCATCTTTAATTCAAGAAATAAGTACTTATTTAAAAAATAAGTCTTTATTTTAATTAGCGGAACACATACTTAGTCCGAGTTTCTGGTTGTGGAAAGAGAAAAAAATGCAGTCGACAGGGACAGGTTAGGTTAACTACATCCTTTTTTGACACTCCTATTAAAACTTGCCAACCAATCAACCTTTTTTTTGCCTTCATGTTTTTAAAAGTCAACTTGTGCTGTTTCTTTTTTTTTTTTTTTTGATCCGCAACTTGTGCTGTTTCTTGACTTGGCATCTCATTCCCTTGGAGAAAGAGTTCCTATATCTTCTGGTATCCTAATCTTTGGAATTAAATTTTTGATTGATTTACCTGGCAGACATATTACTCCTACTTAAATAATGGACAAATCCAGTGCACAAAACTCTCGTCATTGTGAGGTCTGGGAAAGGATTGATGTACGCAGTTTGATCTAATTCAATCAGTTTGGCTTCTTGTTGTCTTCTTAAAAAAAAACAAAAAATTCACTAGAAAGAGTAACATAGGTCAAAAACAGGCCTATTCATCGATATATTTTATTTTCTGAAACGTTTTTCAGGTTCCGGCTGCAATTTAACAGTTTTCTGATTTCTCTCGTCAAAATGTACGTAGTACTAGTAAAACCGTCACAGTCAACCTATGGACGACATCGCAAAGAGGTGAGTTGGGGCTTCCCAGGCTTCCTGATTGGATTGGGCCAACTCATCTGTGACGCTCAACCTAACCTTGCACGATAGCTCTATCATATAGCATTCTCTTGTACCATTTGAAACTATTGTTTGCCCCATTCCAAGGAATCGAGTTATTTTTCTTTATAATCGAAGGTTCGGGCCAACCTCTGCACACACATCGACTTCCGAGAAAACGAGTTGTACTTTGAAGCTTGATATTGATACAGTAGTGAATATAGACAAGTAGAGAGTGGGGATCAATGTGGTGGCTAGGGACAGTGGACAAGGGGGCCTGCTGCGCCTTCCCTTCGAGCTCTAGAAAGTGATCCAAATCGTTTACTTTGTAGAGCTTGACACGTGCATCAACCCCTAAAAAACCAAATCACGTTTTTCTTCTGTAAATGAAAAGCAAATAGAATTCAAAAAATACACACCAATAGCATTTGATTTAATCATTAGGCAACCGATGTTTGATACCTGTACTGATTGAGTTCCCAGTTTATTGGGTAAATCATTCTTGTTATAGGGTGACACATAATAGTGCTGAATATGGGCTTACACGTGAAATTCCTACTACTATTTGAATGGGATTGTTCTTTTGTACAAATTTTTTTTTTTAATACAATATGTTCTTGGCCAACTTGCACACATCTCAGCCTAATCCTTACAGTCTCTCCCACAACCGTTTCACACGCTTACGCATGGGGTAAGGTGATCACAAGAGTTATTGACAAAGAAAATCGAACCTAAGTCCTTAGAATGAACCAAACATCTAAATCTCAGGCTAAGACTACTTGGTCAACCCTTCGGATGTTGTTTTTCGATCTTTTGTTAATAAAAATTTTCTTCCATCTTTTGGCAAAACAAGATAGAGCTCATGTTTTTAACCAAATTAAGTACTCCATTATTTTTCCACTAGTTGTCGGGACAAAATCAACAGGACTATCAAATTCTGTCCACGCTACACGTGGCCGTTCGACCTTGGCTTTTCCCTATGGCCCGGTTTGAGATTTTCCTAATGACAAATATTACGTTTACCTATGAGAAATGACAATAAATCCTCTGTGACTTCAATATTTATTTCACCGACAAGTCAAACAACAACTGTTCAACTAAACAAGTGATGGAATCAGCTAAAAGTGGGTTACGTTAACAAACTCACGCGTTCTCATTTCTCAATTTTTCAACTCAAAAGTAATACCAATTTTTCCCTCGATCGAAATCGATAGAGATTTCGGAAAACAATGTCAACAACAAAAAATAAGGGCGAATGTGGCTTGTCTCCAAAGGCGGACCCGTGGTTCCACGCCGTATTTCAGGACTTCACCAGAAGAAAAATGGCAGTCGAGTCAAATGTGAAATTAAGAACGAAATTGAAGATAAGCGAAAGAGACTTCTGTTAATCTTCAATGGTGCATCAATACATACAAGAAAATCAGTGATGCAAAACACACACCAATCTTCAAGAACGAAATCGGTACATGGAATTAAATTACTCCTAAGTCCTAATTATAACCCAGAAGTGGGTTAGAAAGACAAAAATTTATTTGATTTGTCGGGGAGTTTACAATGAGGCCTAAAAAGGCTATTTATAGGAAAATAAAGATGTTTAGAAAATAACTTCTTAACTTCTTCAATGCTCTTCATTCTCCTTTGCTTCCATTTGTCCAAATAACTTTCCTTCAACTTCAAAATGTGTAGGAGTATGACAAGTGTCTTGCATATTATTAAAATACCAACAAATAAAAGAAATAAAAACTAGCTATATTATTAAAACAAAATAATAAAATATGAAGCATTCTTATAATTACCACTTTTCGGTCGATGATCGATAGGCGGTGAAATATGGTGTAAACATGACCAAAATGGTTATTTTAATGAGTAATAAAAACTAAATGCTGCTGATTTTGCCACTTCCTTTTTTGCTAACGACACTCCCCTATAAGTGTATTTTTGGTGCATTTACAGAGAAGTGCCGTTAATAAAAAAGAAAGTGACAAAATCATTTCCCAAACTAAATGACTATTACTCCTAAAAATATCATCTATTTTGATCAAAACTATTCTTCCAATTAGGGGTGTGCACGGGTCGGGCGGGTCGGGTTTGGCCCGGACCCCGACCCCGACCCATGCACGGGTGTAAGAACCGTCAGCGAGCCCGATTCTTTTGCGTTGGGTCGGGTTGGTCGGGTATTCCCTTCGGGTTGGTCGGGTCGGGTCCGACCTCACGGGTAAGGAACGCACCACTCGAACCCCGAACCGAAATTTGATTTTTAACAAAAAGTGAACCCGCACCCGTCCGAACCACATGTTCGACCCCGCCCGAGACCATTCGGGTCGGGTTACGAGTTTTTTGCACACCCCTACTTCCAATAGTAAAACAAAGTCATTTTATTCAGAAAATAAGTGAGGGTTGATGGTGTAGGCATGTAAGATTTTCAGCCAATCAGAAGTTGCCACGTATTGCGGGACCTGGTAAATAGGGCACGATAAACGGCCAATCAAATATTGCCATGTGTCTCGAGGTCAAAGGTCAAAGTAACACGAATGGGCCAATCAAATGGTGCCACGTGTCTAAGTGAGGCAATTATTATTTTTATTAAGCTCGGCCAATCAAATTACGCCACTTGGTGAAAAATAATAATTGTCTTTCTTAAAATAAAAGAAATAAGGATAATTATTAAATTATAATTATTTCTTTTACATTTAATAAAGAAATAATTAAAAGGAGAAAAATATGAAGGAAGTAGAGGTTGGTCATGACTCTTCATCCTACATCTCTATCCTCTCATATTTTCCATCTGCACATTCAAGCATACAAGCTCCAGAGCTCTGCAGATCGAAACCCTCAAGCCCTTCAGAATTCTTCAAGTCTCCATCCAACAAGAATGTTATTCGAATCGAAACTTTAAGCATCGAAGAACATTCAAACCAAATCATCTTCTTCACAAATTTCGGAGAAGATTCTGCCGCTCGATCCGAGAATAAGCATCAAGCTCTCGTTTCAATAGCAACCGAAGAGAAGAATCAAGGAATTAATTTCTTTGATTAGAAATAATCTCATAGATTGTAAACTCTAATTTCACACATCAATAAAATTGACTATTGTTCAACATTTTTCTGTCTTTTTCGCAGACTCGAAATTTGTGTTCAACAGATGGTATTTCTATAATGAAAAACAATAATGAATTTTTCAATGTAAGCAACTTTTTGGTTGGTTCCATCACGTGTATGGTTGAACTGTTGTTATTGAGATCAATGGTGCAGATACACCCAAACACACATCCACCACTCACATGAGTGGTGAGTCCCACACATACTACACACTTTAGTGTGTGTATGAGGCCCACCACTCATGTGAATGTGAGTGTGTGTTTGGATGTGTCCCTAGAATTATTGTATTGAGATATCGATGAAACATACAGTAAATTGAAAGCATAGGAACATTTGTCATTATCGTTACTTAAAAGTTAAAACCTCAGCGATGTCATTACACGTCGCTGTTCGACCATTGTCCCGCTGTCACCGGCCTTCATAATTGCGCCTTTGACTGCCCCACTCTCGAGTCGGGCTTTCCACAAACAAAACCAAAAAGAGGAGACGCGTGCGCACTATCAGAGTAAACGAGAAAGGACACGGGAATCCCAGCCGTCCATCCCTTTAGTTAAGGGGCCCCTTTAATTAATGGTCCAAAATCAAAAAAAGTGTCCCCCATGTAACTATGTAGTAACTTAGTGCCCGTTTCAGAAAAGCTTCATAAAAATGGAAAAATGACGGATTTTGATAATTAATACATGTTAAAAATATGCTGAGAACATTTGTTAATACTGAAAATGTCCTTGACGTGTATTAATTATCAAAATACGTCATTGACCGTCATTTTCCCCCTAAAAAATACTTCGTAAGTATTTATTTGTAATTGTTAAGTTATTCACAAATAATTGACTTACAAAAATAAATTTTTAATTTTTTTTGCATCGTTTAAAAAATCTCATTGAGATCTTTCAAACAAGTCCATATTGCATAATTTTATGTTTCAATAAACCTATTATTTTTGAGTTTGAAAATTGCAAATGAGTACTTAATTTTAGATTGCTCTCAAATTTTTGTGACTTATTAATTCGTCTTATCGTGAGGAATCGAAAAAGTAAAAAAAAAATGATCGAAACTCAATTTTTTTGAATAAATACAAAAATAAGTCAAAAATATATTTTTTTTGGGGAGTGATTTTGTCATTTCCCTTTTTGTTAATGTCACTCCCCTTTTTGTCTTTATTGGATGATTTGTTTTGTGAGAGAGTGAGAGAATGAGAGTGACATTAACAAAAAAAGAGAGTGACAAAATCAATTTCTTTTTTTTTAAACTTATTTTTGTCCTTTTTAAAAAAAATTATGAGTTTCGATAATACTTTTTTACTTTTTCGATTACTCTCGATGAAACGAATCAATAAGTCACAAAAACTTGACGCAAAACAAACAATTGCAAAAAAAATTTGAACAAAGACAAAAAAAATAAGGGAAATAATAATACGCCAAAACCGTTTTTGTTGGTGCCAAAACTCTAGTACACAAAAATCTTGTACCATGTGTAGTGTACAAGACTTTTATGCGCTGTAATTTTAACGTCAACAAAAACAATTTTGACATTATCATTACCCAAAAATAAGTCACCTGATTTTTTAATTCAAAAAATCCCTATACTTTAGATTTTTCTGCCGTTAGATTTAAAACATAATAAAGATATCACACAATTAAACGACCAAAATTTCTTTTGGCACATAAATTTTCGGGACTGAGAAAATGGGAAAAAAAAAAATACTACTACTACAAAGAAGCCAAAAAGCAAACAAAGTTTACACTTTACACAGCCGATCGAACATTTAAAAAAAAAAAAAAAAGTTCCGTTTTACTTCTACAAAACTCTCGCTCTTTAATGCTCCTCCTCTCCGATCACCCGCCGCCTCCATGTAAACGCTCTCTCTCTCTCTCTCCCCCCCCCCCACCCCCTCTCTCTCTCTCTCTCTCTCTCTCTCTCTCTCCATACATATACGTTTATACATAAAACCTAGTATCTATCTGTTGTTGTATCTATTACCCTAGTCCTGAACCGCAGGAGGCCACCACCGTCATCATGAAGAAAAAAACCTCCTCCTCGTCATCACTCCTCCCACCACTCTCCGCCCGCCACGTGTTCTGGTTCGGCTGGAAGCTCGTCATCGCCCTCTCCATCTCTCTCTGCCTCGTCGCCCTCCTCCGCCTCCAGTACTACTCCTCTCAAGAATCCGACGACGACGATCTCTCTAGCTCCTCCTTTTCTTCTTCTTCTTCTTCCCGTTTTACCCCTCGCAGATCTCGGATTTCCAACGTCCCCTTCCAAGGCCCTCCCAAGGTCGCGTTCCTTTTCCTCGCCCGCCGCAACCTGCCCCTCGATTTCCTCTGGGGCACCTTTTTCGAGGTTTCGTCTCATCTTTTTTCTTAACAGCGAATTTTGATGCACCGAGAAACCTCTGTACCTCTAAGAGACAAACGAAATTCTCGCACGATCCAACGGTCCTGAGGTTTCTCGGTACAGAGAATCTCGTGTGATTTTTTATTGAGTAGGAATTTGTGTTGGAGGTTTTGGTGATGTTTTTGTTAGGGTTTTTTTTTTTTTTTGCAGAACGCTGACGTGGCGAATTTCTCGATACACGTGCACTCGGAGCCCGGATTTGTGTTCGATGAGTCGACGACGAGGTCTGCATTCTTCTATAATCGGCAATTAACTAATAGCATTAAGGTAATTTTTTTAAAGTTTCGATCTTGAATGTATTGTAATTGGGGAAGATTGGTTTTTTTAATAAAGAATTCGCCAATTGGGTAAAGTAGATTAGAAAATGCGTATTGTTTGTATTCATTAATGCTTGTTTGGTTGCTTAGGGAATGAAAAGGAGAAGAAGGAATAGCAATTTGTCTTTTCATAATGTAGTTTTTGTTGCCATATGCATAATGAAGAGCTTTGTTCAGTAAAATTAGTTGTGCTCGGTAATCGGTATAGCCGGCAATTAACTAATAGCATTTGGGTAATTTTTTAAAGTTTCGATCTTGAATGTATTGCAAGTGGGGAAGATTCGTTTTCGGGAAAAAAAGAAAAGAAGGAAGGATAGGTGAATGTTGATTAAAAAATGTGTGTTTTAGGTATTAAATTATGCTTGCTTGGTTGCTGAAGAAGACATATTAGAAGGAACAGAAAGAATGGGAATTTTTTATTTTCATAATGTAGGTTCTGTTGCATTATGTGAAATGATGAGCCTTATTCAGTGAATTTAAGTTCTGTTGCATAGGACTTTCAAAAACTTTTTCTTAAAAAAAAACACTCGTCATTTTCACATCATATTCACATTTAAATAAAATAGATTTGCGGGTGTTCTCTAAAATAGATTCTTTTAAAAAAGAAATCCTAGAGAATGAGTTTCAAAAAATTTGTCACACACAAAAGTTTTGTGAGTTCTTAAAAATGAAGAGAGAAAACAAACGTAAAACCTGCAAGGCTGCAAATTAAAGAAATACTTCACGAACTGAATTTTGGTTCCCTTGTTTTGTTGACTATTTTACAGAAAATCGAGCCTTACCCGTCTGTTTTGTATACATTTTACGTTCTAAGAATTAAGCTGTTTTGCTTACAGACTTGACCTGGCTGGTTGTGTTGCAGGTGGGATGGGGAGAAGTGAGTATGATTCAAGCTGAGAGGTTATTACTAGGAGCGGCTCTTGCGGATCCTGCAAACCAGAGATTTGTTCTCTTGTCAGATAGGTTGGTATAACCGTAACTTAAACAACTGGAAATTGTTAATTTGTCATAGGTATTTTGCTGGTAATACGACTTGACAGATATTTTTGCTCCATCTAATGCTTTACATTGTTTAATCCAATGAATAGCATTGAGAGTTGAATAACTCTGAGACTGGTGTTATTTGAACATATAGGAGTGAATCCTTATCCTATGCTACATATGCTGTCTCATACTTATGAAGACTGAGGAAACCGTAGATCAGCAGTTTTAGTTTGAGTATACTTTTAGATGCATCATGCATGGCATTTGAACATATTGGAATGAATCCTATTCTACACATGCTATCTCATTCCTATGACAACTTCGGAAACCATAGATCAGCAGTGTTAGGTGATGGTGATGATCTGAACGTTAATTTGGCAGTCCTTGGCGATGCGGAATCTCACTCCAGTAGCCAGACCAATACTTAAAGAATAGAAGAGGTGAAAGTTAGCAACCAGTTTCAGACTAGATCACCTACCCAAAGTTAAGCGCAATAAGTGGAGTGAAGCGTGGAGAGGGACGATAAACATAACAACAATAACAACACCCATGTACTCCCCGATCGAGGGGGGCATTGGCGGGGGAAGGCTGAAGACAGATCTAACCTTTGCCAATATAGACCTAAGGGACCTAACCTTCGGCAAAATCAAAGTGGCTGCGCTCAGGAAGTTTTACCATAGAAATTTTGGAGATGGATGATACATATATCAATTCAAAATCAAAGCGAAAACTAATTCTTTTTTTTAATTTTATTTTATCAAATTTTGGATAATCTCCCTTTAGCTTTTGTGAACTACTATAAAGGTAGGGAGCAATACTCTATTTCAATGTCAGAGTGGAACTCTAAGAAAATGGGAAGAAGTTCTCCCTCAATTCAGTTTCATGGCTTGCTCTAGGAAATCGTGTAAGCTGTGACACTGATTACACTTTGAAAGCAATTCCATAATTCTGCATGTTAGGTACCAAATGCAGCGGCAAGTATGATGATATTGTTATGGTTTCAGCTGACAAAGTTGATTTATAGTATCATGCAGTAAACTTTTCCATATTTGATCTGTCATTAGTTTATCGGTTGTACTCCCTGGACCCTGGTCCTTTCCCTTTTGATTTCAACTTATGCCTTTGAGGTTTTCTTGTGAGTGGCTTACTTGATTGTTGCTGTCATAATGCGTAATTGTTCTAGTGGGTCTTTTTCGTTCGGTTAGCATTTCTAGCTATATTCCAATTATAAGCAGGTTAACTCACCCTTCTTTTTCCCCTTGTGTATGATTGTAGGCCATACGGTATACTTAAACAACCGTCCATCATGAGGTTTCTCACAGCTTTAATCTAAAATGTTTTATGATAGTTCCCCATTTGTATTGTGCAGCTGTGTTCCTTTGTACAACTTTAGCTACATATACAGTTATCTGATGGCTTCTCCAAGGAGTTTCGTTGACAGGTAGATAGACTACATAAGATGACAATTTTGCAGTTGCTAATTTTTCTGTAGATTACACAGTAGTCTAGCAGTTTGACCTATTTATGTAGGCTTTTTGTGTTTTAGCTTTCTTGATCTTGATAAAAAAGAAGGCCGCTACACCCCTAAGATGTCACCTGTAATACCGAAGATTAAGTGGCGAAAAGGGTCCCAGGTTATGTCTTAGCCTTGATTTGAATTACATTTTATACCATATTAGAAATTGATTTAACAACATCCTAAACTTGAAGTCTATTGTGTACATGCAGTGGATTTCTTTAGTTCGCAGCCATGCGGAAGTTGTTGTAGATGATGAGGTTATCTTTCCTGTCTTCAAGAAGTTTTGCAAGGTACATGACTGGGGCATTTTGCTCCTCTCTCAACCATATTGTCATGCTCAGTCATCTAATAACCTTGTTCCTTTAATCATGATCGCTCTTATGTACTAGTTGTTAAGGGGCTATTATATACAAATGACGTACAACCCAGAAGTAGTATACAGACATTCTTCTATCAACAGCATTTACCCTGCTATTTCATGGAGCACATTTTGTGAATGTGACTCTTGCAACCTTTAAATACAAGTTTCTATTGCATTTTGAAAGTTTGACTGGAAGATGTGAATCATGTAAAAATCGACCTCCATTTGAACTCTGACCCCTTGATTGTAAAACTTACCTTTGATAACAAAAGATGAACTGCCGCCTTAACCTTACTGTTAGTCTTGATGAGTAGTTATCGTTCTGGTAATTTGGATATGTTGTACAGTAAGTTGATCAGTTATGTTTGACTTTGCAGCGACGTCCACCCATAGATGTCAGCAAGGGAAAGCAGAATAGTGTAAGTGGTTTCTGTTTCCTGGGATCTAATTGTTAGCAGCTCTTTGGCTTAGCTATTTATTATTTTATCCTTGCTTTGAAGTTGATTCGTTCATCAATGATCAGTTAGTGATGTTATCTTTAATTAGTGTTGGGAATACATTGATTGAAGTATCTTGGTAAGTGCCGAAGGGCTAAACAAGTCGGGGAAGCAGGTCTTGGAAGTACTGAGTACAAATTGGAGAGCAAGATTCAATCTGGTCTGAACTTATCAGAACCACAAACCTGGTTCCTAGTTGCCAGGGTTCATATCTTCATCAATTTGATTTGGCACCAACCATAGGTTGGTTCTAGGATTCCTAGCTCACACTTGTGTTTGTTCATATGTGTGCTGGCTGAGCAAGTTCTAGTTCGTTTCTGCAGTCTCATTTAGGCCCAACATTCACTTCATGCTAAGCTTGCTTGTGGCTTAATTACTTGAATAGTCATAAGAATGCACGCATGTATCGATGAATGCATTACGTTTTGATGCTTGGTCACCGTTGATAATTAATGTATAATGGAAATGCATAACCCAAAATCATCAATTATTCACTTTTAGAATCGAGGCAATTTTATAACAGGTGATGTTTTCTTCGCTGAGGCAATAACCAATCCAAGGCAAGCATCTAATTGTTACCCTGGGCAATTCCTATGTTCTGCTTTTATTCTGAATTCTATACTTCTGATGAGTCACAGTCACTCAGCATTTTTTTTGTTTATATTTAGGTGCTTTGAACAGCCTTGAACACATGAACCTTCCTTTTGTCATAGCATTCTGATTACAGCTTATTTGCTAATATGCAGAAACTTCAGAAGCAGCACAACTGTATCCCAGATGAACACTATGTTCAGACCTTATTTGCAGTAAGAAATAGATTCATTTGTCTGTCTTGTCTATTATGATTTATTGAGCTCCTTCATTGAACCGCCCCTTCCTCCTCTGGAGTGTATAGAATGTATGATGATTGCTCAATTGGCCCTTAACCTAGTCGTTCGAAAAGATGATCTCATCGGACGTCACTGGGCCGGGCGAAGGGGAAAGAAGGGATGGGTGGTCTGGGAACAACAATGGGATAGGGCTCGCTGCTCCTTTCTTCTCCCCCCCCCCCCCCCCCCTCCCCCCATGCCTATTTGTTCTCCCAGCCCCGGAGAGATGCAGAGCTCAAGCAGTCACTGAACACCTTGTTCATTTGTAGCTCTGGTCTTCTTGGCAACCATCATTAAATAACTAAAGTTTTTCTTTTCTTACTTTGATTGCTTATAGGATCAGTAGCTCCTAGGGAATCTTATTCGTGTTTTCTTCTTTTATCTTTTTTTAGATGAATGATCTTGATGGTGAACTTGAGAAAAGAACGGTGACATACAGTTTATGGAATGAATCCGTGACGAATATGGAGAACAAAGGGTGGCACCCTATGACGTTTAACTATGCAAATGCAGGTCCTCAGCAAATCAAAAGAATAAAGGTGATTGTTTCTTGCATTTCCCGTTTCTTGTAAATTAAGAAATAAGAACAAGTCTACGCGGAATTTTTTGTTTCATGATCTAGTCCAATTTTCAAGCTATCATAATTTTTTTTGCTTCATTTTGTAATTCTCTTCTGCATATTCAGTAATTGATAAATGCTGGTCGGACCTACGTCTTTGTGAAAGGAAATGTATCAAGTGCTCTGCTTGTTGGATTAATGTAGAAGTGCATCCTGTCTGCATGCTATGGGCCTATGGCTTGTGTGTTGTCACTCGCTAAAGTTAAAACCCATCTTGCCTTCGATCATGCGCCATCCTTCTTTCTGAATTCGGAAAGCCCAAAACCTAACCATGTTTGAACCATTATAGTTCACACTTTTTCCTCCTCCAGTATTACATCACTGTCTTCTTCTTCTTTTTATTTATTTATTTCTAAAGCATCTTAACCACCACCGGCAATTGCAATTTGTTTACACAATTGTCTTGTTATCTATATATTTGTTTTCTCCACCTGTAGTTTTTGTCGCCATCTAGATTTTCATATTATTTGCTTGATTTTGCTATGGTGCAATTTCTATTTGAATTTTCTTGCCTCTTGTCTTGCCCCTTATGACTACTTGTGTTTTTATCTCACAGGACATCATTTCTGTATACTACGAGAATGAGCACCGCACAGAGTGGTGCAGTAACAATTCTACCTGCGTACCCTGTTTTTTATTTGCAAGGAAGTTTTCTCGAGGCGGTGCCATGCATCTTTTGAGCGGAGGAGTTCTCGGTCCTTTCGATGCCTCTGTATTATTCGATACGCAGGCCTGATTTTCCTCAATGCCTCTGACCACCTGCGTTTTTCACAGCATATCTAACCATCAACTTGTTATAGAAAGAGGAGTTTGTGAATAGAAATGCTCGGGAAAGTTTTGATACAACGCAATCCAAAAATTTGTAACTGCGGCTAATTAAAATAAGATGTAGTGGGGCAAATAGTTTTCGAGGAGGGAATGAGGGATGTAATGGACTATCATTTTTAGTCTGGTTACCTGATTTTTACAGCAGTAGAATGTTTGTATGAAGTGTAGGATTTTCCTTTTTGTCTAATTGCATTTCTGTATGTACTCTTGTAGAGAAAGTATAAAAAATTGGTCTAGGGTCCACTATAGAGAACTTGTAACCCAATTAGTCCACTTCTAATGTTTGTAACCCCTCTA
>JAOTQK010000012.1:8441762-8475184 GCA_025642025.1 Rhododendron ferrugineum
CCCTACTCTCTTTACTTTCCGTTTTTCATATCAATATTGCATGAGTAGAATAGTATATCATTGAAATTGGAATTGTAGTTGAATTCTTGCAATTAGTTTTTAAATTCCGCATTATATTTGAGATACCCAATTCACCCCCCCTCTTGGGTTGCTATTTGGACCAACAGGTCCATTTCGGAGTCTTCAAGTCCTTGTGGTTCTATTGCCTCGTGGAAATTTCTTGATAGGTACTCATATGATTCCAAACTAGATAGAAATTAATTGGCTACGTACAAATTTTATACGTACCCACCCTCTCAGACCGCTGGCTTAATACGTTGCACAATCATGGCAAACGGTCTTGCTATTATGCTCTATATTGCCCTTTTGTGGTGCTGCTTCGGCAACACCCCTGCCTCTTGCTCGGGAAATGAAACAGATAGATTGGCATTGATTTCCTTCAAGGGTTCTATTGATCAAGACCCATTTGGGGCCATGAGTTCCTGGAATGATTCCGTGCACTACTGTGACTGGAAAGGCATTGCGTGCAGTCGACGGCATCGAGACAGAGTGACAGAGCTGAACCTAAGGTCCCAACGTTTGGTGGGATCACTCTCACCTCATATCGGAAACCTCTCCTTCCTCCGAAGTATCGACCTTCAAAATAATAGCCTCTATGGTCCAATCCCGCCGGAGATTGGTCGTTTGCTTCGACTTCGAAAAATACTGCTCACCAACAATTCGATTGATGGTCGAATATCGACCAACCTGTCTAGCTGTTCAAATCTTCAATACCTTGGCTTTGTAAACAACCGCCTCATGGGGAGCATCCCAGCTGAGCTAGGCTCTTTGGCAAAGCTCGAAGGTTTGGGTTTGGGCAGGAACGAAATTTCGGGAACTATCCCTCCTTGGCTTGGAAACCTCTCCTCTCTTTCCAGGTTTCTTTTGTTTGACTGCAATTTACATGGAGAAATCCCAGATCAAATTTCGAGGCTTCGAGGATTGACGTATGTCTCATTTTACTCGAACTACCTGTCGGGGAAGGTTCCTCCTGGCCTTTTCAACTCTTCCACCATACAGTACTTGGAACTAGGCAGTACCAACCTTGGTGGAAGCCTTCCCTCTGATATAGGCTCAACCCTCAGTAATCTCAAGGGAATTAATTTGTCTTGGAATTCATTTACGGGAACGATTCCTAATTCATTGGTGAACGCTTCGGGGCTTGAAGAGATAGATTTCGGGACTAACGAATTCACAGGACCAATACCAAAAGATCTTGGAAAGCTTATGCATCTTCGATGGGTTAATACCGAGATTAATGGGTTACATGGCGACCTCAGTTTTATTTCGTCTCTAACGAATTGCACCAATTTGAAAGTTATTTATAGTGGTAGCAATTTTCTCAGAGGCTCATTACCAGAGTCCATTGGCAATCTCTCGGTTACATCGATAGATTTGTCGTACAACCAATTGCAAGGCAGCATACCTCCAGGTATTGGGGACCTTGTAAATCTCACTTCCCTTGTGATGTATGATAATCATCTGAGTGGCCCTATACCTGCTACCATTGGCAAACTTCATAAGTTGCAAGAACTCAATTTAGGGGCCAACAATTTTACAGAATTACCAGCGTCACTTGGTAACTTATCTTTGCTGAATCTTCTCCGTTTGCAGCAAAATAATATATATGGTAGCATACCATTGAGTATTGGAAATTGTCGTAACTTGTTGAATGTAAATATTTCTTACAACAATCTCAGTGGTTCCATACCTCCTGAAATTATGAGCCTCTCTTCCATTTCAATATCCCTCAGTTTAGCCCACAATGGACTAACTGGTGCTCTTCCATCGGAAGTTGGGTCTTTGAAGCAACTTACGGAGTTAGAGTTATCAGATAATAAATTATCCGGACCTATACCAAACTCTCTAGAAAATTGTTTGAGCTTGGAACGACTTATGCTGGGAGGTAATTCGTTCGACGGTGAGATACCTACAATTTTGAAAGAGCTAAAGGGTTTAAGGGTGTTGGACCTTTCACGTAATAACTTATCAGGGCCTATCCCAAGTTATCTAGGCGATCTTCGGCTAGAAAAGCTGAATTTGTCTTTCAACCACCTACGCGGGGAAGTTCCAATGGAAGGGGTGTTTCGCAATGGAAGTTCAATTTCAGTGGTCGGAAATAGTGATCTTTGTGGAGGTATTCCGGACTTCAACCTTCCTTCTTGCTCTTCCTCCAAACACCCCCAAAAAAAGCTCTCTAACAAAATGAAAGTGATCCTCTCTATCGTCGTCGTCACAGTCTTTTTAATTTCATCGGCTTGCTTCTTCATACTCTTTCGTCGGCTACGTGCCTTGAGAGAGAAGGCTTCTCACACGCCATCATTCAAGCACCAACTGTTGAAGGTTTCCTACGCAGATCTTCTCAAAGCCACTGATGGATTTTCAGAGAATAATCTAATTGGTGTTGGGAACTATGGTTCTGTTTACAGAGGAACTCTTAGCCAAAGCGGGACAATAGTGGCTGTGAAAGTGCTCAATCTCCAGACCAAAGGAGCTTCTAAGAGCTTCATGTTAGAATGCAAAGCACTAAGATCAATAAGGCACAGAAATCTCTTAAAAGTTGTGAGTGCTTGTTCCAGTATCGATTACAATGGAAATGAATTTAAGGCTTTGGTATGTGAGTTTATGGCCAATGGAAGCTTGGAAAAATGGCTGCACCATGATGGAGTAGAAAATGATGGGCAAGTACAAGAATCTAGAAACCTAACGATGATTCAGAGACTGAACATTGCAATAGATGTTGCTTCTGCGTTGGAGTATCTTCACTGCCATTGTGACTCGACAATTATTCATGGGGATCTGAAGCCGAGCAATGTTCTTTTGGATGATGAGATGGCAGCCCATGTTTCTGACTTTGGGTTGGCGAAAATTATCTCAACTATTTCAAGTGACATGGACCAACATCAGAGCGAGTCAACTGTAGTGAGGGGAACGATAGGTTATGTTGCTCCAGGTATGAGTTCTTTGTATACTTATAACCAATCTAGGCCTTTCGAAATGATGATGCTATGATGTGTTTTTTTGAGTTACCATCGAATTGCCTGGAAATATTGTCAAGTCAATTTCGTGTTTTAAATTAGCAAGTAGAGTTGAGCTTGAAGTGAGTTATGAGCCGACTTGAACTTCTTCTCCATAAGAGAGTTATAGAATTTATTTTCTCATGGTTATGTTCCTTGTGCGATGTTTTTAGGCATTGCATGACCTAGTTTCAGTGAGAAAAGTCCATCACTTCAACTGGTAGCTCATTGTTTTTGTGAGAATTCCAGACTCTATTGTCCTAACATGTCTCAAGTGTGTTCTATAATGTCCTCAGAGTGTCAAAGAGAACAAAACTGTTTTAAAAAACCATCACTCTGTGTCTGCGAGTTCATGTTTGGAAACTTATAAAATTGATCGATGCTACTATGGTTGATCCAAATCCAATCAAAAGTGCACAAAAATATAAGGAATACAAACTATTGAAGTTATAGGTTCACTACTATTCTCGTTTGCAATTCTTTCACTAATCAAGTTTAAGGATCGCTTTAAGTTGTACAACATCACTTGACTCAATTTGCAGAGTATGGCCTAGGAAACTATGCTTCAAAACAGGCAGATGCATATAGCTATGGGATTCTTCTCTTGGAGATGTTTACTGGTAAAAAACCAACTGACAGTTTATTTAAGGATGGTATGAGTCTTCATCACTTCGTTAAGAGTGCTTTGCCTGACCAAGTGATGGAGATAGTGGATTCAAGCGGTCTATTTGAGGACAATCCAAGCACTGGCATTGAGGACACCTTGGTTTCTGTCCTAAGAATTGGAGTTGCATGTTCTACGGAATCGCCCAGAGATCGAATGCAGATACAAGATGTTGTTAATGAATTGCGCAAGATAAAAGGTGTTTATGAAAATTGTGGGTTGACCCAAGACTAAGAGATTGTTCAACCACGAACACGAAGGCAAAAGGTTTGTCCCTAATACTCTGCTTTGAGATATGTGTGTCCATGCTAAAACATCTTAATAGGCCTTCTGAAAATTTCGGAGTTCCTTTTTTGTTTCTGCAGGAATTACCCTATTTCTTTGCGAAGGATTGGTCACTGGATGTTGTTTCTACCTGTTGGATGGGAGATGAGATCCTTCATTATCTTCATAGTTTACTATTCAATAACTTCTTATTCGGGTGTGTAATGTTTGTTCATGTAGGATCTTTAAGATTATGTGACTTATGTTCCTTATCTTCCTATCATCTTTATGTTTGCTATTTACACTTTGCTGAATAATTTATTATAAATCATACTTCTGGCTCTTTCTGTGCTTTATGAAAATAAGACCAATCTTGTTCGTTTGTTTTCTTTTCTGCCTGTTTGGCAATTGTGAAAGAGAAAGTAAAAGGATGGAAAAGTTCATTTTTTGGAGCAGCTTCTCTCTGATCCTCTGATGGACGAGAAATTCTTGCCTGCCGGGAGGGTATTTGCCGACGTGGTGCCCTGCACGGCATCCAAGCCGTCCAAAAATGCAATGGACGGCTCGGATTGAAATACTCTCTCTCCTCTTTCTCTCTCAACTTTCTCTCTTCTGTTTCTCTCTCAAAATCTGAGCCGTTGAAAAGTGAAATGAAGGGCTGAGATCGGGTTGGGTACCGCCAGCTGGTACCCAACCGGTAGGCAAGAATTTCTCCTGATGGACGGGATAATCCTGTGAGGGCAGTGCGGCTCACTATGGGTCCCATTTGGAGGTTGTACAAACAAGATAGCGAGAGTGAAAATAATAGAGATTAAATTCTTTACACTGATGGTGTAAACAAAAAATTTATCCAAATCGATTGCATTGCGTCATGTCTAAACAGTGGTTCTAAATAGTATAACATGGACACATGATGCAATGCAATCGATTTGAAGCAAAAGTTTGTTTTCACCAATGGTGTGTAAAGAATTTAATCTCAAAATAATAACCACTTGCGAATGTGAGAGAGTTTGGTTTCTTGGGATTTTGGTACGGCAATATTACTAACAATGCCCTCCACCAAATCAGTTTTGTAGAGACCCGTGAATTTATTACATTTTCTTTAATCGTTTGAATATGTGGAATATTGGATTTTGAGGTTGTATTGATGTTTGGAAGTGTTGGTAGCAAGTGGGGTTTGATTCGATGACCGTTGCAAAAAAATTCATTTTCTGTCCAGCTTGAACCGGTACTGGCTGTTGCCCAGTACTGGTACACGGTGTCCAGAAGTTGTGTTTTTCTGGCATTTTGAAGGCTCCTGTACTGGTACTGGAGTTGCCCAGTACCGGTACATGCTGTATTTTTTTGCAATTTTCAGCACGCATTTCAGACACCTATAAATACCCCATTTTGTCATTTTTCACATCCAAACCCATGAAATAACCCTAAAAACACCCCCTCACCTACCCAACTCCAATCTCACCCAAAACTCTTGATTTCAACCTCAAATCTTCAAGATCCAAGGGTTTTCTTCCTCAAAATCACAAGATTCTTGCATTTGGTGAACCAATGGTGAGTTTTGTGTTCTTGTTCTCACTCCTTGAAGCTCTATCACGTTTTTCTCTCTCTCCTCTCAATTATTTGTTGATCTTTGCTTGTTATTCATGTTTTTGGGCTTTATTTGCTCTAGATCTTGTAGCCAAGCTTGGGTGAAACTTATCTTTGAAGCTTGGGTGAAGCTTGTCTTTGAATGATTCAAGCTTATTGCTCTTGGTAGACCTAGAATTTTGCTCAAAACCCATCTAGGTAGGGGTTTCTCTCTTTCTCTACATGTTTTGTAGTGGATTCATGCAATATTGATGTTTGAATGCTATGTATGGTCCGGGTGGAACCCTTTATAGTTTGTGGATTGCGTATGCTTATGGATATATACCATATTTTAGTCTTGATTGTTGTGATCCATGGGTCATTTGTGACGTGTTTAATAGTGTTGATATGTGGTTGTTGTTGTGAAGTTGAGTGTGGAGTTTATTGTGACGCAAGGGGTGGAAACACAAAGTCGCAAGGGGTGGAGTTTATTGTGACGCAAGGGGTGGAAATTGGTTGGAAGAAGTGTGTGTGTATGTGTGTGTCCATGTGTGAGAATGTTTCGATATTAGTAAATGGTGTTGATATATGTTGTCATTGAATTTGCCATATAGCTTGATTCATCGTATCCATGTATATCATCTCATTACATATAGATTTAGCAGAGATTTTCCTACTGGGCTAGTGTAGCTCAACAAAATCCTTCTTTTCAGGATCGAATGCCGATCTATAACGTGTATGCATCGAGTGTTGAGATGTGAAGACTTTTTGGAAGCTAACTACATTTTAGTTACTCATTCATCTTTGTAATTAACCTTCTTTTGATAAAGATGGGTTTGTAACTATTTATCCGAGAATTTCCTTTTTGACTAAACAGTATGTAAGTTATCACTTGTTCGTATTCGTACTTAAGCTTATTACTTGTGGCCGGTGTGCCAATGTTGTAATTTATGAAACTTGAGAACTTTGTTTGTAATTAAATAGGTGGAAACTCATTTTGGGTATTATCTAATTTACGCGAGAATCCTTTATTTGAAACGATTTATAGATTTATCTTTAAAATCGAGGGCATGACAAGTTTTTACGTAGCTGACTTGTTGGTTTCTTGACTTTATACTTTTACTAGAGACCGGGTTACATGCGATGCATGTGCAAGTCCTAGCGTTGTGCTCGTTCGATGCACGGGACAACAAAAAAGTTCATAATGTGTCTTTTCTATTTTCATACATAGAGCGGGCACAACGCAAAAACAGGCACAATGGAGATAGAAATTTGACATCAATCTTTCAACTTTTCATTTAGGGTTTAGGATCCAAAATTTTGAATCAAAACATATATATATATATATATATATATATATATATGTGTGTGTGTGTGTGTGTGTGTGTGTGTGAGTGTGTGTGTGTGTGTCCAAGCTTTCAACTTTTCATTCAATGTTTAGGATCCTAAGTTTTGAATTGAAACATAGATATTGGATTAACCACTTACTCATATCAAAATGAGCTGATTTTTTTTGCAAAGCTACTCTAAACATTATTTTAAGATTAATGAACGGTTTGGATTATCCGTGTGGGACCCAAAAGTGGGCCCCACACACCTTCGGTACATTATGGGTACTATCCTGTCGGTACCAAAAGTGGGGCTCTTTTTTGTGTACAATACACGCGACATGAGGATTACTAGAAGCAAAATAGAAGGATATTTGGACTCGGCAATGGGTGGTGATTGGGAGATGTCTTGTTAGAGGGGATGAGAAAGTAGAAAAGAGGGAATTAGTGAAACAAATAGAGAGCAAATAGGATTACCATACGCATTTTCCACTAGGGTGATCTACTCTCGTCGAGATAATTTTCAAAAAAAAATGACAAAAATAAAAAAATGTGAATTTTTTTTATATAAACCTGGTAGAAATTAAGTAGGGGCTTAATTGTTATGAAAATATAAACTTTAAGGGGATATTTGTAATTTAGAAATTCAATTTAACGGAGAGAGGTTGACGGCGTCAGCCGCAAGGACCTTTTAAACTCAAATTGCAAACATTGGGGATGAAATTTGTGCAATTGATATATTGGGGACCAAAACGTCACGCAAAGAATACTTTGGGGACCAAAAATGTCAATAAGCCAAAACAAAAGTAAATTTGTCAAACTTTTCAAGACACGATTTACGCACTCTATTTTTAGCGTGTAAATACAATATTATTACTGAAAGTGGAAAAAACATCATTACTCAAAGTTGAAAAAAACCAACATTAGTGAAAAAAAGACCTGGATAGAGGCTGTTTGATAAAACTGAAAATTGAAACTGAAAGCTGAAAAGTTAAGTACTGAAAGCTGAATGCTGAATTTTTTAAACTGAAGAGCTGTTTGATAAACATATTAAGCACTAAATTAAAATTAATGAATTAATTTTAGTTCTAATTTTCTTTAATTTTGGTGATTGTGGTGCTGGTGGTGATGAAATGGTAGTGGTGAGGGTGGTGGTGGGATGGTGGCGGTGGAGAGATGGTGGTGTGATAGCGACAGTGGAATGATGGTGGTGTAATTAATGGTGGTGGTGTTGGCAGCGGCATGGTAGTAGTGGTAGGGGTGGTGTGGTAGTGGTGGTGGTGGAGTGAACTAGTGGTGGGTGGTAATGGTTGTGGTGGTGGTGAAGTGATGGTGGTGGGGGTGGAGTAGTGGTGGTGGTGGTGGTAATGGTTGTGGTAGTGGCAGCGTCGTGGTGGTGGTGGTGCTGGTGGAGTGATGGTGGTGGAGTGGCGGTGGTGGTGTTGGTGTTGGTGGAGTGATGATGATTGTGGTTGTAATGGTTGTGATGGTGGTAGCGTGGTAGTGGTGGCAATGGAATAGTGATGGTTGTGGTGGTGGTAGTTTGGTAGTGGAGTAGTGATGGTGGTGGTGGTGGGAGTGGTGGCGGTTGTGGTGGTGGTAGTGGAGTAGTGGTGGTGGTGGTGGTGGTGGCGGCGGCGGCGGTGTTGGTGTTGGTGGAGTGATGGTGGTTGTGGTGGTAATGGTTGTGGTGGTGGTAGCGTGGTAATGGTGGTAGTGGAATAGTGATGGTTGCGGTTGCGGTGGTGGTAATGTGGTAGTGGAGTAGTGATGGTGGTGGTGGTGGAGTGGTGGCGGTTGTGGTGGTGGTGGTGTAGTGGTGGTTGAGTGACGACGGTGGTGGTGGATTGGTGGTGGTGATGGTTGAATGCAAGCATATAAGAATTCAACCAGAATTAATTAACTCAAAGCTACTTATTTTTTATCAACTTTTTACATTATATTTTAAGTGGCACTTAATCTGTTAAGTAATGTAAAATATGGTTATCAAACCTACTTAATCACTTATTACTTAATTGTTTCAATTTTAAGTGCTGAATATGAGATATCAAACAACCCCTCACTTTATGATCGATTCACCTTATGAGTGGGGTGTTTCAGTGAAAAGACCGTGCCAAGGACTTATTGGTCCACTTCTGATGTTCGTGACCAATCTAAGGCTCATAATAATGATAAAAAACGTTCATTTTGTAGAGGCTTCGATTGCGAGAAAAATCATGTTCACTGAATACCGATTAATGACATGTCAAAATACAAATATATAATTTAACTTGAAGAAAATGCAGTGTGCACATCTATTAAGAATTTAATACCTTTTTGCCATGCCATCGATTTTCAACATAAGTAAATAACCTTTTTGAAAATTAAATTCACGCATACGGCTATTAATACCCAAAATGAGCTTTTCCACATGTTTAATTACAAACGAAGTCCCCAAGTTTAAAAGAAATACATCCTTAGCACCGGGGCCCAAATTAAGTTAAGTACAAGTACGGAACGTTTAGAGTATTACAGACCATTGTCAAAAGATAGTTCGAGTGTAAATTTAGTTACAAAGTCATCTTCAACCAAAAGTAAATCTATTACAAGATGATTATGTAACTAAGATAAGGTTAACTTCCAAAAGATCTTCACTACTCAAACTCGAAGCAAGCACGCTATGGACCGGCGTTTGAACCTGAAAAGAAGGATTTTGCTGAGCTACACTAGCCCACTAGGAAGTTCTCTACAAAATCTATATGTAATGAGATGATAAGTATGAATGCGGCGAACTGAGTTAAATGACACGTTCTAAACAATGCACGTTAATATCCTTTCAAGTAATATGGCAAATCCCATACACATGCACACACACGCACGCAAGCACAGCCATCAACTCATTTCCACCCCTTGCGAGTTGTGTTTCCACCCCTTGCGTCACAATATAATCCACTCCTTGCGATTCTTGTGTTTCCACCCCTTGCGTCACAATATACTTCGCATTCACTTCACAACAACAATTCTATTATCCCCACAATCATTCCGATGCCTTAACCATATTTTACACATACGGACATTATCAAATGCGCTACAATAAGCTTATGAACCATACAATCAAGACTATTATGCCCCTTTCAACGGGATAAGCAATTACCAAGCCTCATACACTCCATTCAACTATAAATAGCAATCAAACACCCATAACACACTTAATCAACTTAAAACAAGTAGAGATTGAGAGAAATCCATATCGAAGTGGGTTTTGAGCAAAACCCTAGGTCCACTATGAGCAAAAGCTTAAATCCTTCAAAGACAAGTCTCACCCGAGCTTGGATACAAGATCTAGAGCAAATAAAGCCCAAGAACATGAGTAATAAGCAAAGATCAACAAATAATCAATAGGAGAGAGAGAAAAACGTGGGTAATCCTCTAGGAGTGAGAACAAGAATATAAAACTCACCCTTGGTTCACCAAATGCAAGAATCTTGTGATTTTGAGGAAGAAAACCCTTGAATCTCGAAGATTTGTGATTGAAATCAATGATCTTGGGTGAGATTGGGTTGGGTAGGTGAGAGGGGGGGTTTTCAGATCTGTTTTCGTGGCTAATGGGTGTGAAAAATGACAAAAATGGGTATTCATAATGTTCCAAAAAGCGTGCTGAAAAGTACAGAAAAATGCAGCAGGTACCGGTACTGGGCGACTCCCAGTACCGGTACTGGAGTCTTCAAAAAGCCAATTTGAGATATGTCTGGACAGTAGGTACCGGTACTAGGCATCAGCCAGTACCGGTATTGGCTAGGCAGAAATGAGAAAATTTGCAACGGACTCCGGAACGAACCCAACTTGATACCAATGCTTCCAAACAATAACACAACACCAAAACTAACATTATACCACACTCCGAGAGTCCAATACACAACCGGATACGTACATCCGTATACTCCCACAAACATACGCACAACTTTAATAAATAATCGATTCTTTTATGCACTAAACAATTCCTGAAATCTAAAATAATTTACAAGTCTCTACAATTTTAATCTATGAATATTTCAAACTCTGGCAAATTAACATTTTGAGACAAGCCAAAATAAAAAAGTGGACAATTAAATTGATGTGGGTGAAGTATATGGTTGGATGAATGTAAGACTTTTTCTTTTTTTTGGTAAATCGTTAGTCCTAACCAAAGCACCACAAGTATCCAAGTGTATAGAATCAAGATACTGATTATCCCGGAAAATCATTCTGAGGTTACATGATGCCAGGTCCAAGTGCATTTGATTACATTACCCTGGGCATGGTGGTGGCACTCGCGATCTGCCGTATATTCATACCTAGAATCAATAGTCTCAAAAGAGATAAAGTGCTAGCTAAAGATAAAGTGCTATTATGTAGGGTAATAGCACTATTTGCACGGATATCATTGTGAAGTAACACCATCCTTGAAAAAACCTGATCTATAGAGAAATATTTGTCCAAAGACGAAACTAAACTCTCGAGAAAACGAGAGAAAAAACTCTTACAAATCAAACGACATGTTGACTTAAAGAAACAGAAGAAAAAATATATAGAGAGAGAGAGAGACTTTCCCCTCTCACTGTCGTACAAGGGTATGAAATCCTAAGTTGTGGACAACAACTTTTTTGTTTTGTTCTTATTCATTTTTTTCCGCATTTATTAGTTTTACGCCAAACTTTAATGTGATATTGATTTAACTCGACGAGAGGAATTGTCACGCCCTCGATTTTCAACATAAAATATAAAGATTTCTAATAAACAATACCTCGCAATAATACAGATAGTACCCCAAAAGATAGTTCATTCCCATAACTGCAAATTAAATTCAAGGTTACTAGTCAAGCTTGACAATCCAAATAACATGATAGAAAAGAAGGTTTAGGGTTTACAATCCTTCACGATCAAATGATAGTCATAATAGAAATTTAGATTACAATCCCGAAGAGTTTTACAAAATGATGCCCAAGCAATTTCCCGTAATAGCTTTCAAAAGGGATGAAGTCAAAATGCATGCCAAGCACTTCGTGTCACTATCTTCGGGTGTACCTGAAAAAAGATAGGGTTGAGCAAAACACGTGCCCAGTAGAGGGTTCTATGCTCAAACTATATGAAGATGAAATGCATCATGCACCAAGAAAGAATGAGAATAGACAGATACGCCCAAAATACGACTGATTACCAATGAGCTACACCCTATAGTCAAATGGTTCTAGACTTCTCATAAGTGTCGCTAACCGTTTACCTGTCAGACTAGATATGTCAATAAACTCACGTCAATCCACCTTAGTCTATAACCAATCCTAAATCATCTTATTATTCTTTATACGATACCACAATCTTTCTCGTGTCCACATTTATCATCACCAAGTCCCTTTATTTCAAAACCCTTCCTTTCTTTTAATCAAATGTTTCCCATCAATAATCACTAGGGTCACCTCGGGTCTAGTTCCCTCGAGCATATGGTCACCCCGAGTCTATTCCCTCAATAATAAAATCATTTGGGTCACCTCGGGTCTAGTTCCCTCGAGCGCAGGGTCACCCCGAGTCTATTCCCTCAATAATAAAATTATTTGGGTCACCTCGGGTCTAGTTCCCTCGAGCGCTAGGTCACCCCGAGTCTATTCCCTCAATAACGACCACTTGGGTCACCTCTTCACACTTTTCATAATCGTCATCATTTTATAATTTGCTGATTAGCGGAAACACACATCGCTTAACCGATCATTCGTCATTTCATAATCAACTTCATCATCAATTTATCGGTTGTACTACAAAATTTTAATCAACCGTTACCTAACTCCACAAATGTACATGTTCATGCCTTTTCATTAGTTTACATATCAGCATCCTACATAACATACTAAGCCCATATATGTAATCCTACAATACTCTCTCCACTATTGTTCACATTCATTCCACTTCTCATTTCACAAACCTCAAATCATCCAATAGAATCCAAAAGCCATTTAATCAGTTGCATAGCCTTACAAGACCAACAATCTACCATATCGTATATAAGCAAATACACACGTGCTCACCGTATCTCTAAGTATATCCCCGCACCGACACAACGTGCTACTCACAAGCAATTTCTAAGGTACCCGACCTACTAGCTCCTATACTTGAATCTCGTAGCAAGTGTACCAAGGAGAATCGATAGGTTCAACGAATCGTGAAGATACAAGTTACTACCTTACCCTTAAAGTTATTATACCCCTCTCATCAACCATTTATACCCACCACGATGTTCATACAATCTAGGGTACTCATAAATACTCTACGGTACGTTTTCCATTTACAATGATACTAAGATCACATTTAACGATTGTTTAAAGAGTGCAAACGATCAATGAATCATCAAAGGACGAATAACCAAGCTTAGAGGCGGTTTAAAAGTGTTTTAGAGGGGTTGGAAGTTATTGGAAACCAAAACGGTGAAGTATGAAGTAGAACAGCAAAAATTGGAGATAAACAACAGGTATCGATACCAAGAACAAAGGTATCAATACCTTTTGGTTAAGAATGATTCCAGACGTAAGGGTATCGATACCATTGACAAATGGTATCGATAACAAGGTGTTTTCTGGGCTTGGTAAGGCAAAGGTATCGATAACACTAGTTGAGGTATCGATAACAATGGTTGTCGAGCAGAATTTCTGCAGATTTCAATGGGTTTCACCACAATAACAACCTCAACAACAACAACCACGATCAAAGGCAAGGATCAAGCTACAAGAATCAAGTCATAAACATATATTAAGAGTTAGAACTCCCTACCTCAAGATTGAAGAATGAAATCGAATGATTTCCCAAGCCCTAGCTCCAAAACTTGCAACCGAATGGAATACGCCTCCACCGAGCTCAAACCAAAGAGAAACGAGCTCCACCACGTGAAGGAATGAAAGATTGAAGGCTGTTTTGTGTGAGTTTTGGGTTGAATGGGTGAAGTTTTGAGAGAGAGGAGAGGGAGAGTGGGAGCCGAGAGAAGAGAGAGGGATCGGGAGAGTGAGAGTGAGAGTGAGAGGGAAAGAGATGGGGATTTTTAATCCCCTACACTCTATATATACTAGCACACACATAAATTTCACTTACATCCCTCTACTAACAATCTTCCCACATTAACCCCAAATCAAATAAACTTAGTAAATTTCATATTTTCCTCAGTTATAATATCGAATAAACTCTTTTAATGATTTCTAAAATTACGGGTCCTTACAGGAATCGAAAAAGTAAAAAATTATGACTTTTACACAAGTTTGTGAGAAAATATCTAATGAAAAGTTCAAAAAATCAGTTTTAGACTTTTTCTTTGATAATACAAAATGTTTGAGTAAAAGTAAAAAAAAAAATTTACTTTCTAGTCACGACAAACTAATATCACATAAAAAGTTGACTTAAAATAAACAAACGCAAAAAAATTAAATAAGGACAAAGTAAAAAGTTGTGATCTACAACTTATTCATTAGTGGACAATCCACTCTCCCTTTTTTTTTTTTTGTCTTTATCCACCTAAATTTATTATATTGCCCTTTTTTCAATACACTTTTACACATATAGACAACATTATAAATTCACGCGGATAAAGATAAAAAAAAAAAGGGGGTTGTGGATTGAAAAAAAAATGTGAAAATCATTTTATTTTAAAAATAACACTTTACCACCTGTGGTCTTCGCAACACTTTTGCCCCAAATGTTTTAAAACGTACAAATGGCCCCTGTGTTCTAAACCAACTTAGGGAAGACAACGGGAAGGATATGGGTCGGGGGACCCTATTCCACCTCCGATTCCCAATTGGGGAACTCTTTCCCATCCCCACCTGCACACCGATCATTTTCGTTGCACCAAAAAAAAAAAACTGCACTTCGAGAATGAATAGTGGACAATCCACCATACACGTATCGGGTATATTAGGGTAAATTCGTATCCAAACTACTTCAACAAGAAATAACAATAGGAGGGCCTAGAATTGAGACCTTTTTCGATATGGTATCATCCAGACAGAGACACTCTGGATCGTTTTCGCTAACGACATAAATTAGTGACAAACTAAGCGGTTATATAAATTAGTGATAAAAATTCGGTGACATTCACCATTTCTGTATGGTTTTCTCAACCTATTTACATGATGAGAGTGACAATTGTATTACCACAGGTTACAAAGAGGGAGAGTAGCGGTTGGAGTGATTGGAAATGTAGGACTTCAAAAGATGTATAGTTAATGGTACATCTGATGCTGGCCCACTTCACTGTGTCAAACACAAACCATGTTGAATTTTTTGAGTTGTTCTGAAAAGTTGGTTTTAGAAAACAAAATGTACCAATATGAGAGAACACCCAATAAATTTTTTCTATCTCTCTCTCTTCACTTATTATTCTAAAAAAATTTCCTCAAAATCCAAACCGAACAAGGCCCCAAGTTCTGGGAAAATTGCTTGGAATGCACACGAGGTTAGGTATAATTAAGCATTTTCACCAAAAGGTACATACTACAAAGCTTACTATAACCACGCAAATTTACGCACTTACCTTAAAGTGGGGGCGCCACGCGCCCTTACACACATAGAGTGCGTAAAGTGTAAAGAGCGTGTGCAAGTGTTTTGTGTAAAGTGCGTGTGGATGTAGCGAAGTTGACCTTATAATCCATGAGGTGGGCTCATGGAGAAATTTTCCGGGGTGCATTTAGAAGATCCCACAGGCCCCAACTTTTGTGCTGCTTGTTTACAGGCCTTCTAATTCAACATGTTCTCTTTTCCAGTTTTCCTGCATATCTGTGAGGAGTATTTCTCAAAACTTCACAATTAAAGAGGCAAATTCCAAATAAACCCAATTCGGTTGCAAGGAAGAATATTCATTGCAATGATACAATTTTCCTCATTTCCTGTCTTTCGACAACTTCACTATCCCATAAGGACTGTTTGTTAGGGGCCATAATTGCACAGTAATATGACCCGGATATGGCTATCTAGATTCACCCGTATCAAGTATATATATATAAAATCAAACAAAGCGTTCCCATAGAACATTGCAATCTTCAGACTAGTATAATAGACAGTTTGATAGCCGTGCGATACATTGGGCATCGAGAACATTGGACATCACAAATACTTCGGTTACCTTGTATGCATAGCTTAATCAGGACACATATCGGAGAGATTCAGTACATCACATTTCAAACACAAATATGAGAGAGAGAGAGAGAGAGAGAGAGAGAGAGAGAGAGAGAGAGGAAACAATTGTGTTCTGTCTTACACGCTATCAATCTAAAAGTAGACAAACCAAAACAATTCTAAACCAGTTGCTGCTCACATCTGTGAGCATAAATCAACCCAGGCACAAATTCATTGCTAAAAATCCTCAGTCGCTTAACCTTTGGTCAATGCCGTAGTCTTTGCTTTTAGATTCAAAAATATTCCCCTACAAAATTGGAGGAAGAGACAAAAACAGCACATTCAAAACCCAATTTATATTAGTAAATGATGGCAATCAGACTCAATGGACGGCATATACATGAGAACATGGTACGCTGGAGCCACGGAACAAATAGTAACAAAATTGGAGGTAAAAAAACGTACCAGCAACATGCTATAACGCTGTGAAAGATGACACGGAACTGCAGCGGTACATACTGGTGGTTTACCCATCCCACTACCGGCCAGAACTGAATGTTTGTCAATCGGAGATATAATTCATTAATAACATAACCACCTCGTGATATCTATAACATTGGAAAGATGAAAAGAATGCAATACCGTCCACGATGCATACTGCACTGCTGGATAATCCTTTTTGATTTTAGCTTTCACATGGATCCAGGGCCTTGCTGTAGATCGAGTTATATTGCATAAGATCCTAACGCTTGAGATTTTTTCATTAAAGTGACAAGAATTATTCATGTCCGTAATAATGCATGCAGTGTTTTACATCCATATGGAAACCAAAACAAATCCAAGGGTTGATAAAGAACTATCCGGTTTTCTCGCAATCATTCAGGCTTTGATTGCCAAAATTGTGTGCACAAGACAACAACCAAAGTTTGCAGGGTTTTCTGGGGAAGTGATGAATTTGATCCCTCTGATGAACTCATTTTGCAGATACGAAGCACTTAATACAAATTATTTACAAGTTTCGATGTGAACTTACCCTCAACAACCAACCCATAGTAAACCATGAAAAGAAAGTTGTTCCAAGGAGAAGATGTCAACTGCTCCAGCGCCACCTGAAAATAATTTCACATGCATTTCAGCATCTCTCTCTCTCTCTCTCTCTCTCTCTCTCTCTGAGTGCGTGTGTGTCTGTGCATGCGTGCGCAACTTTTGCAAGCCTGCTATTCCTGGCTAGCAATACTTTGACACCCAGAACCAAAATTAAGGCAAATTATTTGAGGTTACCATAAACTACTTTACTATTTCACATCAGTATGCCACACCCCGTAACAGTAGCGAAAAGTGTTTATTTACATAAGAAGGAAAAGAAAAAAAAACCTATATTGAATGGATGCCAAGAGACGAAATAAAAACTCATGATATCTTAGAGAGGGGCTAAAAGGCAATGGTTTTAAACCACGCTACCACAGATTCAAAAGGCAACTCACTGTGCTGTCATAAACGAAGATCATAAGAATGCCGAGAGGTACCTTCTTAGCTACTGTTTTTGTATCCTTCTTCCCCTTGAAAAGTTTATCCAGCAATATATGAAGAAAATGCCCAAATGGTCCAAGATATGCAAATCCAAAAACCTGCAATAGCATTCATCAGTTTTAGCATGGATTGTTCGAAGAAAAACATGCATAACCACTGGTTCGTGTGAATCAACATATCCCAGCCACAATTACTTGAGATTAGCGTGATCATATCTTCTAATAATTAGGATTTTTAAATACATGCGTAACATACAAACATTAGTGGCAACGCTGCACAAAGTAAGAATGATTTCATCGTTGTCATAGTTCTATATGTAGTCTCCTTAAGATGAGGAAGTCGATAAACTATCCAACATGCTTCCACGTCACTGAGAAAGATACTTGAACCAATAGGGCAAAAACGTTACAGTGACTCAATATCTTCTTTACTGGAAAAAAGAGCAAAGTCCCAATATGCACATAGGCATATGGTACCGCTATATCCAATCAGGCAATAACCAGAGAAACCTAAATTCCACATCAAAATATCACCTTTGGTAACACGAACAAATCCATCACCATCAGGCTGAGGAGTCTCCTAAAATCTTTTGCCAAGCACACCCAATTAAACCACGTAAACTTTTAGAAAACATTTTGTAGAGATTTTAAGAAAAAGTTTCACTTTTTTATCCACATGACTTTCGCAATAATGCATGTCTTTCCATACCTATTTTCGGCGAAAGAGGTTGTATTTCAACTTGTTATAATTGCATACGGTATGACTCTTGGAACTACAAGTCTACAACACATTGTGAATTTTGATTACCGGGAAACATTTAACAGCCCACAAGTATGTCACATATGTACACTAGATTGGCAGTTGGCACATTAAGATAGAACTGAATTTATCAAAAAATAAAAAATAGTTTTTCTTTCTTTTTTTACCACTTTAAGAAGAAGACGTCTCAGCTGAAGTTTCTGTATCCCGGAGAGCTTCTGAGCCACTATATCACTGATCGCCGACAACACTCCCGCCGTAATCGCCTAGCCAAATGGGTAAAGTTCAATAAAGCAGAAGAATCAATAATTATATTTCCATTTGACCAAAAAAAAAGAAGAATCAATAGTCTACTAAATACAATATACTCTGAAAACAAAGTGAGTCAAGAGCAAACCAATTCATCAAGCCCATTGGTTAGCACTTATAAGCTTACGAGTTACTTATTGGCTTTAAAAAAAATGACATAGTTTTGGTATCTGTTGTGAATCAATTGGCCTTTTCAGCTTATAATTTATATAACCCCAAAATGTGACTTTCTTGTTCTATAGAAGTTCTAATTTTTTGTCTTAAGAGCATCTAAATAGTCAAATAGATAGGGAATTGATATTCGCGCTCCCTTTTTTGATGCAGGCGCTCCACTTTCAACGTGAAGTTACGAAGTTACTACTAGTAACTTCATGTTGAAAGTGGAGCGCCTGCATCAAAAAAGAGAGCGCGAATATCAATTTTCAATAGATACTGCGAGTATTCCTACATTCCATATTTGAGATGAAATGGACTTGAATTGAACATCTCTGTTTCAGAACTTTTGAATTATGTATGGACAAAACAACCAAATCTGTTTCGAATTAAAATACACAGAGAAAAAAGGATAATGGACACTCATCCAATTACAAACCATTTTACTGCTTATATAAAAGTATAACCAAACAAGTTGATAAAAATGCACTAAACAGACTCTGTTCCGCTAAGGGAAATAAATACTTATTTTTTGGATTAAGGCTCCGTTTGTTTCGATGTAAAATATTTTCCATGTAAAATATTTTTTTCAGAAAACAAACTTCAAACTTTTATTTTCCAATATTTGGTTGGCACTTGAAAATATTTTCAGAAATCAACAAAATAGTGTACAGAGAGAAATAGAGAGGGGCTTAAATGGTGGAGAAATCTGAGAATATTGAAATTGAACGTGGGTCAGGACTGTCGATTGAAGAAACTGAGCAGTGAGAATTGCAGCAGAAGGTAGCGGGTTCATTTTGAAAAATAACTTATGAAAGACTTAAGCGTAAGTCATTTTCATCCAATTGATGAAAATGTTTTACATGAAAAATATTTTCTTAATTTTTTTACATAACCAAACACCGAAAAATAGGTAAAACATTTTACGCCCAAACAAATGGAGCCTAAAGGTGATGTATTGTGAGAGAATATATGTCTCGTAAAACGGAAAATAAGTATACTTAACAAATAATAACTTTAGCGGAACAAGGCAACTTATTTTGAATCTTTCAAGGGTTTGGAACTTGTGGAACAGAAGGGAAAGTAATTAAGAAGGAGAGTATGAGAACATATATGGAGGAAATTTTCCTATGCCCAAGACTTGATTTTGCTATTTTCTCATCACTTCCCTCCTAAAACAAACAATAGAAAGAGAATTTCTTTTAAAATTTTCCCTTCTCTTCTTTTCTTGTCTACAAGTTCCACAGGATAACATTACAATTGAGGCTAGACAGGGCCATTAAATCAAAAAAAAAAAAAACAGAGAGAGATAGAGAGACCTTGGTTCTGAGGGGATGATGCTGAAGCTGAAACAAGTACTGTTGCAAACTCTTCTTTGCAATGGAACCCATCTCCCTTTCACACAGTATTTTCTTTTAGACTTCAGAGAGCTGAGAGAAGATCGTTAGATTTCTCTCTCTCTCTCTCTCTCTCTCTGCAATAAGTGTTTGGTGGGAGGCGTGGGACTTGTATGTGTGCGAGTTTGGTGGGACTTCTGCAGGACCGTGCACTGCAATTAAATATCTGAAATGAAGCGATGGGTTGGGTGTGGATCTAATTTGGAACTTCCGTCCGCGTACAATTCACTGATTGATGGTGTACAAATCGGCATGTGGAGTGTTTAAAAAGACGGTAACGATGGGGGACTCATGAAGAAGAAGGGGTTGCACCGGTCGACGAGAGGATGAAAAGGGAAAGAGAATACGCGCTGTGGTGATAAGGGGTGTGTTTGATCGGAAGTTAGAGTCCACTATACTTTTGCGGTCTGCAAGTTTGAGAGAAACTTTTATTCACGGTAAAAAAATTTCACGGATTCGTGCAATCGTAGCCTCCGTTTCTGCAATGCAATCAATGGTTCAGGTAGCTTTTAATTTTGACCTATAAAAATTATTTTTTGCCGGTCAATATTGATTTTCAATTCGGACCGTTCAAAAACACTTTAGACGCACGCAATCAGGCTCTGTAAACCCATTTTCACGTATTCTCCATAAAAAAAAAAATTCTCCTGCAAGTTTATGCCTTTAGCCAACTTGTTTCCGTTAAACTTGTCCATTTAGCTTAGTGGAAACAATTTGTCCATATGTTAATGAAACAACTAGTCTACTTTTTTTAGTTTAGTGAAACACCACCTTACTTACATCAAAACCTAGATTCCATAATTTGTGGGTACAAAATCAAATGCTAGAATCACGAATATTTTTTGATCAGGTAAAACCACAAATACTTGCACACACATTGTTGTAAAAAAAAATTCCCTTCATAAACGAGAAGTGAAGGATAATGATATCTTGTCATGCACACGTCGACATAAAATGGTAAAATTTGGTCATTAAAATACAATGGCGAGTGCTAAAGGATGTTCCTTGGACATAGCGTTGCAAACAAGCCGATTTTATTTATCTTCGAGGTAAGAAGACAGAAGATCATTGTAAAAGACTTGTGCCAACAGACGTGCATGCTAACTCTTAATTTAAACACATGGCTCAAAAAATTAATCTCGAATTATACAGTAGCTTCTCATGAATTCTTATATACCACTTAATTATTTTTTAACTTCCTGATGTGGGATAGTGGGTTCTCACAATCAATGGAGGCAATAGTTTGATGATCACATGAATCAGTGAAGACTTTTCAGAAATCGGTGAAGACTATTCAGAATGCAGAATCAATGATCACATAATGGGTTTCACATTCTCACAGATTAAATGCCTGTTCAATGCACGGGACAACATGAAAAAAAAGGTTTACAATGGTAATTTGTCGTTGTCATGCATCGAATGGGCGCAACGCTAATAATAATAACAATTTTTTTTTAAAAAAAAGTTGATTAAATATCTATTTTAGTTGCAAGAGCTCCTACAACAATAATGAAATTTTTTTTAAGCACAATAAAATAAAATCAATGCTCGCACCAGAAAGTAGAGCCCGGAACATTGAAGGGAGTGGAGAAAAAAAATAGAAAAGTACTCAAATTTGAGTAATTATTGAGTGGTCTTGGAGTACCGCCACGAGGTATCACAAAACTTTTTTCACCACACATTTTCGTAGGGTTCATACATTTAGTATTGAGCTAGGTGGTTGGAACACCACGTGGCAGTCACTCAAGACCACCTAATAATTTTCCCCACCTCATGTTCTCTCTTCCCACCCTTTCCCACTCTCTCTCTCTCTCTCTCTCTCTCTCTCTCTCTCCACGTTTTTCACTTCTATCTCACAACTACTCACAGTCAAGTACATCTAAATTAATTTTCCATCCGATAGTTAACCTAATCTACGTGATTTTGCATGAACATAATTAATGAGAAATTAACCAAGCAAGCATAACACAAAGATATATACGAAAAATTCAGACAAAGATCGCAGCAGGGAAGAAGGCATGAGGGATACAACGCCGCCTAGGATACAATGATGGTACAAAATACTACTACCTCCGTCTCAAAATGTTTGTTCGGTCCGCAAAACGAGGACGTAAAAATAATTCAAGTTTTGCCAAAAAAAATTAAATTTTTTTCAACAATTTACTAGATCTCGATGAGTTCTTTTAATTTACTCAATGAAAAAAGTTTGAATTTTTTCTTAAAAGAAATGCATTACTATTTTTTAGTTCTTATTTTGCGGACCGGACAAACATTTTGAAATGAAGGGATTATCTTTTCTTACAAAAAAAAATCAATAGATAATCGGTACTTGTTTTTAAGAATTCGGTTTCATACTTATTTACTGTAGCATATATTATAGGACACAATGATTAGATAATGAGAGAAACTTATTTCCGGAGCAGCTGCATGCAGCCTATTTACGGAATCGTGCAATTTTAGCCGTCCGTTTCAGCAATCAATGGTCCGGATTTTAAAAAAACTATTTACGCGAATAATTTTTTAAAAATCCGGACAGTCCAAAACACTTTTTGACGACCGAATTTGAGTTCCTTAAATATTTGTTTACAGATGCTCTGTAAACGAGATATTCTTTTAGATAAGAGAATTACATGGTATATGGAGAGCAATGTGCCACATATATACAAGGGTTTAGTTGGGCCAATAGATAATCGGTTCTTGTTTTTAAGAATTCGGTTTCATACTTATTTAGCATATATTATAGGACACAATGATTAGATAATGAGATAAACTTATTTCCGGAGCAACTGCATACAGCCTATTTACGGAACCGTGCAATTTTAGCCGTCCATTTCAGCAATCAATGGTCCGAATTTTAATAAAACTATTCGTGCGAATAAATTTTTTAAAATCCGAACAGTCCAAAACACTTCTTGACGACCGAAATTGAGCTCCATAAATATTTGTTTGGGAAAATGACGGCTCATGACGTGTTTTGATAATTAATACCCGCCAAGGACAAGCTAAGAACATTTGTTAATGCTGAAAATGTCCTTGACAGATATTGTATTCAAGAACATAGGGAGGATCAAGTCAGGACGCCCGGATTTTGTGTTAGGTCCGAACTTTTGCTCTCAGCCGTTAGATTGTGTTTTCAATGGTCTGAATCTGCGGAAGGTTTATGACCAGTCATAAGTGGTTTAAACCTTCCGCAGATCTGGACCATTAAAAACACAATCCAACGGCTGAGTCGTGGTTTGGACCTAACACAAAATCCGGACGTCCTGACTTGAATCGGACTATTCAAGAACATATATAGAATTTTCTTGTTATTTTTTTCCTAAGCAAAAAGAATTTATTCATCTTTATAAAAGATTACAAAGATTAAAAGGATCAAGGGCACACCGGCAGAAAGCCACCCGAAATATAAAGATGGCAAGACGCCAACTGCATGAACACCATAACAAAACCACACAACCTCAACCTAAAACATCCAATAAAACCCAAAACGATCCTACATACCCTATGCAAAACCCCCATCATCAATCACCCAAAAAGCCAAGCAGACACAAAAACATATCTACCGAGGCCTTCGCAACGGACTACACCTCTATTTTTCCTATTATTGATCAATTTTCACGACCGAAAGAAACAACATAAACCGAAACATCACCTAGCAAATTCATTGGCTAATGGATATTGGTGTGTATTAATTGGGTTTAATGATTGGCAAGGCATTCTCAAATTCTTCCGATTGTCATGTTGTAAATAAATTCATTTTGTTCTCCTAAATTGGAAAATTATACGATATGCAGCATGAGAAGCACATGGAAAAGAAAGACCCATGCTCACGAGCACAAGCTAGAGGAAGAAATCGGAGCCGCAGCGGCAGCCGGAGCCGGCGGATATGTCATCTATGAGCACCATGAGGAGAAGAAGGATAAGAAAGAAGAGGAAGAATCCGATGGAAAGAAGCACCACCACCTCTTTTAATTTGTAATTAATTAGCTCTATGTTTAATTAATTATGTTAATATTTATTTCTTGGAATTTCTGTTGCTGTTACATATGTCTTTGGTGAGCGATTACCACCATAAATAATTATGTTTGTGATCTTTTGTTTGGTTCGTTAATGGGACTCTATGTATATCTTTGAAAGGGACTTCGGATTGGTGTTGTGCAGTGAAGTGTACAGCAACATGCTACGCACCTTTGAGCCGTCGGATCGTGCATCCGACGGCTCGGATCTTATCTCGGCAACCAACAATCGAGGATCGTTGGTTGTCGAGATGAGATCCGAGCCGTCGGATGCACGATCCGACGGCTCGAAGGTGCGCAACATAGTGCTTCATATACCACTGCATAGCACCATTCCCCAATTGCTTTGAAAGCTAGCGTGTATAATAGGGGTGTTATATAGAACGTCACAATAATATTGTGTGAGATTTTCGCATAATGTCAACTCTCTTGTGGATGATATTAAAATTTCAAGAATTGTTTGGTTCTTTCACCAAACAATAGATCAAAGATATTTATTTTTTTAGTCAACAAAAAGGCATCTTCGATTGTTTCGTTTAAGAGTGAAAAGCTCGTACTGTCGTACAGCACCACAATTTTATTTTGGTGTTCATATACCATTAGCATATATAACTATTTAGGCCCCATTTCGCTAACTAAAATAAGAGTACTTATTTTTTAATCGAAACCCTAGCTCTTTTTCTCTCTCGTTTTCAAAACCTTAATTTGATTGTTTTTTCTAGTTTAATCATAGTTTAGATAAATCAAATCCAAACTTCTACTTTCTTTTTGAATTAAATTAGAAATCAATTGAAACTGCAGCAACTAAGCTTTTTACTCCCCATAGACGATCTCGGACTTAAATGCTAATCTTCGGAAAAATTCTTAATTCGTTGTTTTATAAATTAGTATATTTTTGGTACGAAAACGACATATCAAAATCTTTTCACAATCTCTGGATGTACATAAACTCCATATGTATGATGTTTTAAAACGAGACATATTCTGTAATCTCATATTTCCGTCCTTCGAATCGCAAAAATCTGAAACCTGCATGCATTTAGATGGACATAAATTAGCATTTTCAGTAACGAACAGGAAGAAAAACCACTTTGAGTGAGGGTAGTTTCATAAAATCGTCGAACCAAAGCTGAAGACGAAAGGTGCGAAGAAAGAAATGTCACTTACTCTTTATATGCAGGAGGGTATAATTGGGTAAATATATATATATATATATATATAAAATTCTTTATAGTTTTAAGGAGTCTCTATATACGACGAAACCGTTTAATTTTTCATTTAGAAGAATGCAAAAGAAGCGTGGTTGAAGGGCAAGAATTGCCATTTAAAAGATTTAGATAATGTCTTTGAAGGAATAAATGCTTGGTTGGAGAGCTCGTCGAGAATGGTACACACGAAAAATATTAGCTTGATTAAATATCGATAGGTACATGAACGAAACAGATTTGTACTAGAAAAATGCAATGACAAAAATTAAATTGAAACTAATAATTCTCCATTTTTTTTCTTGTACAAATCTGTTTCGTTCATGTACCTATCGATGTTCAATCAAGCTAATTTTTTGTGTGGATACCATTCTCGATGAGCTCTACAAAATGAACGATTCCGATTATTTTTTTGGACCCGAGAGGGGCCCACAAAAGCCCAAAACTGGACCGGACTGGAGGTAAGAATTACTGGATTGGACCTTAACCCGTTCCGCTTTTGGTTCTTAAAAAATAAGTACTTATTTGAAATTTTCAAGCTTAAAAATAGTAGGTTTATTGAAATAAAAAATATATGTAATATAGATCTTATTTGATAGATTTCGATGAGATCTATCAAACCCTATAAAAAATTTTAAAAATTATTTTTGTAAATCAATTATTTTTAAGCTTAAAAATAAATTTTTATTTTTTAAGTACTTATTTAAAAAAACGGAACTGCCAATTTGCTACTGCACAATAGCTGCTTCGGCTGGCCCTTCCGACAACCAATAATACTCAACTACTATATGCCATGTCTCTGTTCCGTTTCCATCAACCACTGTGGCCTCCATTTCCTATAAATGAAGGCAAAAAGTCTGCTTGCACAGCAAAGGTTGTACAGCAGCAGTGCACAGATCAGTTTTGTGCCCGTCTCGAGTCTCGCAAAGATGATCGGAGTCGTTTGTTTTGTTCAAAATACTTCATTTATGGTCCATGTAAAAAATCACATCAATCCGATATCGGGAAGGGTGTTTACGAATCATCTCAATCTGATATCGTAAACACACTTTCCGATATCGAATTAAGGTGATTTTTTACAAGGACCATAAACGAAGTATTTTGAACAAAATGAGCAGCTACGATTATCTTTGCGAGACCCGAGACGGGCGCAAAACTGATCTGTGCGCGGCTGCTGTACAGCAAATGTTGTACCTGTAGCAGCGTTCAAATGAAGGCGGGTGATTTTGCTATTCTATTTTTTGTTAATGCCACTCCTCTTCAAGTGTATTTTTGATACAAAAATACAATTGTGGAGAGTCGTGTTAACAAAAAAAGGAGTGGCAAAATCATTTCCCTAAATGAAAGAGTTAAAATTTTTTCCACCTTAGGTGTGGTTTCCACCACACATTGCAGGCCCCACCGTATATTTTTCAATAATCTGAATTGTTTATCTTGTAGGGTTCACAGTCTCACAGAGTAGTACATTCACTCAAAAAATTATGTTTATCGGATATCGATAGGTATATCAAATATTAAATTTTAATTTATAAAATAGACGGCTATGAATAGTTTAACTTTAAACTTATCTACCGTCGATTTTTTAAACTAAGCTTCAATTTTTTATTTACCTATCCATATTTGATAAAGTTGAATTTTTGTGAAGATATTTTACTCCGCGAGCCTTACAAGATAAACGGTTCAGATTATTATAACATAATACGTACAGTGGAGCCCACAACTGGTGGTGATTGAAAACCCAAGTTTTTTAGGATTTTCCACCTAAGGTGGATAGAATTTACACTCAATGGCAACATGACCTCTGTACCCATCTCTAATTTTTTTTCATGTCATTCATCTCCTCAGGCAACCAATCAACACCAACCATAAGGGATTCTCTTAATCCAGAAGCAGGTGCTACATACACCCACTGAAGCCATTAGCTAAGAGTCTACGACGAATCTCCTCGAACAATTAATCTAGCCTATGTATGTCGTGGTTACGTGGTCAGAGTGTATTCGAAACCCTAGATATTCTTTCCATCTGTTCTCAGATATTTTATTGATTGCTCTTTAGTTTTCAAAACTGTAGTAGTGTTTCTAGACTTATCGTTGTGACAAACAAGTATCTACGGAGCGACGTCGATTCGGGTTGTATGTAGTAAAGTGACAGAACTCCACAAACGTTAATAACAACAACCAGAAATATTTTTAAAACTTTGTGGTTGTGGAAAACTCAAAACTCAATAGCCATTCATAAAACTGGTGGCCCCAGTGAATCCCCAAGATTCTTCATCTATATACATACACAAATTCCTATATTTATGTCTGCATATATCCATCTCTTGTACGTAGTAGTTTGATAATTCTCTCTCTCTCTCTCTCTCTCTCTCAGTCCGAGTGTCTCAGCCGGCTCTGACCCAATTGATTTAGTTACGCACTCCAATCACTTAATTTCAGATTGATTCATCTAGACTCCAGTGAGGTGAGTAACAATTTATGGTTGTTCGTACCAATTAAGATAGGTATTGGTGGTGTTTTGGCTATGGTTTACTGATTGATTGCTCTGATTTCCTTTTCAAATTCGCCAAAGTCTGATACATGTTTCGAATTGGGTCCGGATCCTCTACAGTAACTGTCCCGGATAGTCTAATAATTTCTCAGGAGACTCTGGTAGAGTTTTCTGTGGAACCACACTAGTGCGATAGCTCCAGCAAGTAGCAACTGTCTGAGACGGGTACTGGACAAATACCGAAGAGGATCCATTTTCTTTCGAATTTGACCTCTCACGAAATCCAATTATATAGTAGTAAAAAAAGTTAGTATGTACCGATTGTTGATTATTCGTACTAATTGTATTATTTTGTTTAATAGGCACCGATTTAGATAAGTATTTGCGATCTCTTGCTTCTGATATATTGATTGCTGTGAAACACAGTTCAAATTTGCCAACTTTAACTCTCATGACTGTAATTAGTGTAGTCGAAATATGACTGAAAGCTTACAATTTTGTAGTTTTATGGGAAGAAAATCTTGTAGGTCTCTATATACAGCCATTAGGTCCACCTGATCTCCGTTATGTTGTTTGTCTGAATGCATGAATTAGATTTAGAACTGCAGACCCACGTCGGTGGATCATAATTGAAAATCTAGATGGAAAATCTGTTTGTATAGAATCACTGTGTCTACAATATCCGCAACTATGACTAAAAGTAAGAGCAGTAAAACAATGATGTTATTCATGAATTCACCATTCTATGGCTTGGTCTGTCAACAGCACCAATTGGTAGGTTATGTTGATGTTCATGTTGGAGTTGTATTTGGAAATACTGACCGAGAAAGATGGAGGGAGAGGTCCATCATACATGGCTTTTCCAAATGAAAAAATGGTTTTGGGATTTTCCCATTGGCTTGGTCAAGGGAAGAAATTTGGCAATAGTTTTTTGAACAGAATAACTGAGACACCGAAAGAAGAAAATTCAGAATTTAGCTTATTAACGTGGACATTTACTATAAACAAAGGTAAGAAGTAAATAAGATAATTGAGACATCATTTGCTTGAGCATCCATATCTAGAAAAGATGTCCTTAGTTACATGTTATCAACCACTCAGCACCAAAAAGATAGAATACAAATTCCGAAACTTCCTCACGTTACCTGAGTTAAGAAACATTATAACTACTAACTTGTTACTAAAAATTTCGGATACCCCACGGCTTTTGAAAGTACCGTGCTTTTAGGTGGACCTCAGCATGGTAAAAAATGCAGTTTAGAAAACTTTGGTTTGGCATGAAAAATTTATAGTGTTATTTACAGCTAGCAACGATTTGCTTGTTCCAATTTTGAAGGTAACAATATCATGGTTCAACCATGCTGACGAGGATCAAAAAAAAAAACCATGCTGACGGCTCACACCACTGAAGCAATCAGCATTTTCCACACATATTTGGATGAAAAAACACTGCTGGAGGCTAGTTCACACAAGGTTAAGTATGGCACTCCCCTGATTGGCTCCCTAATTTATCCCACACATGGAAGAGGTCCTCGTTTTACAGATTTGCAGTGTTCGGCTTTCTCTTCAAAAGGTTGTACGAAGCTTAATACCCATCACCTATTACACCAACCAGCTTCAAAGAAATGGATGGTAAGTATTGCAGATGCTTAAGTAATAATAACTGGTCATTTTTACCAGTTTTTCCATTTCTTCAGTGTTTTGTGTAAATGTTTGTAGTGTCGATTGCGTGAATCAATGTCACCAGATGACGAGTATCGTTCTTCACGCAATATAGCAATCAGCTTGTTCAGGCGATACAGGAACTTTGTGGAGCGTGGAGGAGGTGACAACTTACAAGTATACTCGGTAGCTTGTCTGATCTATTTCTGAGGCCACGTTGTTGTCTTCTTCAAGTAACATGTTTTAGTAATGAGTATTAGGAGTTCATCAATGCTGGGGTGAATGCGTACGCATTGGGGTGCACTGATGAAGGACTGAGGACAGAACTTAGAGATATGAAGGAATCAGGACTCGAAGTTGAAGCAATGCAAAGTTGTGGGGGAGGCACCAGTCTGAAGTCCAAGATTTTCTCCAATGAGGTAAGTGGCTTCTATTTCGCTCAACTTGAACTCTATAAAATAGGACATTTAGCCCATAGTTGCTGAAATCTGTAATGAGGATTGGGTTGATCAATTGGTTGAGTATAGGGTCAAAAAATAAAATTGGTGGAGTCTGGAACCATTTTGGCAATAATCACGTCGGAGGGTTGTCTCAGGAATATGGACAATGAAGAAGGGCACGACACCAGCCCTGGTTGTAAACCAGTGTCCTTTCGGATGACTGATTCTATCACTCTTGAATCCCGATATCTTGCAAAAACAGAAGGAAATCTAACCAAATTATTGAGCTTCCAGTATTTTTTTGCTGGGATGCTTTCAGACTCGAGGTTGTGAGAACCATGCCATAGATATCTGTCTTGCATTGTTTTCCTTTCTTCTCTTCCACCAATTAAAGTAGGAGAGTTCTTTCATTTGTTTTTCCCCAATGAGCAGAAAAGTAACCATAATTCTATTTGGTCCTCGTCCTTCAATATGCATGTTGGGTTAAGTCGTTAAAATAGAAGCCTCACATTTCCTATTTCATTATGCAGATTGACGAGTGTATTTTCTGGTTGAGCATTATATTTATTACCATCCTGTGTACACCACAACCAACCATTGTTCGGTGGTCATCAACTCCGCCAGTGATGGATGAAGTACTGCTGCAGTGGAAAGGTTTTTGTGCCATCATAGCAAATGCATATTACATGAGAGGGATGGCATGGTGAGTTGCTGTTACTGTGTTTCGTAGTATTTTGCCTACCTGAGTTGCTGTTAGTCTGTTTACTGTGGAAAGGCTTTTGTTCCATCATTTGTTGCACTGTTTTCCTACCTGATTTATTTGCTGAAATTTCAGCCATTATGACTATACCATCATATTTTATTTGTGTCGTTTAGTTTCTTACGGGACTCAATTATTTCTATCCTCCAATATATTTTGATGTCCAGGTGCAAACTCTGTCTCTATACTCCTTTACCCTTCTTATAATGTTTGCTTCTCTTTTTCTCTGTTATATGGACTATATTCGAGGAAATCGAAACTATAAGCAGACATTCTGTTTTCTTGTACTCATGAAGGCTTCCAGTGAAGACTCTTCAACTAGAGCAAATGGCAGTGGTGGGATACGCGGAAGAGCCATCAGTTGTTGCCAGCCGAATGAGATTAGTGTTTAGCACATTGGAGGTTAGTTCTGGAAACATCAGTAGAGAAGATCTTGATCCATAACGAATTGAAGATCACTTTTTCTTTCACAAGAACCATTTTTGTCCTTTCGAATCATGGTTATTCAGTTAAATATCTTTATAGCATTCTTATTACGCTATCTGTACTATATTTTTGAGATCCGATCTGCTGATCTATTTGTTTACCTATCAGGTCGTGAGTCCACAGTGGCCAAGAGTGTAGCGCAGATGGCCATGGCCAGATGATTGAGCTGGAGGATAATATATTCCTGGAAATCTCCTTCAGTTTTCTGCTCTATTCTGTAACTGTATTTATTGTATTTTTCAATCCAGGTGAATTGTCAAATAAAATTTAGTACTCTTACACTTGTATGTAATGCAATCCATAATTGTATATGAATCAAAGGAAAATGAAAATGAAGCTCTAGTATGCATTTATTTTACCGTGCGTTTATTTTCAGCTTATAAAGTTTATCCGCAGAAGAGACTTTGCTTTTCGATTCACATCAAATTTCATAATTGGGTGGAAAATCCATTGTAGCCACAAATCCCTTCCTTTCATAGAAGATTCTACTTTTTGTCATTTTGCCTGTATTTTTTTAGATGAAAAATTAGAATCTCTTTCTTTGTCATGCATAAATTCCTCACAAATCCAAGATCCAAACAATCTCGGAACATAAGTTACTACAGTTGTGTTTTATTATTTCTAAGATTCGACATTTTCAATGCTAACCTCATTCTGTGAGCAACAATTGGGAGGTTAACTCATATGCAGATACACCTATATCATTCTCAACAGCAATTCAAGACAACCACCAGAACAAAGATACGCAAAAACTTCCATTAAAAAAAACGACACACAAAGACAGATAAATAGCACATTACACTGCTCTGGACTGGACTGGACTGGGAGAAAGAATGAATCAAGTCAAGTCAAAATTGGAAGATTAAAATTGGTACACACGGGTATCCATCACAAATGTGGAGAAGAGAGCAGTGAGACGTTGTCTTTTAGCGACTTCCGTGCACGCCAACAGACTGCGTTAGCTGTTTCTGATGTTCCCATCTGTAAAATTAAATCAAGAATGGTAGTCAAGAAATTTCTCTTGGTATCCGACAAGTTGTTTACTAACCCATTTCGATGAAGGATAGTGATGGTGTCAAAACTATTTTTTTTAAGGCCAAAAAACTTTGTGCAGGGTTCAAAACTTTCATGCACTAAAATTTTGGCACTAACAAAAACAGTTTTGGCATTATCCGTTTCCTTAGATGAAAATGTACATCTATGACAATCACTCACAAAGAAATTAGAATAACCTAGAGGGAGTACAACAAGAGCACCACAACTCAAAGGGTACATGGCAGATACTATTTTGCATGCAAACACATACAACATGCTCACACAACTTCATTGAATTTTTTTCGAAATTGTTGTCACTATAATCAAAACCATATGCAAGCGATGAGCCGGTTCAAACTTGTCATAGCTTCTGTTTCTGAAAGCACAAAGATCAAACATTTTTTTATTGTTTTTGCAACTGAACACGGAAAACACAAATAGCAAATCACAATGGAACAAGTGAGGCGGACTGAACAATACCTTAATCTCCAAAGAGTAATAGCTTTGCCACAAGCTCACATCTTGGTCGTAAGTTGCAAGCGCAGATTCGTATAATTTTCTGGTTTCTACAAGACCATCTCTATCGCCCGCAGATGCAAGGTTCGATTCCAACTCAATGCAACTTTTATATATTGCACGACCTGGATGGGGTAAAGCAAGAAACCTGAAAATGAAACAGGATAAAGGGTTAAAACTTCAGAGCCATCTCAAGCATATCCATTTTCGCAAATCAGCGCAGAAAACACGTGTAACATATCCAAAACAAAGGCTTCGCTGTCTTATTTTTGGGTAATGCGTTTACTGATTGTCAACCAATCGAAGTTCAAATAACAACGTAAAACACATGAATTGCGCTAAAACGTGGATGCTACTTTTCAGCAGTGAAATACGGATACGACATTGACAAGGTCCATTCAAACAAAGTTCAATAGCTCAAGATCTAGAGAAAAAACCTTTTATACATATCCCTTGCGCTCTTAATTCCATCCTTCTGAAGAACAACGTTTACAATAGCAGAAGAGAGGGAAAATCCATCATCACTGCCACCATCTTTAGCCAATGAAACCAGGGAAAGCTCCACCAACTTGTCACAATAATGTCTTTGATTTGAGAAGAACTTTAAAGCCTGCCGAAAAAATATTGAAGTCACTGGGCTTGACAAACATTCTACCATCCAGTCATTTTTCAATTTCTTTG
>JAOTQK010000012.1:8475233-8498009 GCA_025642025.1 Rhododendron ferrugineum
GGGCGGGGGGGGGTTGTTGTGGGTTAATACGTTTTAGTCAATAAACCAATTAAGAGAAAACTGATATAAGCATACAGCAAAGTATGGAGTAACTTTGTCATACCAAAATCCACAAGCTCTCAGCTTTTGAAACAGCTGTCCTCGTGAGAACTGGTTTTAGGAGTTCGTAGACAGATAGTATATCCGATTTACTTGGAAGGCCAGATTTGTTGGGGACACATCTCATTTCTATTGAGAACCTCAGTACCCACAAATCCACTGAATCTGCAAGTTTTCCACTGCAAAGCTTTTCTGCCAACTTCCTAGCTTCCTCCAATCTCCCAAGTTCCATATAAAAGGAAATATGTTGGCAAGCGAGATCTTCAGTAATGCAACCCATGCTCTCTGCCCTTTCATATACCATAAAAGCATGAGAAATAGGATCTATGGTAGAATCAGAAGCGCTGAAGAGCCCAGAAATTTGTACTTCTCCACTTTTATCAACAATAATGTCCCTCAAAAACCTTATATAGAGGGTAAACATCGTAGCTGAAGGCAGGACTTTTATAGCATCTTCATAAATCTACGGGGAAGAACATGCAAGGTGATCATCAGACGGTTATAAGCAGTTGACTAAAACAAAAATATTTGACACATAAACTTAATTATCATAATCAAGCTTTCCAAATGATGGTCGAGTTCAACAGTGGAGCAAAAGTAAGAAAATTCTGTTCAAATATTAGCAGCTAACAATAACAATGTCAAAGGAGCAAAATGGATAGGCCTCATATATAATAGGCCTTGAAACTATGCCAGATGTACTAGCAAGTAGCAATACAAGAACATGTGACAATTGTATTTTTCATTGAGCTATTTATTACTGAACCCAATCCATATTCAATTTACCCTTCTTGATCCTCATATGAAACAAAAACGCAGTTGCAGACACTTTAAATGCAGGAAAAAAATATGCTCATGCAATGTCTAGCACTGCAAGAACCGTAATGGGCCAAAAGGTCAGAAAATGCAACAAATTAAGAGGAACAAACATGCTTATTACTTGATAACGATATCAACAGGTTGAAATAAGGTTGAAATAAACCAACAGGTTAACATGATATTATACCTGAATTGCTTTGTCTAACCAAGAGAGCTTGATTCCTTCACCCTTATCAACTGTCCTTTTGGAATTAAGCCTTGCAAGCCACTCCCAGTATTCTGGTTCTTTTGAAAAATCTCTGTTCATCTCATCCAGTATCTCTTTTCGCATCTCTTCTGAATGATCCAAGTTTGTTGCTTCCAATATCTCAATGAACCGTGTTCTAAGGTTGAAATTAGAAGGGAGAGCTTCAACTGCACCACTATAAACAGTTCGAAGAATACTCAAACCATGCTCCCGGAACAAATCTAATTTCTCCTCGGATTCCTCATCTTGGACATCTGATGCCTCCTCGTTGTTCTCTCTTTTTTCCTCAAGCATCATAAATAATTCTTTGTTTTCATCTCTCCATTGTTTCTCATCAGTATCGCGATGATCACGACTGAGTGTTCCACTGTCTTCTCCAAGAATAACCTTCCTCGCCTTTAGCTTATTGAGGTACGTGAGTTCCATACGTAGATACTCCACCCAAAGATCCTCCGAAGTTGGGCAAGCTCTCAAACCACTTTGCATAAGAGCACGGGCAGCTGCGGCATTTAAGTTTTGGTCAAACTCCCAAGCTGCAGCATATATCCAGATCCCTGGTACTTTTGGATGAAATCTAATCACGTCAGCAAGGACCTACAGAAAGTAAAGAGGAAGACATATTTGAAAAAGTTGTGTTAAACCTGATATCGTCCAGAAGGAGGTGGTCTAGAGATTACAAACACAAAACAATCAGACCCAACGGACATAACTGACCCATTGCAATACCAAGATATTTGCAATGCTGATGCTCTAAATCTGAAGCAGACTACAAAGAAGTTATTGGAGTGATACTGCGATAGATTGCCCATAGTTTAGCAATGCAGAACATTTTCTGTCATGAATTCAATTATCAAATTTTCTATGGCAGCAGCTACTTATTTGATAGATCGAAAGGAAGAATCTTTAGACAAAACCTCTAGAGATTCCACTTTGGTGGTCAAATATCAGAGACCGTTGTTAGCATACCATCTGCTTTTTTCTCGTTTTCCTGGTTTTCTCTATGGTCTTTTCTTCCTTCTTTTTATTATTAATCTTACGCACTTCCAGTGTCTGGGTAGTGAATTCATAGTCTCATTGTCTTGTCTAGTTCCCTATGTTTTGAAGTTGTAGAGTTTTGGGTGCAAGTCAGGGGGTTTATACCTCTTATTTTGCTATACTGTTTTGTCTCTCATAAATTTCAACTTGCCAAAAAACTACACTCAATCAAAGCTTTTCCTACTATTACCTGCAACCGCCCATTAACAAATACCACTTTCCTTCTATTTTCTTCACTGCCGATGTTTCAATTAATCTACAAAGCATACAAGTCTTAGTAATCATATAACTATAGGTTAAGCTAAAAAAATCATTTTAAGTGCCAAAATCAACATTGAACATATCAACATACACATAGACATTTAAGTACGTCACCCCAGATATTGTTTTTGAGCCTTCTGTGTTCCGAATACCATTTCACCCCGATATATGATATGTTAAATCACATGCATTAGCCAGTTCCAGTTAGGTATCCGTCTGTGTCCGATTCACGGCCGATACTTGACCATGTACCGTTACATATGATTTAGGTACTTTAAAATATTTTTCCATAAAAAATGCAATTCACAACCGTTACAACCGATTCCCGTTGATACCGTATTGGTTGATACTCCTATACCGTTTTACTGCGACCCTTGCCGAGTTACCGTTAATTGGTCCTATACCGAAATTAAAACCTTGGTGCGCATATTGGTACATATACCATTTTCATACCTATACTATTGGCTCAGCTCAGTTTGCTAGCAAACCATAGAGCTCGAGATTGAGTTTGAAGCTCATTTAGTAAACAAATCGAGTTAGTTGTAATTCAGTTTGTTAATACAAGTTCAGCTCGTTTCTATCGGCCTGACTCGAAGCTCCTTTAGTAAATGCACCAAGCTCGAACACCTTGATACCTTTAGTAAATGCACCAAGCTCAAACACCTTGCTACTAAACGAGTCAAGCTTGAGCTCGATTATTTGGACTCAAGCTTGAGTTAGGCTAATTTCCAACAAGCCGAGCTTATAAAAGTAACTCGGCTCGTTTATAAAAGTTTAGCTTGTTTGTAGGGGCCGACTCGAGGCTCGTTTAGTAAATGAACCAAGCTCGAACAGCTTGATATTAGCCCTCTAATATTAATAAACACAACCACATACCTTCTTCATACGTCCATTCCTCCGCTCCCTGCAATACTCCAGATACCTCAACCAAAGCTCCACATCCCCCTTAAACCTATTCGTCGCCAGCCGATAAATCTCCACGATCCTCGCCACCCCGGCGAAGTCCGAAACCGACTTCTTCAGCTTCCTGTTCCCCTTCCTCCTCATCTCCCTCGCTGCCGCCTTGCGCCGCAGCATCCGCAGCTCGTCGAGCCGCGTCTCGTAGTCGATGTAGGCAAGGTAGTCCTGCTTGAGAGGGCTGGGGCGCTTGAGCCTGTACTCGAACTTGCGACGCTGCTTGACGATCTCGGAGATTTCGGCGCGTGAGAAGAGGCCGCGGCGCTCGAGGTCGTCGAGCTCCTGGACCATGCGCTCGAGGCGGTACTGGACTACGTCCGCCATTTTTCTGGGTGGTGTGGGGGGAGTGAGGCGTCTGGTTTGGAGAGAGAGAGAGAGAGAGGGAGAAGAAGGGGTTAGGTTAGGGTATTTGGTTGATTCGGACGCCAAACAGTGATAGTCGGGTTAGAAATTTTTTTGGGCTTTATATTCGGGTTTAAATGTTGGGCCTGTGACTTTTGATCCAGGTCCATAGAAAGGCCCGTTCAAAATGTTGGGGCTGTGACTTTTGATCAAGGCCCATAGTGACGAAGCCCGTTTTCGCTTAATAATCCAGCTGGATTTATTTTTATTTATTTTATGTCTTTTTTTGAAAAAACTTCGCCCATTTTTGTTAGTGTCTACCCATCCAGGTCCACATTATGTCAAATTCATTCCACATAAACCCTATTTTAAGTGAGGTACCTAAAATACCCCACATTTATAAAATGCTAGAATCTTCCACCGAAAACCCCACCTTTAATACATATCAAATCTTCCCCCAAAAAATCGTACAAACCAGCCATGGAGAGGAAGCCGACGACGGCACCCCCTCCTCGTCATCTCTGCCTCCTCTATCGTTACCACTGCCGCCTCTCACCGGCGACTTCTGCTGCCGTCAATCTTCTTCGCTCCTCGAGATCGACGAGATTGACTTTTTCGACGTCCCCTCAAACACCCTGTCGGCCGCGTTCTCTTCCGCCTCCTTGATCTGCCACTCCTCTCGCATCGGCGGCGTCATTGGCAAGTTTGTCGCCATCATCAAACATCTCCATGGAAATCAACTCAACTGAAGGCTATACAGTGGACTGCTATGGACTGATAATCAACGTGGAACTTGAACAGTGTACGTCAAGTATTTTCTATTGTTCCACGTTGTTTGGTTTGATTCTTTCCCTTGGTTGCTTTGAACCGATCGAGTTTTTTGGTATGAATCTGTGCTTATTGTTGTTCGCCGAGTTGATTGGGTGCTGAGTCGACTAATCAGTGAGCTCTACTGATTTTTTAAAGGAGCGAATGATTTGTGTATTTTTTGTTGAAACAGAATGATTTATGTAATTTGGTAGAGCGGTGTATGTATTGTTTGAATCTTTTTTCCTTTGATGATGATGAAACGCCGATAGGGAAAAAGGTTTGTTTAGCGATGAAGAGATTAGGAAGAGGAGGGATTTCTTGTTTGTGAATTCTTCATTTGGGTGTGAATTGTGTCTTTTTCGAACATGAATTTTGGATTTAGTGTGTGAATTGTGTAATTTAGGAGAGTGAATTCTAAATTTTGGAGTGAGAATTGTGTAATTTAGGGGGTGTGAATTCTGAAAGGGTGTTGCAGAGAGAAGAGTTCACACAACCCAAAAAATTCACCCCCAAAGAATTCTCATCGATAATCCACACCCCAAGAATTCACACAAAAATATTCACAGTTTCACACCAAGAATTTACTCTTTTTGAAAAATTATGTGACTAACGTTACGATTACCGGCTGCAAAGAGGTGTGAATTCTGCAAAATGGTGTGAATTCGGAGAGTGTGGATTTTAAGGGTGTGAATTCTGAAAATGGCCCCTCAAGAATTCATTCTTCCGGGCGTAAATAGTGCAAAAATGTGTGAATTTTGCAAACGGGTGTGAATTTTGAAAATGGGTGTGAATTCTGCAAACGGATGTGAATTTTGAAAAATGGGTGTAAATTTTGGAGGTGTGAATTCTTGAAAAGAGGAGTGAATTCTGCAAATGAGTGTGAATTATCGGGGGGGGGGGGTGTGAATTCTTCTGAGTGGTGTGAATTCTTAGGGATGTGAATTCTTGAAGATGTGAATTCTTTGAAGGTGTGTGAATTCCCGAGAGTGTGAATTCTTCTGAGTGGTGTGAATTCTTAGGGATGTGAATTCTTGGAGGTGTGAATTCTTCGAAGGTGTGTGAATTCTTTTGAGAGGTGTGAATTCTGTGGGGATGTGAATTTTTGGGGTGTGAATTCTTCAAATGGGTGTGAATTCTATAGGTGTTGAAAAGTGAAAAGGGTAAAATAGTAAAAGCATATTTAAAAAGGGCCTAGATTGGATAGTACTTACAAAAGAGGGTTTGCATGGAACCCACACAAAAAACTAGGACCGGCCAGGAATTTTCCCTTAGTTTTGCGTAGATCTTTTTTCGGACTATTGGTTCGGCTCGACAAGATGAATCAACAGTTAACTAGGCTGTAGATTTTTTTCCAAACTATTGGTTCGGCTCAAGATGAATTGACAATTAGCTGGGCTGTAGATTTTTTTCCAGACTGTTGGTTCGGCTTGACAAGATGAATCGACAATTAGCTGGGCTAAGAGTGCTAAATTTTGGATATTTTCAAAAAACATTGGGTAAAAATCATAATTTTTTACTTTTCTGATTCGTCTCGTTGAAACGAACCAATAATTTACAAAAATTTAACGCAAAACTAACCATATTCTCGAGACATGTTTTTTCTGTTAAAAGCCCATTTTCTAACGACTATATACCAATGTTTTCAAAGGCGTTTTCTGGGCTCACCTTGGGGCGTTGGGGCGGTGAGGCAATGCCAAAACGCCTGAGGACGTGAAAATTTGGGCAGTGAACCACAAAGGCAACCCCGATAGGTGAGGCATAAGCTTTAAGAGAGAAATTTTCCTAATTTAATTTTGGTAATTTCCTAATTCAAAACAACCCCCCACCCCGGCTGCCTTGTTGAAGTCGATCATCATCTACGGTCATGCTCTGTTTTTCTTTAAACAGTTGTGCTTTGTTTTTCTTTACTAAGTGATGAATAGATGTGCTCTATTAATAATTAATAAAGTGATGTTATAGGGCTTCTCAATTAGTTATTAGTTATTTACTGATAGGTAATAATAAGTTATAAGTTATTAACTGATAATCTACTTTATGCCATCTTTTTGTATTAATCTATCTTTTTGAACTGCGCATTTTTTGTATTTTTAAGTTATTTTATTAGTGTAATTATTTAAAAAACAGAAAATCAAAAGGCTTATGCCTCAATGCCTCGGGGCATACGTTTCGCCCCATAGGGGGTCAAGCGCCTCGCCTTGCCTTCCGCCTCTTAAAATTTTGCTATATAGTGCTAACAACATTCAACAGATTTATTAGCCACGTTCTCACAACAGTTCCATTCGACACAAACAACAGCAAAACACCGAAGACTATTACTCCAGAAATAGAAATGCCTCATTTGCTTTCTTCGTCGTAACTAAAAACGATTCATTTTTATCATCGGATTATGGCACTAGAAATGGTTACAACAACAACAAAAATTCAAAAAGCAAATCCCAAATTTGAAAATCCAAGAGAAAAAAAAATAAAAAATCGAAAACTAATGCTACTCAAGTAACTCGAGTTCGAGCTCTGAACTGAGATTTATTCCCGCGGAAAACCCTCTCTGACAGTCACCCTCTCGTGACCGAAAACTAGGCCAACCAAAATCAAAAAGGCCAAGTGTGGTGACCGGAGGCCCGGCCACAAAGAAGGGCATTCTTGGGGATAGGTAGTTCATCCCTCCATGAATTGGCAGGGGAGTAAACCCTGAGGTAGAACTGTTGGCCCAAGTATTGCCTTGCCCAGTTCTCTGACCTGATGTTCCACATCCCAACATTGTCCAAAGCCATGTAGATTGCTGTCCATGACCTGGGATACACCTGCACCAAACCAAACACATTCCAAATTCAGAAAAAACAGAATTAGACCTCCCCTTCCATCAATCTTGCTCATAAAAAAACTCAAAAAAAATTTCCATCTAAGCACTCAAAATAAATTTTTCTAATTTTGATAGCTCAGTAAAGGGTATCGATCTCGCTGCACATAGGAGGGGGCCAAATTAAAGTAGAGGCAAAGTTTCTTATGAACTGGCCGAACGATATGACTGATAGCAAGCAAGTAGCAGTCAAACCCCAGATCAAAAGCCTCTTGAGGCCTATGGGGTTGGCATTCAAAATTCTATGTTTTAGCATTGCATTCGTTCATTTTGAACCCACGCTCCATTATGATAAACGTAGTGTTGCTGTACTGCGTTCTGAACACTCCATTTTGAATATGAAAATTCATAACACATACTTGAGTAGTGCAACGGGCAACCGTATCCCTTAGATTGTATCCTGATCTGCTTGCTGGAGTCCATTGTCCCCCATCCATCCTGCCAATTACCAAAATGAGTCCAATCCATAGAAAAATTCAAGCGTATAGTGCAAGGGTTAAAAAAGTGGGAAAGAAAGAAAAGAATGTCAAGTAATCGATATTTCATGCCATGCACGAAATTCGGACCTAAAAATGCGTTCTAACATAGAACTGTTACCATGAAAATTGCGAGAAAACTACATTTTTCAGAAAAAAAAATCTGTCCATTTCAATTAAAAACAACTTCTTTTATGAGTATTATGTTGTTGGAAAAGGGAGGATAAATTTGAGGTAGATAACAATTAAATATTGAGTACTAGAACTCTGTCAAGAAAACTTACCCAACAACAAAGAAGGAATACCCATCAATATGCCAAGACTGCACAGAATCCTCCCAATTCTGGAACACAATCTCAACGAAAGCCCGGAAATCAGCAGCCATAACAGAGGTTGCAAGGTACCCATTCCCATAACTGGGATTATCAGGGATGCTTCCAAGATTGAAAACACCACCGATCTTGAAATAGTCTGCGAGTTTCAAAGGAGTGTCGGCAGGAACGTATGAGACGCTGTTGACGGCGTACCTCTGCTTGCCGTTGATGTAAGGGGCAGAGTTTGCGAGGACGATTGTGCGCGATGTTTTGATCATTCCGTAGTGGTAGGATCCTTGGGGGTTCGGGCGGGGTCCACTCGCCGTGAGATTCCACCTGCATGAAGTAACCAAGTTTTCTGTATAAAAATTCTGTAACAATATTGTCTTACTGAGGTTTCTAGCTAGCCTTCCACTCTTTGGTCCATGTTCTAGCCATATGGCTGACTAGTGGTTTGGGCAGAGTGGTAATCTGAACTAGTTTTCAAGGGATGCTTATTTTTTATGATGGTGTGTGTTTATTTGGCAGAAAAGAGTCTGAAAATTGCTCATTCAAGCAAATTTTCAAGTACGCTCCGTTTGTTTTCACTAAAAAAATGCTCCGAAATAACAAATCCGCGGACAACACTTTTCCTTGAAAAAGATGGCTCTAGTAATAATTTGCAGCAATGGAGGCGGCGGCTACAAGAGTGATGGATTGTGCTGAGTTGGTTAGGGTGTTGGTGTACTGGTGATAGCCTGATAGGGCTGGCTGTGGTGGAGTTGGTCGCGATTGGTGTGATGGTGGTGGTGCTGGCAGCAGCGATGGTGTGATGGCGGTAGTGGTGGGTTTCCTGTGATAGGTGGCCTTTTTTACTTATCTTTTGGGCCTTCGTAAGACTCTAGTCTATCAAGAGTTTGTTTCTTGTTTTAGACTCGGTTCGAATGGGAGGATTACGTCATGTGTCTTGAATGATCCACATCTCAAAGTCAAGCGTGTTAAGATATTCATATCGGTGTGAGCCTTCAGAGTCAGACATGTTAAGATATTCATATCGGTGTGAGCCTTCATAGCTCAGGGCCTCAGGCACAACAATATTACACTAGACTTCGCTCGAATGCTAAGCTAAAAGTTCGTCATTCTATCCTCCCGTTGGAGGCTCGCTATGCCAGAAGCGAGAACATTATCTCTCTCTGTTTCCATTTTTTGCAACCATGTAGCCACGCAAAGGGAAAGGATCCAGTTGTTCCAACCTAAGTTCCAAAAATATTTTCCACCCTTATGAAAGAGAGAACCTTTTCCACCTCAAAGCTTTCTCCATACCAAACACTAGAAAATAAGACAAAACATTTTCTACCAAACAAGCCGAGGTTGAATTGAATCACCTTATAGATCTGGCCTGACTGAGAGATGAACCAATATCAATGGTAGGTCCTCCGGGAGGGGGCCCAGAAACCCTAGTAAACGAGTTCCTGTAATGTAGAATAGCTGTGGTTGTGAGTACTGGAGAGGTAAACCGTGAAGAAACAACGATGTAGTAGTCCTTTGCAGGCTGATCAGCAATGACCAAGACAGAAAGGGATTGGCCCAGATGAACGTCCAGCGAAGAGTAAGTGTTCTGCAGCGTATGTGATCCTTCCACCTCCACCAATTTCATTGCGTGTCCTTGGATTCTGAAGTTGATTGATGTAGAAGTGCCCACATTGGATATCCTGAACCTGTATGTCTTGCCTGCAAACAAATGGAAATGATATGAAAACAATCACATTTTCGAGCTTTTTATGGTTTTCTGTTTTCGAAAACATGGGGAAGGGAAATGGACATTGAGAAAACACCTTGGTCTACTGCGAATGTGTACCCATTCCACCCGCGCCCGTTGATGAGAAGGCCATCAGGGAACGGAAGATTGTGACCACCATCCAGTATCCATTTTAATCCCTGGAACACTAAAGGGTTAGCAAACCCCATCCAAACCAGGAACACATAAAAAGTACACGAAAAGAACTTGAGTATATGGTTTAGATTCAAACATGCAAATGTATCATGTGGTGCAGGTCTAACAGTCACACCCTTGTCAATCTGGTTCTCATATTTAGCTTATGGATAGTTTCTTTAGTACATTATATTGTTGGGACGCTCATTCTTTCGAAGTCATTTGAACCTTCTACTTGTTTGAGAATCTCCTCCTTTCTTCTACCATGTCCCGAAGAACAACTTGGGGTCGATTTTGTCATGTTTCCATGTTGCCATTGAACAAGTTCCATTGTCTCGCCAACTAGCTAATTAGACGTGAGCCCTTCTTCGAGCAGAGGTGAATATCTACACCTATAGCTAAATCCGAAGTCCCGTGAATAATAATGATCAAGAAGGTGTTTGCCGAACACAACAAAAATGTACACAAAAGTGTTGTACAGGTTCAAATATGGTGTACGGCTTACGCAGACCACATGTCCATAATGAATATTTGCTGCATATTTCATTTTCTGTACACCATATTTGAACCTGTAAAACCATTATTAGAGGCATAATTGGCCGACAAGACTAACTCAAACCAGCCACCCTTATAAATTCCTAACAGGGAGGACAAATGGTCAATTTTCACCACAGAATTGATTAATCCCTTCATAGTTTATACAATTGAGCTCGTATTTAGTTGGTTAGCTCTCTCTATTCATGTTGCTTTGGTTAGATTATATGCGTACTCGTGTATTTATGTCAATGGACTCTCTCAAGTACCCATTTTGATGTAGTGAAAAAGAAGCATTAGTTGGAGCACTAACACGGTGACTTCTCTTGAACCAGTCTCCAGCGAGTACGGTATGGTCACCAGCGGGAGGAGGGAAAGGAACCGGAATTCGAGGGCGGCTATAGATTTTAATGCCGCCAAAACCTCCGGCGGCCTTTTGGAATGCAAGAGAGGGGAAATAAAAGAAGCTGCCAATTTGGTCCTTTGCTTGAAGAAGGTAAGTGAAATTCTTTCCCCGCGGGATTGGACAGTTTGTGCCGGAGACTCCGTCCTGCCACGACTTCCCCCTGTGTTGCAACCCATTCCTGGAGAACAACCCACCGGAATGTGAGAATCAAAATTCAGAAAACAAAACCACAATGAAAAAGATGATAATACAAAATTTGGATCAATCATGCCATCACAAGTACAGTTCTGCAAGGAGGCAGGTTCTCTATACTGGAATTTTGGTGTACTCATATTCGTTGCAATTTTAACTGCAGGATCATGTAAGAATCTTTAAACTAGATAATCATAGAATACATCTTGCGACTGAAATTGCACTAAACTGAACGGGGGTTGATCCCGTCAATTTGGCTATCAACGAGTTCGGTCAATTTGGTGCATCTGAGCCATCCAAAAGTGTTTTGGACGGCCCAAATTTAATGGGGTGTTTTTAGAAAAAAAAATCAAAAACACCCTCTTTAAATCTGGGCCGTCCAAAACACTTTTGGACGGCCCGGATGCACCAAGTGGACCAAACTAATCGGTACCAAATGGATAGGGATCCGAGTCCGAACCGAACAGGGGTGCACCCAAATTTGAAATTCCTGTACAAACTGGCTATGCTAGGGAAACAAAAGAACACCAAAAATACCACTCCAAGTAGATATGTGAAGTTCACATACATGCATGTAGCACCACAAATGTGGCTCTATGGCTAAGCAAGATTAGCCGAAAGAGCACCAAATGAATGCCTAACAAGGAAAACTCTTTGGATGCTCATAGGCGATCTCATGAGGAAATGCCATGTACCAGGCATATTGTTGAGTAAACCAAAAATTCTATAGAAAATTAGTTTTAGGTCCATTATGTGAACTTCATAAGCCCATAAGTCCACCCATTAATTTTGGAAGGTCTAAAGTCCATTTTAGGGCACCCTAGAGTAGGGTAGGGTACCCTAGGATTTAGGCACTTTCATAAGATTTTATGGTGCACTTTTTTATTATAGGGTAGAGTAGATTACCCTAACGTAGGATGTGTGGACTTGTGGCTTTACAAAACTATTAGGTGGACTTATGGGCTTATGAAATGTCCATGGTGGACCTATCACTAAATCTCCCAAAATTCTACGCACGTAGACGAAGGTAAGGAGATGAGGAACTGTTTAATGTGTGGATCTTATGTGTTGGACTCATGGGTAATGGACGATTCCTCATATAACTGCAGTGGTTGTGTCTGTTGAAGGTTATTGTGTTCCCACTTTTTTTTCGTATGTTTTATATATGGCTTGGCAAAGGACTTGAATGTAATATTTGTAGTGTGTTATTTAGGGTAAAAACTAAACTCTTAGGTGTTGTATGGCCTAATAAATAAGCCAAGCTTAATGGCTTAAGAAGTCCTTTGGCTTAAAAATGTTGTGTCCTCGTAGTGGGTCATTGACAACACGTGCCCATGTTTCCCAACCGGTGTACCGACTTCAAGGCATGTGTAGTGACCAAAACACCCCTCCAACATTAACAAATTTCTTCTATAACTTGGAGTACGAAGGGAATGAAGTTGGACCGCAATGGTTTCGACTAATTATCCAGGAACGCATCAGCAATCAGAACAAGTAACAGGCAAGTATGGGGCTTCCTATGGATATCTCTATCATGGAGAGGGCTAGGAAAACATGACATGGATGCACAGTTATGGAAACACCGGGCAAGGCGATGCAGGATCGAGTAACTATGTTCCACATGCTCAACCACCTGTGGAGCAGTACACAAACTTGGCTCAAGCGCATGCATCCAACGAGGTCAGTCAAAGTTATGACAATTGTTATTAGTAACTACGGAAATGATGGACCAAGTAACAATGTGGCTACGATGACGATAACAATTACTTTTTTATCCCGGTTGATGAGTTGGTTTATGATATCGAAGAGGAAGAAATGTTGGACGATTTGTGCATCATAGCATTGCTGCATGCTGCCATGCTATACAAATCAAGCGTAGTAGGTCGAGGAGGCTACCATTCCACACGTCACCCTTGTTAGGGAAAGCATATGTGGATGACCTAATGCATGGTCAGGAAGAGAGGTTTTACCGTGAGCTTTGCATGCCGAAAGACACATTCAAAAAAATATATGATGAACTGCAACAATACTATGGCTGGAGTCGTCGAAAGAGTGATGTCATTTCATGCTTTGAAAGCTTCGCAATGTTCATGCACCTACTGAGGGGAAATACAAACTCGGAAACACAAGAGAGGTTTCAGTACTTAGGAGAGACTATGAACAGACACGTTCAAAAGATATTGAATTGCATGAATAGAGATTTCACTACTGATAAACTAAAGCCAACGAGACGTCAGGATGATCCTCACGAGTACTTGGATAGTCACGAATTCTATAAGCCCTTCAAGGTGAGTGATGGTATTTTTTTGTGTGTTTCATTTTGTAATGGCGCGATTTTATTGTGTGTTGTTTATGTTATTAGCGTATATCTAGAAGTCCATGCCGTGAGTAATTGGTTTAAACTATTCGTATTGAGGTAGGGAAATTGTATTGGGGCACTGGATGGGACCCATGTTATGGTTAGATGTAGGAAGAAAGATGACGAAAAGGTATTTTTCGGACGGAAGAGTTATGCTACGAACATATTATATTGGCCGTGTGAAATTTTGACCTTACTTTTGTGTTTGCATCAACTAGATGGGATGAGGTATATCACGACTATAGCATATTCAAGCAAGTGATCAACAATCCTGATTATCGTTTCCCTCAACTAGAAGCAGAGAAAAATGTAGGTGTGTTTCATGATGTTGTTTGGAATTTGAATATGTAGTAGTTTAGGAATTGCATATGATTCCAATCTTTATACAATGGCTTACCAATTTCATGTGCATTCGAATGACTAATGTAATTGTACGACTGCCACAGGGAAGTACTACCTAGTTGATGCTAGTTATCCCAACAGGTCGGGCTCTCTTCCTCCGTACAAAGGGTTTAGGTACCACCAGGCTGATTTTAGACGTGGGCGGCGACAACCGAACGATGACAAAGAGCACTTCAATAGGGCACACTCATGGATAAGAAGTATCATTGAACGTCCATTTGGCGTCTGGAAAAGTAGGTTTGGGTTCCTGGCAAACATGCCTTGGTATTCTATGAACACATAAGTGAACCTTGTTTTGGCGTCGATGGCAATTCACAATTTCATCTTTTGTAGAGACAAAAATCCTGATGACTTATTTAGGAGTGCATACAAGCCCAGTGAGTATGTGTTCGAGGACTTGCCAGATTTGGACCCTGAGCTGGAGGACAGATTGGACGAAAGGGACGACGAAGTAGACGGAGAGAAAGATCCAAGCATGGATGACATTAGGAGTGCACTGCATAGACAATGAACAAGGAGAACTACAATGGGGTAACCAAAATCGCATGTATGTGATGCTTGATATTTGCGTAGCGGTAGATGGAGTTGGGTAGTTCTCATCACCCATTATTTAAGAATTAATTATTAAACTTTTAATGATGTGTATTCCTCAGCCATATTGGGTTGTGTATAGCAAATGGTGGAGTTGGTGATAGTAGTAGTAGTAGGAATTGTATCTACAAATGGTGGAGTTTGTGGTAGTAGCAGTAGTAAGGATTACATCTACTAGAGTCGGTAACACATGTCACTGGATGTGTGTTGTTGCCTCATTGTGTGAATTTCAATTTGGAGGGTATCGCTTGTTAGAATACAAACTCGTTGATGTGCATGTTTGCTTTTGCTTGACGGGTTTCATTTGGCATAGTTTGTTCATCCTTGTTCATGAAATGTATGTGAATGGGCTGAAGGAGTGCAATGTGTAGTGTTTGGAATAAGTTCTATGGTCATTTTGTGGGAAGGGCAATATGATAATTTGGCTTGCTAAATAAGGATGGAGTCCAAGAAGCCAATAAGCCAAAAAACCATTAAGCCAAACAGCCTGGCTTATTTAATATGGCTTGTATGCTACTTAAGTCCATAAGCCATTAAGCTTGGCTTTTTTATTGGGCCATACAAGCCATGTTGAATAAGCCAACTGGTTCGGCCTAATGGTTTTTTTGGCTTACAGACTTCTTGGACTCCATCCTTATTTAGCAAGCCAAATTACCATCCCTCCTTACAAAATGACCATACAACTCGTTCCAAACACTACACATTGCACTCCTTCAATCCATCCACATACATGCCATGAACGAGGATGAACAAACTATGTCAACTGAAAGCCATCAAGCAAAAGCAAACATGCACCTCAACGAGTTTGTATTTTTACAAACGATACCCTCCAAATTGAAATTCACACAATGAGGCAAGAACACACATCCAATGACATGCGCTACCGATTCTACTAGATATAATTCCTACTACTGCTACTACCACCAACTCCACCATTTGTAGATACAATTCGTACTACTGCTACCACCAACTCCACCATTTGCTGTACACATCCCAATACAGCTAAGGAATACACATCATTAAAAGTTTAATAATTAATTTCTAAACAATGGGTGATGAAAACTACCCAACTTCGTCTGCTCCTACGCAAATATCAGGCATCACATACACGCAATTTTGGTTACCCCATTGCAGTTCTCCTTGTTCGTTGTCTACGCAGTGCACTCATAATGTCAATTATGATGTCATCCATGCCTAGATCTTTCTCTCTGTCTGCTTCGTCGTCCCTTTCGTCCAATTTGTCCTCCAGCTCAGGGTCCAAATCTAGCAAAGCCTCAAAGCGGGCTTGTATGCACTCCTAAATAAGTCATCAGGATTTTTGTCTCTACAAAAGATGAAATTGTGAATTGCCATCGACACCAAAACAAGGTTCACCTGTGTGTTCATAGAATACCAAGGCATGTTTGCCAGGAACCCGAACCTACTTTTCTAGACGCCAAACGAACGTTCAATGATACTTCTTATCCATGAGTGTGCCCTATTGAAGTGCTCTTTGTCATCGTTCGATTGTCGCCGCCCACGTCTAAAATCAGCCTGGTGGTACCTAAACCCTTTGTACGGAAGAAGAGAGCCTGACCTGTTGGGATAACCAGCATCAACTAGGTAGTACTATCCTGTGGAAGTCGTATAATTACATTAGTCATTCGAATACACATGAAATTGGTAAGCCATTGTATCAAGATTGAAATCATATGCAATTCTTAAACTACTACATATTCAAATTCCAAACAACATCGTAAAATGCACCTAAATTTTTACCTGCTTATGGTTGAGGGAAACGATAATCAGGATTATTGACCACTTGATTGAATATACTATAATCTTGATAGACCCCTCTCATCCAGCTGATGCAAACACAAAAGTAAGGTCAAAATCACACCCGGCCAATATAATGATATGTTATGCATAGCATAACTCTTCCATCCAAAATACACCTTTTCATCATCTTTCTTCTTGCATCTAACCATAACATGGGTCTCATCCAGTGCCCCAATACAATTCCCCTACATCAATACGAATAGTGTAAACCAATTACTCACGGCATTGATTTCAGATACACGCTAATATTATAATTGAGACACAATAAAATCGCATCATTACCAAATGAAACACATAAAAAGTATCCTCACTCACCTTGAAGGGCTTATAGAATTTGCGTCTATCCAAGTACTCATGAGGATCATCCTTGACGTCTCGTTGGCTTTAGTTTATCAGTAGTGAAACCTCTCTTCATGCAATTCAATATCTTGTGAACGTGCATGTTCACAATCTCTCCTGAGTGCTGAAACCTCTCTTGTGATTCCAAGTTTGTGTTCCCCCTCTGTAGGTGCATGAACATTGTGAAGCTCTCAAAGCATGAAATGCCATCACTACTTTGACGACTTCAGCCATAATATTATTGCAGTTCATCACATATTTTTTTGAATGTGTCTTTCGGCATGCAAAGCTCACGATAAAAACTCTCTTCCCGACCATGCATTAGGTCATCCACATATGCTTTACCCAATAAGGGTGATGTGTGGAATGGTAGCCTCTGTGACCTATTACGCTTGACTTGTATAGTATGCAATAATGGCACAAGTCGTCCAACATTTCTTCCTCTTCGATATCAAAAACCAACTCATTAGTCGGGATTGAAAAGTAGTCGTCATCGTCATCGCCAGCCACATTGTTACTTGGTCCAACATTTACATAATTGTTGTTGTAGTTATCCACTCCTAGTTTTCATAGCCTCCGTGGGGCTTGGTCCCATAACGATTGTTGTAACTTTGACTGACCACGTCGGATGCATGCGCTTGAGCCGAGTTTGCGCATTGCTCCACATGTGGTTTAGTATGTGGAACATAGTTACTCGGTCCTATATCGCCTTACCTGGTATTTTCATAACTGTGAATCCATGTCATGTTTTTGTACCCCTTTCCATGATAGGAATATCCATAGGAAGCCCCGTACTGGCCTGTTACTCACTCTGATTGATGATGCGTTCCTGGATAATTAATCAAAAACTCCTGTGGTCCAACTTCATTCCCTTCATACCTGAACTAATAGAAGGAATTCGTTAATGCTGAAGGGTGTTTTGGTCATTACGCATGCCTTGAACTCAGTACATTAGTTGGAAAACATGGACACGTGTTGTCAATGACCTACTACAAGGACACAAGATTTTTAAGCCAAAGGACTTGGCTTATTGGAGTTCAGAAAATCCAAAAAGCTTGGCTTAATTTTTAGGCCAAAAGACTTCTTAGTCCACATAACTACCTCAAAGGGGGTAGAGTTTAGGGTAAGAACATTTTTTTTTGGTAATTAAAGTAAGAAAAAATTATTTAGCACCCCTCCAGAGGTGTTTCAGGCCCGTCTCTACCACACATTGATGTGGGGTCAAAAACCCATATGTAGGCTCCATATCCATGTGAGGTGGAGGAGAGATCTCTGGCGGTGCCTCGGGCACTTAATAGTCTCCATATGAGTCTAAAGTAAGAGTATTTTATGAGCGATATGTAGTTATTTCTCCCTTTTAAGGCTACCAAGTTGCTTATACCTATATCAGAAGTGCTCAAAAGTAATAACTTATGTCATTTTACCATCTTGTTCATACTAATCAACAAGTATTGTCATTTTAGCATCTTGTTCATACTAATCAACAACTTATTCACACTAATCAACAACTTATTTAGCATTTTATTCGCACTAATCAATAACTTATTGGTTAGTAGGAACAACTAACAATTTGTCAACATCTTCTCTTTAACTTATTCCCTACTGGAAACACCCCCTAAGTAGCTTAATTTATCCAAGGTCATGGTATATTTTGTTAAAATCAGGAACCAATTGACACAACTACATAAATCTTATCCTACATCAATAACTGGAGTCCCCTTTCACAACCATCGCATAAATTTTTGCTTGTAGGAAAAGTGACCCAAAAAAGTTTTCTCTTGGCGAAAATTGATTTAGAAACTTGTGCTCGTAGAACACTTACTTCAGCCTTCCCCTCACATGAAGAAATTTTTGGGTGCAAATAGGGTATTGCTAACGTGGTACCCGTGCAGCGCATCCGAGCCGTACAAAAAAGCACCCGATGATCCAGATGCAAAGGTACCAAATGGATTTTACAAAAGAAAATGAAAATGAAAAAGCTATTTCGATCCGGACCGTCGGTTGCTAGGCTTGGACGGCTCGAATGCGCTGATCGAGTACCACGTGGTACTTGATTTGCAACCAAAAATTTCTCCTTCAAATGAGGTAAACCTCGGTGCTCATAACCTGTATCGCATTTAACTTGAGTACCAACTTGTCACACGATATAAGTTTCCACTATTAGCTAAGGTCCCGTTCTTTTGAACTTAACTTATTTTTTCTCCCCTTTCAGAACTTAAAATGAAAATAAGTTCATCCATTCTAAACTTCAACTTAATTGTCTAACACACACAATTACAATATTGCCTTTCCATTTTTAAATGAATTTAAGTTAAGTCCATGCATTCTTCAAAACTAATTTTGCTTAAAAACTTAATTACCTAACATACACAATTACCATATTGCCCTTCTATTTTTTGGAGTCATCTACATTTATGCAATCTTATTGGCCTGAATTTTTTGTGGCCGGCAAACCATAATGCATAAATATGACCATTAATATAAAATAAAAACCGAAGACCACATAACCACCACAATTTATTACTAAAATATTAATAGAACCACATAATTACCACATTTTTTGATTATTTAAATTTTCCATTCCAACAATACTTCAACGCATTTTTAGATAAAAAGTAAGCATGCATAGCCCACATCTGATGACTACTCAATGTCGACGCCATCCTTGTCTTTATTGTGGTTGGGACAGTTGTTCTCCCCACAAAGCATTCTTCAACGCATCTCAAAACTGATTCATGGTATCATCAGAGTCCAGAGTCCATATCACACTCTCAGGTTTCCGTGTCCTCCCTTTCTTTTGATGTGGATCCGTATCTTCCAAATTTTCAAAAACATATGTGTCGTTCCCCCAGTCAACTTTATCGAACACTTCCTCATCTAGACACCTTCGTCTGATAAAATTGTGGATAGCAGAGGCACAAACCAATTTCGCTTGTGTACGCACAAAATACCTAGGATAGTTTCGCAGCATCCTCCACCTCTTCTTCCATGCACCAAAACAATGTTCAATGCAACTGCGAAGTGACGAGTGCACCTTATTGAAGGCTTCATCGCTAGATGTTATTTGCCTATTTCCATGCCTAAAATCCACCTGGTGATACTTGCAACCCTTGTAAGGTGCCATATAACCCTTCACATTTGCGTACCCAACGCCACCAAATAATACTTACTTGAATAAAAATTAATACAATAAATCTTATTTCATTTCCACTTTAATAATCGTGAACTTATTTAACCTGAAATAGATCAGCCAACATCCAAGATCTTGCCACTGGGGGGATGTGGAAGCCGAAACGGTCGTCATTGACAACTTCTTGGAATATTGCATAGTCGTGCTGGATACCCTCTCATCCCGCAGAGGCAAAGGTAAAGCACAAATTGAAGTCACACGCAGCCATGGTATTCATTGTATACGCTCCTTTACGGCCGAAATATGGGGCTTATTCCTTCAGCTTAGGGTTGCGTTGCACATGTGTACCGTCGATAGCCTTAATGCAGTCCTGCAATCAGATATGTTAAAGGGTTGCATACGGGTTATTATAGATAAGTTGTTAATATTACCTACAAAATACAATTTGTTGTGGATATATGTGCACTACATTATCTAAAGACAAGCATAATGACTAACCTTAAAATATTTGTAATGGAGTCTACTTTGCAAATAAGGGTGTACTCTAGTGCTATCTGACATCGGCATAATCTCGTCTTTGCAGAATCGCCCCATACAATTCAAATTTTGTGCACGTGTCTGTTCACAGTTGAACGAGAATCTTGAAACCTTTCATTAATTTCTTGGGTGATCCACCCACACAACACGCATATGAAAATAGCAAAACTTTCTTCCACATGAAGTGCATTCTTTTTCTTGGCAGCCCATCTGTGCTTCTTTACCAGCAGATTGCATAACTCTGAAAAGACATCCTATCGCATCTTAAGTACTGTGTAGCAATGGTCTAGGTGCCTGTTTAAAACCTCTTTCACGTAACCCAAACCTGTTAGTATTGAAGTGTGGTATGGTATCCTCTCTTGTTGTGATGCTAAGTATTGCAACAGATCGTTGTTACACAATACTTAAGATGCCACATAAATTTTTTCGGAGTTATGCAATTTGTTGGTAACGAAGTACGAATAGGTTGCCCAGAAAGAGAATGCACTTCCTGTGGAAAAAAGTTTGGCTATTTTCATATGCGTGTTGCGTGGGTGGATCACCCAAGAAATTAATGAAAGGTTTCAGCATTCTCGTTCAACAATGAACAGACATGTGCATAAATTTTTGAAATGTAAGGGGCGATTCTGCACAGATGAGATTAGGCCTAGGTCAGATAGCTCCAGAGTACACCCTTATTTGCAAAGTATACACCATTACAAATATTTTAAGGTTAGTCATTGTGCTTGACTTTAGATAATGTAGTGCACATATATCCACGGCATGTTGTATTTTGTAGGTAATATTAACAACTTATCTATAATAATTAACCTGTATGTAACCCTTTAACATATCTGATTGCATGACTGTATTAGGGCTATCGACGGTACACATGTGCAATGCAACCCTAAGCCGGAGGAACAAGACCCGTATTTCGGCCATAAAGGGGCGTATACAATGAATACCATGGCTGCGTGTGACTTCAATTTGTGCTTCACCTTTGCCTCTACGGGATGGGAGGATATCCAGCACAATTACGCATTATTCAAAGAAGTTGTCAATGACAATCGTTTCAGCTTCCCGCATTCCCCCAGTGGTAAGATCTTGGATATTGGCTGACCTATTTCAATTAAATAAGTTCACGATTATTAAAGCAGAAATAAAATAAGATTTAATGTATTAATTATGGGAAATGATTTTGTCACTCCCTTTTTTGTTAATGCCACTCCCCTGCAACTGTATTTTTGCACCAAAAATACACTTGCAGGGGAGTGACGTTAACAAAAAAAGGGAGTGGCAAAATCAGCAGCCTTAATTATTATTCAGGTAAGTATTATTTGGTGGAAGTTGGGTACGCAAATGCGAAGGGTTATATGGCACCTTACAAGGGTTGCAAGTATCACTAGACAGATTTTAGGTGTGGAAATAGGCAAATAACATCTTTCAATGAAGCCTTCAATAAGGTGTACTCATCGATTCACAGTTGCATTGAACGTTGTTTTGGTGCATGGAAGAAGAGGTGGAGGATGTTGCCTTCAATTTAGCTTCTGTGCGTACACAAGCTAAATTGGTTTGTGCCTCTACGGCTACCCATAATTTTATCGGACGAAGATGTCCAGATGAGGAAGTGTTCGACAAAGTTGACTGGGGGAAGGACACATATGTTTCTGAAGATTTAGAGGATACGGATCCACATCAAGAAGTAAGGGAGGACACGGAAACCCAAGAGTGGGATCTGGACTCTGATGATACTATGAATCAGTTTCGAGATGCATTGAGGAATGCTTTGTGGGGAGAATAACTGTCCCAACCACAATAAAGATGAGGACGACGTCGACGTTGAGTAGTCATCAGATGTGGGCTATGCATGCTTATTTTTTTATCTAAAAATTCGGCTTTTAATCAACAGTTGAAGTAATGTTGCAATGGAAAATTTAAATAATCAAAAAATGTGGTAATTATGTGGTTCTATTAATATTTTAGTAATAAATTGTGGTCGTTATGTGGTCTGCGATTTTTATTTTATATTAATGGTCATATCTATGCATTACGGTGTGACGACCACAAATAGTTCAGACCAATAAGATTGCATAAACGTGGATGACTCCAAAAAATAGAAGGGCAATATGATAATTGTGTATGTTGGGTAATTAAGTTTTTAGGCAAAATAAGTTTTGAAGAATTCATGGACTTAACTTATTTTTATTTTAAAATGGAAGGGCAATATTGTAATTGTGTGTGTGTTAGGCAATTAAGTTTAAGTTTAGAAGAATGGATGAACTTAACTTATTTTAATTTAAGTTCCAAAAGCGAAGAAAAAATAAGTTAAGGATAAGTTAAGTTCAAAACAACGTGACCCC
>JAOTQK010000012.1:8498019-8508520 GCA_025642025.1 Rhododendron ferrugineum
AACACCCCCCCCCCCCCCCCCCCCCCCCCCCCACACACACACACACACACACACACACACACAACCTTTTAACTAAATTCTTTTTTATTTAATTTCTTAATTTTTTATCTTATTTATTTAATTCATTTATTTATTTATTTACTTATTTAATTTTAATTTGGTTAACTCAAATTATATTACCCAACTAAATTATGTTTTTTACATTTAAATTTTACTTTATATTTTATAATTTTGTACTATTTTAATTGGTTAATCAATTTGTCTTAACAATGAATAATAAATAAATAAACTTCTAATCAATAATAATAAATTTAAACAAAATTTTATTTTATTATAATTGAGTACATATAGACAATACATGAAAATATATAGAAACACAAATTCTGATCAATATTTTCTTCAAATTCTACTCCCTGCGCGCTTGCTGCTGTACTCATTACTTCGGACCACAAATGAATACGTATTGTATAACTATCAGCCCATCCTCTAACTTCGTTCGATGCATGGTGCCCCCACCATAATGGGATGGGTGGTACAGGGTAATGAGGGTGTAAGAAAACTTGCACGAATTGATTGCCAACACAGGCAATAGCTATTTCTTGGCGCTCTCGGACTGGAAATGGAGAGGACCTCAACGGCAAGTGAGTAAAACAACCCAAAGCATTCACGTCAAATGTATGCAGTACAAGGGTGTACCTTGATGCGATGACAACTCCCAAAGTCATAGAGTCCATCCAATGTGTCATTGGTGCCGTAGGTTGGAACCAATTCAGTGAGCATAGTAGATCGTCTGCCCAATCCTGTAATGGGTAAATCATATCGTATAGATCCTTATTTTGTTGAATCTTTTCAATAAGCTCTTGTCGTACTCGATTCCAATCATCTTCACTATATCCGATTTGCGCAGCTATTTCCCTGAATCCACAATGACGGTGTGGGAAATATAACGCTGATAAGCCTCAGGTAATTGTTGAATGTAGGGATTAGGGATGGGTGGAACTGGAGATTGAGCATGGGTCGGTTGAGTGTTGCGAACCCCCGATCCCCTCCCACATCTCCCTCACACTCACGATTTTGCAGTCGGTTGAGCAACCAGTACATTCAAAGTTGATATAGATGCAACCCTAGATTCTGAAGTGGATGCTTCTGAAAAAGAAGGTATGCGACATCTACTTTGCTCATCTCTACCTGCAGGTCGACCTCTATGTTCTGTGTTGTACAATGAGGCTCGAACTGTGCTATGAGATGGATCCGTCATATCGATAAACATGTCTATCATATGCTCTCGGATACATGGATCCATCCCATGTAACATCTCAACAATCTGAGATGTCTTGTCGGATCGTGCTCCCTCGTCATTAAACCTGTGTGCATGCATAGACAACCTAGTCTAACGAGCGTGGATACTCCATAGCGAAATTGAAATGGAAAAGGAATGGTAATGTGCAAGATCGTGCACGCATGGTAATCCGTGTGTTATATTGATCATACAATTGCAATAGCCTGCTAGGTGGGGGAAGCTTCAAAGCGCATTCTAGCTGAACATGGATCAACTCCACTGCCTCTAATGAAATGCGACACCTTACTTCATCAAAAATGTCGTCACATAATTGTTTGTGGCGTGGAATGTTGATACATCTCTCGAACGACTTCTGAATACCCCCGAACTGAATTTTTAACATCTTTTCTATTTTAGCAAAAGATGTTTGTAGCGATGACATGGTATCCCCCAAATATTATTTTAGCCTCGCATATGCAGATTCCGCCATGTAATAGAATAATGCACTGTGTTTAAATAGGAAAGTTACAAAAAGTATTCCTAAGTGTAGTAGAATAATGCACGAAATTGAAATAGTAAAGTTATAAAGTGACTATACCTTTAACTTGAATTGCTTCCGAGGTGCATACATGTATCTCTCCATGCTAAAGCAAACAGCTCTTTGTACGGCCTTAACAATGTATACCAAAGGTAATTTATGACACGCAAGAATTGTCTAAACTCCTTGCACATGGCATGCCACTTCTGTTGGTAAGACGACTATGTCGATGAATCAATAAGCGAGTGCCATGACACGAAAAAACGTTTCATCTCTGGACTAAGAATAGAGCTGCAATTCTTTAGTACGCACTGGTTTATGTGCCAAATACAAAGGATGTGACATGCCATGGGGAAACATGCTTCAATGGCATTAATAAGCGCCAAATCCCGATCTGAAACAAACACGAATGGCAACAATGTCCTCTTTCCAACCATCCAGTTCTTTAAGGTACCCAAGGCCCATGTCAGTCGCTCTACCATCTCATTACTAAGATATGCGAACATAAGTGAGTAAGTTTGCCTTGTGGATGTGATATCGAAAATCTCCAATAGTGGTATCCGATACTCATTGATCTTGTACGTGGCATCAATGATCAATACGGACGGAAAGTTAACAGATAGCTCTAGGCTTGTAGGATGAACCCAAAGAATATCTGTGATTTCGTTAGTGTCTGGATTTGTAAGAAATTCATGGAGGTATCATTTCCTAATTAGTTGATCTAGGACATACAGAGTAGAAGTTAAACCGCCCCATTTGGCTTCCGTGCTTGTGAAAATGGCATTGTAAATGCTCTTGATTTCCGTAGTGTTTGACGGGTCTTTTTTCTTCAAAATACTAAGAATTTCACGAGGCGCGGTGCTGTTGGTCATGTTGACCATAAATTGTTTATCCATTGGTTTTAGCCTTGACGGATACTCGTGGCTATCAATATGTTCTACTAGTTCATGGTTATGGAAACCATAGGAAATCCTTAAACCCCACATGACACCGTCTAGAGGTATTGGTTTACCTCGCAACTCAAATTGGCAATCACATTTTTTAGTCCCAGTATTCCTTTGCAAAGATTTTTCTTCAACCAGATACCGTGGCGGTTTGTACTTTCCTTCTCTTTCACAGCCAATAATGCACTTCGGCAGCTTAGCGCCTTTTAAATTAGCAAAAATTTTAATAACCACCACAATACCATTTTTCAGACCAACTCTCCGCACCCAAGCTAACATATCTTCTCTACTTTCAAAAATCTATAAAAAAAAAAAAAATGAATACGTATAAATACAATATTAACCAATCTTAACATATTTTCTCTACTTTCAAAATAAATAACAAATATGCATAAAAACAACGGTAAGAACTATCCTGGTTAGTGGTAAATTCGGTTGTATAATCGCGACCATTGTGGGAGATGCTCTCCCCACTAGGAACATCATTCTAAAATTGAAAAGTTGTAGTCATCCATAATATTCTATGAATTGCGAAAATAAATATTAAGGACATATTAATGTTCTTGTATGAAGTAGTATAAATAATTACAATTGAAAATAAGAAGATAAAAGAAAATCTGAATGAGTGGTTATAATTGAAGATAAGAATAACAGAAATTGCATACAAAATATTAAATAAATAAGATAAAAGAATTAAGAAATTAAATAAAAAAGGAATTTAGTTAAATAAATAAAAAAGAAAAAAGATATAAGGAGAAGATATGGCTTCTGGTGGTGTAGTGAACGCACATGTAAATTGCTCCCCCCCCCCCCCCCCCACAAGGTCCGAAATACCCTCGCCCTTTTAACTAAGTTCTATTTTTATTTAATTTCTTAATTCTTTTATCTTATTTATTTAATTCATTTATTTATCTCTTTTTCTTTATATCTTTTTTCTCTTTTATTTATTTAATATTATTTATTAAACTAAATTTCTTTTTTATTTAATTTCTTAATTCTTTTATCTTATATATTTAATATTTTTTATGTAAATTTTCTTCTTCTTATCTTCAATTATAAACCACTCATTCAGATTTTCTTCTTACCTTCTTATCTTCAATTGTAACTATTTATACAAGAACATCAATATTTCCTCAACATTTATTTCCGTAATTCATAGAAGAACATTATGGATGATTACAACTTTTCAGTTTTAGATAGTTAGTCAGTTGAGAGTACCTAGTGGGGAGAGCATCTCCCACAATGGTCGCGATTATACACCCAAATTTACCACTGACCAAGTTAGATATTACCGTTGTTCTTATGCATTTTCGTTATTTATTTTGAAAGTAGAGAAAAATATGTTAAGATTGGTTAATGTTGTACTTATACATATTCGTTATTTTTTTTTTATAGATTTTTGAAAGTAGAGAAGATATGTTAGCTTAGGTTCGGAGAGTTGGTCTAGAAAATGGTATTGTGGTGGTTATTAAAAATTCTGCTAATTTAAAAGGCGCCAAGCTGCCGAAGTGCATTCTTGGTTGTGAAAGAGGAGCAAAGTACAAACCACCACGGTATCTAGTTGAAGAACAATCTTTGCAAAGGAATACTGGGACTAAAAAATGTGATTGCCCATTTGAATTGCGAGGTAAACCAATACCTCAAGACGGTGTCATGTGGGGTTTAAAGGTTTCCTATGGTTTCCATAACCATGAACCAGTAGAACATATTGATGGCCACGAGTACCCGTCAAGGCTAAAACCAATGGAGAAATAATTTGTGGTCGACATGGCCAACAACACCGCGCCTCCTGAAATTCTTAGTATTTTGAAGAAAAAAGACCCGTCAAACATTACAAGAATCAAGAGCATTTATAACGCCATTTTCACAAACAAAGAAGCCAAACGGGGCGGTCTAACTTCTACTCAGTATGTCTTAGATCAATTAATTAGTAAATACTACCTCCATAAATTTCTTACAAATCCAGACACCAACGAAATCACAGATATTCTTTGTGTTCATCCTACAAGCCTAAAGCTATTTGTCAACTTTCCGTCCGTGTTGATCATTAATGCCACGTACAAGATCAATGAGTATCGGATACCACTATTGGAGGTTTTCGGTATCACATCCACAAGGCAAACTTATTAGCTTTTATTTGCATATCTTAATAATGAGAGAGTAGAGCGACTGACATGGGCCTTGGGTACCTTAAAGAACTGGATGGTTGAAAAGAGGACATTGTTGCCATTGGTGTTTGTTTCAAATCGGGATTTGGCGCTTATTAATGCCATTGAAGCATGTTTCCCCATGGCACGTCACATCCTTTGTATTTGGCACATAAACCAGTGCGTAATGAAGAACTGCAGCTCTATTCTTGGTCCGGAGAGGAAACGTTTTTTCGTGTCATGGCACTCGCTTATTGATTCATCGACATAGTCGTCTTACCAACAGAAGTGACATGCCATGTGCCAGGAGTTTAGACAATTCTCGCGTGTCATAAATTACCCTTGGCATACATTGTTAAGGTCATACAAAGAGTTGTTTGTTTCAACATGAACAGATACATGTATGCACCTCGGAAGCAATCCAAGTCAAATGTATAGTCACTTTATAACTTTACTATTTTAATTTCGTGCATTATTCTACTACACTTAGGAATACTTTTTGTAACTTTCTTATTTAAACACAGTGCATTATTCTATTACATGGCGGAGTCTGCACATGCGAGGCTAAAATAATATTTGGAGGATACCATGTCATCGCTACAAACATCTTTTGCTAAAATAGAAAAGATGTTAAAAATTCAGTTCGGGGATATTCAGAAGTCGTTCGAGAGATGTATCAACATTCCACGCCACAAACAATTATGTGACGACATTTTTTATGAAGTAAGGTGTCGCATTTCATTAGAGGCAATGGAGTTGATCCATATTCAGCTAGAATGCGCTTCAGAAGCATCCCCCACCTAGCAGGCTATTGCAATTGTATGATCAATAAAATACATGAATTACCATGTGTGCACGATCTTGCACATTACCATTCATTTTTCATTTCAATTTCGCTATGGGGTATCCACGCTCATTAGACTAGGTTGTCTATGCATGCACACGGGTTTAATGACGAGGGAGCACGATCCAACAGGACATCTCAGATTGTTGAGATGTTACATGGGATGGATCCATGTATCCGAGAGCATATGATAGACATGTTTATCGATATGACGGATCCATCTCACAGCACAGTTTGAGCTTCATTGTACAACACGGAACATAGAGGTCGACCTGTAGGTAGAGATGAGCAAAGTAGATGTCGCATACCTTCTTTTTCAGAAGCATCAACTTCAGAATCTAGGGTTGCATCTATATCAACTTTGAATGTACTGGTTGCTCAACCGACTGCAACATCGTGAGTGTGAAGGAGAGGGAGAGGGAGATGTGGGAGGGGGTCGGGGGTTCGCAACACTCAACCGACCCATGCTCAATCTATAGTTCCACCCATCCCTAATCCCTACATTCAGCAATTACCTGAGGCTTATCAGCGTTATATTTCCCACACTGTTGACGTCTTAGCTGAAAGTCATTGTGGATTCAGGGAAATAGCTGCGCAAATCGGATATAGTGAAGATGATTGGGATCCAGTACGACAGGAGCTTATTGAAGAGATTCAACAAAATAAGGATCTATACGATATGATTTACTCATTACAGGATTGGGCAGACGATCTACTATGCTCACTGAATTGGTTCCAGCCTACAGCACCAATGACATGTTGGATGAACTCTATAACTTTGGGAGTTGTCATCGCAGCAGGGTACAACCTTGTACTGCATACATTTGACGTGAATGCTTCGGGTTGTTTTACTCACTTACCATTAAGGTCCTCTCCAATTCCAGTCCGAGAGCTCCGGGAAATAGCTATTGCAATTCCGCTATGGAGTATCCACACTCATTGGACTAGGTTGTCTATGCACCCACACGGGTTTAATGACAAGGGAGCATGACCCGACATGACATCTCAGATTGTTGAGATATTACATGGGATGGATCCATGTATCCGAGAGCATATGATAGACAGATTTATAGATATGACAGATCCATCTCATAGTACAGTTCGAGCCCCATCGTATAACACGGAACATAGAGGTCGACCTGTAGGTAGAGATGAGCAAAGTAGACGTCGCATACCTTCTTTATCAGAAGCACCAACTTCAGAATCTAGGGCTGCATCAATATCAACTTCGAATGTATTGATCGCTCAACCGATTGCAACATCGCGAGTGAGAGGGAGAGGGAGACGTGGGAGGGGGTCGAGGGTCGAGGGTTCCACCCATCCCTAATCCTAACATTCAGCAATTACTTGAGACTTATCAGTGTTATATTTCTCACACTGTTGACGTCCAAGCTGATGATCATTGTGGATTTAGGGCGACAGCTGCGCAAATCGGGTATAGTGAAGATGATTGGGATCGAGTACGACAGGAGCTTATTGAAGAGATTCAACAAAATAAGGATCTATACAATGTGATTTATCCATTACAGGGTTGCGCAGACGATCTACCACACTCACTGAATTGGTTCCAGCCTACCGCACCAATGACATGTTGGATGAACTCTATAACTTTGGGAGTTGTCATCGCAGCAAGGTACAACCTTGTACTGCATACATTTGACGTGCATGCTTCGGGTTGTTTTACTCACTTGTCATTGAGGTCCTCTCCAATTCCAGTCCGAGAGCGCCGGGAAATAGCTATTGCCCGTGTTGACAATCACTTTGTGCAAGTTTTCTTACATCCTCATTACCTTGTACCACTCATCCCATTATGGTGGTGGCATCATGCATCGAACGAAGCTAGAGGATGGGCTGATAGTTATACAATATGTATTCATTTGTGGTCCGAATTAATGAGTACAACACCAAGTGCACCGGGATAGAATTTGGAGGAAATATTGATTAGAATTTGTGGTTTTATATATTTTCATGTATTGTCTATATGTACTCAATTATAATAAAATAAAATTTTGTTCAAATTTATTATTATTGATTTGAAATTTTTTTATTTATTATTCATTGTTAAGACAAATTAATTAACTAATTAAAATAATATAAGGTTCTTAAATATAAAGTCAAATTTTAATGTAAAAAACATAATTTAGTTGAAAATATAATTTGAGTTAACCAAATTAAAATTAAATAAGTAATTAAGTAAATAAAGAAATGAATTGAATTGAATAAATAAGATCAAAGAATTAAAAAATTAAATAAAAAATAATTTAGTTAAAAGGGTGGGGGTTAGGGGTATTTCGAACTTTCTGGCAGAATAAATAAGATCAAAGAATTAAAAAATTAAATAAAAAAGAATTTAGTTAAAAGGGTGGGGGTTAGGGGTATTTCGAACTTTCTGGCAAGAAGTGGGGGGGGGGTCTTATTTTGAAGAAGTCATTCCTCCTGTCCAAATGGCATTCTTTGACTTCTTATTTCTTTAACGATATAAAATCCAACAACTAAACCAATCTCCATTTTTCACTTATTGCAGCAAAATTGCCACAATATAGTACAAAATAAACGCACATTTTATTCCCAGAAATATCAACTTCTTTTACACGTGGCATCATACAACTTGTCCAATAAAGATCCGTACATTTGAAGAGTAAGGTTTTGTTCTGCTAAAATTTTTATTTTTCAAGTACTTATTTTTCGTTTTACGAGACAAGTCATTTTCTCACGATACATCACATTTAATTCAAAAAGTAAGTACTTATTTGAAAAATAATTAGCGGAACAGGGCTATTTGAATTATTTTTCAAATAAGTACTTACTTTTTGAATTAAAGGTGATGTATTGTAAGAGAATGACTTGTCTCATAAAGCGAAAAATAAGTACTTAAAAAATAAGAATTTTAGCATAACGGGAAAAGTACTTATTTTAGTTAGTGAAATACACCCTAAATACAATAAGACAGAGGAACGAAATTTTCAGTCTAAATGTCGTTGCCATTGTTGTGCTGCAATTTCTCATTCTTTAGTTAAGTTACCCGAATGATATTATGTAGATATTTCATTTTGAAATCATTATCCTTTTTGAAAAAAAATCGCATTTATTAGTTTTACGTTTTTTTGGATTATTGATTCGTCTCGATAAGAAAAATCGAAAAAGTAAAATATTTTAGTTTTATCCATATATATATATTTTTAAATGTCCAAGATAAAGTGTAAAAAGCCCCAAAAATATTTGGGTAAAAATAATTTCTTACTTTTCCGATTTGTCTCAACGAGACGGACTGACAATCTACAAAAGTTTGACACAAGACTAACAAAAGCAAACAAAATTTAAATAAAAACAAAACTCAAAAAGCCTAAAATGCTAAGGAGAACAATACCTGAATATACTTGTACACGTTTAAACTTTTGAAAATACTATAAACTTATATTTTTACATGCTTTATAATCATAAATATATATGTATTTATTGATGTACAAAATAAGATTTTTATTTTATTTGCAACTCTAGACTTGTATGAGAACATAAGTATCTGACATTTCTTACTCGATAAGACTCGTGAATAAGCCTAAGATCGACTCAAATCTAGACAAACTCGGCCCATAACATTTTCATTGAGCTCTAGCTTGAGTTAAAATTCGCTAAAAATCTAATAAACGAACGTGAGCATTTTAATACCCAGTTCGATTTGATTCGTTTGCCGCCCTATGTTTGCCGCCCTATTTTCTAGTAGACTAATAATAGGTGGCGATGCAATTATTTCGCATCTTTAATGGAGTAGTACATTTGGTAGTACCGCTATTTTGTTTTTATTTTCCTACACGCAATTATTTATGATTGTGGAGGTGGACCACGGCCTCAATCTGTCACAGGCGCTTTAGACCACAAACCAGAAACACTGCCAGCTGCTCTGTCCCACAGCCTTAAGGGCGCGCAGTTTGTGAGAGCAGTGGTGCTATGCCCACCGCTCAACATATCATCGTCTGTCTTGTAGAAATTGCAATTTAAACCGATGGGTATCTAAACCGTAACCGAAATTTCCCCCCAAGCCATAATCGAAATTTTCCCCACAGATACAGATATGGTTGAGGATAAGAAATAACTGTTCAGGTTCGGTTTAGTTACAGTTTGTCTGCTACCCAAACGGAACCGTACCCGATCCCCGAATCAAGATGGCGTCTCGGCAATCAAATATCCTGATTTTAAAATCTGGACTGTCCAAAATATTTTTGAACAATAAAATTGAGAGAACGGTGGGAGGAATGGTGAATGTTGAGCGGTGGGCTTAGATTTTTGGATGTGAGAGAGGGAGAGATCCATTGGATCCGTAGGCATGCACGTGAACCATGAGATCATAGTTGTACTGTCCCAATTCTCACTAGTCAATACAGTATTCTGACGGTGATGTACCAAATCTCTTCCTACTTTACTGCAAAAGTTCACCAATTCCCATCGAGACCCTCTTTTCGCACCCCCTGACACGCACACACCTCCCTCGGGGCCCCACCACCTTCCCCCTTTGCCCCTCCTCTTTCGGTTTTCGTTTTTTTTTACTTCAACTAGTTTTTTTTTTTTTACTTTTAAAAGTAAATAATTACTGTTTTATTTTTTTTATACTTTTACTAGTTTTTTTATACTTAAAAGACTTTAATTACTGTTTTAGTTTTTTTTTAACTTTTACTAATTTTTTTTGTTTCGCTTATAAAAGACTTTAATTACTGTTTTTTTAAAAACTTTTACTAGTTTTTTTTGTTTTACTTT
>JAOTQK010000012.1:8508620-8519175 GCA_025642025.1 Rhododendron ferrugineum
AAGTTAGTATTAAGTAAATAAAGAAATAAGAAAATGGAATCAATTATTGTCGTGGGTTGAAGCCGGGGGTATATTGGTCCGGGGGTGGGTCCGGGGGGAGGGGCGTGTCAGGGTGGGTGCGCAAAGAGATTTGCATTCCCATCTCTCCCTCTCACAACTGCTGGGGTGCTATAGTGCACACCACGTGTAGTATGCGTGTAGCGCACATCGCACATCTCGGCCGTCCATTCATGCACTATACGGAAGTGCACTACAGCACTACCGAATCCTAAAAAATATGAGCTATATAGCCTGTATTGAACAAACCAATGCTCTCTTAAATACTAGTAGAAGCTAAAATGGTTTCCTGCGCCTGCACCACCACATATTCACATAAGGCTTAGCACTAAGTGTATGAATCCTACGTGAATGTGTGGCGGTAGAAGCCTCTCCATCACTACGTGAAAGTGTTCTAGGAACAATCACTCGTTGCGGAGAATTATTTTGCACTTATCAAAAAGCAATGCTGAGAATGAGATGATAGGATGGCTAGCTCCTTAGTCCTTATCCCTCGTTACTACGCGCCCTGTCAAACAGGGAATGAGATCGATTTGGGTCATAACTAGCTACATTGTGCTGTAATGTGGTCTACTTAACACGAAAAGTACGACCTAGAGCTGGTGGGTAGGGCCATAAACAAATGTTACAAACTGAGCAGATCGTGAGCTCGGTTCAACTCGTTTAGTAAATGAGCTAAGTTTGAGTTCGAGTTTTCAACTCGTTTAGTATACGAGCCAAGTGGAGCTCGACTCGTTAGGGAAGGCTCGACTCGATTAAAGAAGCTCGTTTAATAAATGACTAAGCTCGAGTCGTTAGGCTCAAGCCGAACTCGACCAAACTCGGCTCGTTTACCACCCTATTAAGTAAAAAAAATTCGGATTGGATTTGGATTCGAATTCGGATTACCACTATCGGATTCGAGTTTTATCAGATTCGTATTTGTCGGACCGGGCAAGAAGTTCCCCCTTTGAAAATGGGGTTAAGTGTGTATGGGTTCCACCCATCATATCAATGAAAATGCATCATTGTTTGTTTATTAATTATGAGTGTCGACCTAGTGAAATGTCTTTCCAAAATCAACTAGGAGGACAACGTAAAAGTCCTATAAAAGTCAAAAAGTTATATAAAATGCCCTACAGCAAAAAGTAAACATTAGTTTGGAGATAAGTGACAATATAATACGCAGGAGCAGGTATATGAAAACGTCTTCCAAATATATTTTAAACAGTTAAAATTCAAGAAAACGCGAGCGCAGAACGGAAGTTGAGAGCAGAAGCGGATAACTTTACGGAGGATCATGTGACTAAAGTTTGGAGTAGTTTCTAATGTCGGATGACCGTGATCTCCCAAGTGTCAAATTACCAAAATAACCTCAGAGTTGAGAAAATTAGTAGTACTAATGTTTTCCGTAATTTGGTGCTGATAGGCCAAAAATACTGTCGTCGAAACAAATCTAGAATTCCTTTAAAAACTTTAAAGTAGATGCAGTGTTATCCAATGAGCCCATACAAAACTAGCAAAGAGTAATAATTTGGCTCGTCACTTTTTAACAGAAACAATAATTCCCCTTTGGATGCCAGGAGGAAAAAAATGTCAGGACTTCAACTCATCTTCCAACGAGTTAATCTAAGCATTCTAACAATATTTCCTTTCGCCAATAAAAAAGGAAAATGAAGAAGAAACAGAACTGAAAAGGAAGAAGTAGACATGTGATTAGGGTAGTAAACAAACCGAGCAACTCGTTAAAGCTCAGCTCATTTAGTAAACGAGTCGAGTGGAGCTTGACTCGTTTGACAAAAGCTCGGCTTGTTAAGAGAGGTTTGGCTCAATTAAAAAAGCTCGTTTGGTAAATGATTAAGCTCGACTCGTTAAGGCTCGATCCGAGCTCAAGTCTCTAGATCATTTATTAAACGAGCCTAGCTGGAGCTCAACAAAACTCGGCTCGGCTGTATTACAGCCCTACTTGTGATTATTATCTCAAGGAGTGGAGTAGTATTACCAAGAGATGAGAAATGGCTCGTTCAAGTAGTTGTAGACACTGATAATGAGGTTGTCATTAGTGATGCAGTCGATTTGTGGCCCAGGAAACTGCCCATTTATCAAGATTCCCTGCACCCAATTTTGTTTTTACATTTTTCAATCACAATATTCGAATTAACAAAATCAAAGCAAAAACCCATATGAATGAGAAATATAGTAGTAATAGCTAATGTTCAGAATGTTTTGGCTCAATGTGAACATTTAATCTAAGGGTTGCGAAAATCAAATATTCTCAAAAGAAAACGAGGTGATTTTGTACAAAAGGAGAACAAGAGAGAGAAATGTTATTGAGGAGTACAAATTAATGGGGACTATGAAAATCATTTCCAAGGAGGGAGAGAGAGAGAGAGAGAGAGAGAGAGAGAGAGAGAGAGAGAGAGCATACCTGTTGTTTAACACCCAGAGGGTAGATATCACCATAAGTGATTTTCCAAGTGTAGAATCTATAAGGACTATCACCATTAACCTCATTTTGAACAAGCAAAAACAGAGACACTGCGAAGAAAAAACAGAGTGCTCTGAGTCCTCTCATCTCTCTCTCTCTCTCCCTTGTCAAATTTCCAAGATTCTCTCTCTCTCTCTCTCTCTCTCTCTCTCTCTCTCTCTCTTACACTGTGTATTCACATGCACTAATGAATATCTTTCGCTTTCTAGGATATGTATGCGAATTTTTTTGTTGTTTAATGGACAGAGATTCAGAGAAAGCTTGTGAGTTTGTCTGGGGGTGTAAAAGCACGGATATGATGATCCACACCGCGTAATATTAAGTAGTTTCGGCGTAAATAATTGCTGACTAGAATTATACACAATGTGAAAATTCAGAATTGCCCCTCATTACCAGGTGGGACTGCTCCTATGGTATGCAGTGCAATGGCATGAACAATGGCATCTTGCTCCTATGAAAATTCAGAATGTAATGGGTCCCGCATGGTCGTCAGTACCCATCGGTATGGTACCAGTCTATACCCAGAGGTTTATTTCAAGAATATGTGCCGAATAATCGAACTTGCATTTAAAAATATTACTAATTTTTGTATTAATGAGGGTCAGTCTTAGTGCCATGTACGTATGTGAGAAGACACGTGGCTTAAGTGGAGTTTTTTTTTTCTTCTTCTTTTTGGTTAAAAGGCTCATAACTAATAAAGCCAAAGTGTTTAGAGCACACAAGCCTATGGGCATCCGACCTTAATTGAAAGGAAATAATACAATGCTAGAATCTAAAACCTCGAACAGAATAATTCTTTCTGGAAGCCCAAATTTGCCAACTGATCCGCACATGCATTTTCCTCCCGAAAGCTATGGGTCACCTCCACTATCTCCAGCCACTGCACGAGGAAATTGCAATCATTCAACAAAGCACTAATTTGATTTGTGTCTTCCCAAGGTGAAGCAAGTAAATGGCTCTGTTTTGACTTTCTCGGCTTCGAATGTGAAGACTATCAGCTAATTGTAGCCCATCCCTTAATTAGACCCTCTATTTCTGCCGCTAGGATAGCGGCTGCCCCGATGTTGCGCAGTAGCCCAACACCAATTCTCCGCGGTGGTCACGAATTAGACCAGCGCACGCGCGCCTTTGTTAGCATTGCACCTTTGATGCCCCATCTGTGTTCGCTTGAAGCCATTGGGCTTGGACAGTTTTTCAGGCCGCGAGAAGCACTGATGGTGATCGCTTGGCATCTTGATTCCCATCTTTCGCCTCCCTTCCCTGCGTTAAATCTATGATGGTGTTGTGGATGCTATTCCGATTGGAAGTAGGTTTTCCGAAGATGAAGCAGTTCTTGTTAATCCAGATATTCCATCACGAAATAGGAAAAACAGTCGCCTAATGGTGATCGCTTGGCATCTTGATTCCCATCTTTCGTCTCCCTCCCCTGCGCTAAATCTATGATGGTGTTGTGGATGCTATTCCGATTGGAAGTAGGTTTTCCGAAGATGAAGCGGCTCTTGTTAATCCAGATATTCCATCACGAAATTGGAAAAACAGTCGCCTAAGAATTGACAAAGAGAAAAACTAGAATATTCTCCTAACCACATTATACATTCAAAATTGGTCCGGTTTGATATGAATTACTCTCTCCGTCATCGGTGTGGCACACTTGTGCCACACCCCTCACATACAGGTGGGTCCCAGCGAACCGATGTGCCTCTAGCATTTCCGTTTTTTTAATCGGCAAAGGGAATTATATACACAAAGAAAAGAGGGGGCATTGATAAGGAATCGACACAAAAGTAAAACATTGCACAATTACAAAAACAAAAAAACAAAAAAAAGGCAGCAGCAGCACTGCAGCAGCAAGAAACAGATTACCATATTTGCCAAGAAACTCTACAGTGAAGTAAGAGATGGGTGGCAGTTTGTTCACTCAGATTGCCTAAAAGGAGTAAACCATTTACATTATCCCGTTGAGGGATATCCTTCATCCCCAGCATCATACTAGGATTTGATTGAAAAGATTCCTGCAGAATGATCTCCCTTCCATTTCAAAAGATTCCTTTGATTAGATCTCAGAACACAACCTGCAAGAGTAGTAATAAGCTCTGCCAAAACCTCCTCTTCCCATACAAGTAGGATCCTTCTAATAAAGGGGAGAAAAATACAGAGCCAAGCACCTGGAAAACAAGTACAAAGAGAAAATATAGAGAGAAGAAAACCCAAAGTAAAGAAAAAACAGAGAGAGCTAATTCCATAACGTACGTGAGAGCTGACTACCACGTAAAGCACCGGTACTCAAATGAAAAACAGCCAAGCGTATAGTGACCGCAATACAAAAGTTCATCAGTAGCACTAGTTTTCAGAAACAGTACCCAGACCATACATGCTAAATCGAAAGTACTATCAACTCAAAAAGATGCGAACGGACTATAGTACTAGCTAGACTGCCCACTCTTTCTTTGATAACATCTTGGAGTCTCTCCCATCTTCTCCACAGCTCCCAAAAAAACACTTCTTAGCGGTGTACCTGTAATGACCATGCAATGAGTACCACAGTCAAGAAATGCTAAAATTGCCCACTAGTTCTCAAATTAAATGTTAAATAGCTACTGACTTTATAGTAAGATGGGAAGAATTTTTTTATTTTTTTTAGCTCACGCGTAATGATCAAGCAAATTGAAAGATGGATCATTCATAGAAATAAAACAGTGGAACTAAAGATCCTCTGAAAATATTTAACCCCGATGGCTTTATTTACGTTGCACATATAAGGAACGGACAAGTGTATCAACGAAGCAAGGAACCATCTCAGTGTGCAAGTACATAGAAAAAGAAAATCAGGCATCTGATGGCTCTGAAAATCCAGAAAAGAATGAAAGACGTGTGAAGAACTAATAAATTTTCACCCCAGATACCAAACACGATTCCAAAAGATCTGTCTATAAATGGGATAAAAATGTCGATCCTCGTATGGCCATAACTCCAAACCATGTGGATCAATCAGTTCATCTTGACCTCCGAATATGAAATCCTAATACAGATCAGAAGAGGAACTCCAAGCACTACCAGAGTATGCTATTCGACAGAAAGCTTTTAATATGCCTTGACACAATTTGTTAGGGCAAGTTTGGCCTAACATTTGGGTATCACGAGTACTTTTAATATGCCTTGACAATTAACATAATGTTTCCTGGCCTTTGACCATGAAATCTAATGTAAGAATTATCTAAAGCTGCTGAATGTATGTAATTTTAAGGATCCAACAAAATTGCCATGACTCAAAAAGTAAGAACCAAGAAAAAAATGTTGACCCCAGTTGAAAACACAAACACTTCAGTTTCTGACTTGCAAAAACTTCACATTGGCATCCTGCATGTTCTGTCTTCTAAAGTTTTCATGTATTTCATGACTGACAATAGGTGAGTAAGTTTTTCTTGATTACATAGAGCTACCAAATGCATTGTCGCACTACAACCTAATCATCATAATCGAAACCAACTACAAAAGTAACAGTAACACTCACCAGAACAAAGATATGCATAAGAAATACAAGAAGATCAACAGGGAAGATCAGATAAACAAAGCTAAGTTTGAATGTAATCATCTAGCCAAGAAAATCAGTCCAATAGCGTCTCATCCACAGTCCATGACCAATTGCTTTTTTAACAGTAATTGCGATGAAGAGGAAGAGGAGGAAGATAGACTCATGCTGTCATGCATAGCTTTGCATCAAATCATATACTAACACGGCCAAGTTCTGAAGGAGTTATTGCATAGATGGAGAATTTCCATTCTTTCATACTTGAGAAAGTGGTGTTTCCAAAGTTTCGCATTGAATGTCAAATGGGAATATGGGAAGTGAAGAGAAACTGAATGGCTTTACTTAAATTACACATAAATAATGAACAAACAAGTGCTTCAATGAAGCAAGGAACCCTCTCAATTTGTAACTACATATATTAAAAGAGTCAGGCAGCGATGGCTCTGAAAATGAAAGAATTTGCAGACTACATGTCCATAAACGAATGAAAGACTGTGTAAAGAACTAATAGCTTTTCACCCGTAGACAACTTTCTGCAAGCAAAGTCCATTAATAGAAACTTGTAATAATAATCTTGATAATGATGGCAGCTCTGTATTATTACTATCAGTATTTTATCTTTGTCTTCTATGCATGAAGCAAGTTCCATTTATTTTATTTAGGCCCCTAGACTCTTTTTTGGATTACTGCCTGAAGTCTTAAAGGATATCAACAACACTTGTACAGATCAAAACTCAGATTGATTATGAGTGACAATGTTTCCTGGATGGCTTTTATTTTGACCAAGAAATCCAATAAGCTGAATGTTTGAGTTAAGAAGTACCTTTAAGGATCCAACACAAGTGCAACGACCTGAAAGCCACAACCAAAAGAATGATGAACTCCAATTGAAAAACCACACTTAAAATTTCTCATTTTAAAAAATCTACACACTGCATCCTCCATGTTCTGTCCATTAGAGTCTTAATTTATTTCATGATTGAAAATAGTCAATGTTTGCTTGATTACATGTGACAGCTACCAAATCCATTGTCGCACTAGAACACAATCAACATAATCGAAACCATTGTGAAATTAACAGTAATAATGCTCATCAGAACAAAGGTAATACATAAGAAATACAACGGGAAAATGAGAAATGGGATGAAGACTCACACAAGAAGATCAGATATACGAAGCCAAGTTCAACAATGTAATAATCTAGCAAACAAAAATCAGCCCATACACAGCTTTCCACTCTGATACCAAACGCGACTTCCAAAGGATCTACGTCTATGATTGCGTCAAAAATGCCCATCCCCTAGCAAGGCCATAACCCAATAGCATATGGACCAATCAGTTCAGCTTGACCTTGACGTATGAATCCAAGCTTAGGTGCAGAAGAGGGAACTCCAGGAAAGCGAGCATGCATAATGGTTAAGGCAAGTTTGGCTTAGCATCTCGGGTTGTGAGAGGATTTTTTTAGGGCAAGTTTGTAGGCTAGGAGTTTCTCGTGTTGCCTCTCAATAAAGAGATTATCGTATTTTGTTTGTCTTTGTGTGACCCTATCGGTTGTGTCTCCCGCTTCAGTGTATCCTTCTGCATCCTTCTAAAGGTAATGAACAACTTACATACGGAAAGAACATAATGTATATTCAAAAGATAAATCATGCCCTATACTCATGTAGAATAGATGAAGATATTAGTTCCATGAGACAACATGAATCACAGAATGAATTTGAAAAATAACACATCAAAAAAAAAACAAAACAAAACAATTCACCTTGCAATAAGTTAAGCAAAACATTGAGAGAAAGACTTACAATCATTTCTTTGAAGCACGGGGTTTTGGCTTAAGCCAAGTCGGGAGAGTAAACATGGTCATACGATCCGGCTGGAACACTTCTACCGGCCCGCATACACCGCTCTCCAAGTCCTGCACACCGTCGCAGACGTCCTCCCCTCCGTAAACATTATAACACTTGATCGGGAAATACACGCAGTTACCTTTCAACGCAGGAAAATCTCGAGCGGAGACCGAACAAGAGCAATCATCCCCGACAAAGAAGACTTGGTCGTTCAAACGATGAACCCTCTCCCACTCTTTTTTGGTCTCATCAAGCTTGTACACCTTCACGTGAACTTCGCTAATCGACCCCGGATACTTGTCCACCAGGTAGAGCTGACCGTCGCCCGACTCCACGAGAGACTTGATCTGGCCGCCGCGAGGGCGGTGGCCTTTGCCGGGAAACGGAGGCACGGCCTGCTTCGCCTTTAAGTCCGAACCGATCACCACGGCCCCTCCCTGGTAATCCACGGCGTAAAACCTGCCCCCGTGGTAAACGACGTCGTGGTACCGCGACTCGTCCGAAACGGGAGTCCACTCCTCGTCCCCGAGCTTGTAAAACCCTAGTTTTCCCTGACCGTGAATCGCCGCGACTGCGTAATCGTCGCCGCCGCTCCACGGGGACGGGGACACCGCCACCCTCAGTATCAGCGTGGACTTGAACTTCTCCGCCAGCGTGGCGTCCACTGCTCCCACTACTCCTCTCGAGCTGCCGTCGGACTGTTCCATCAAGGCCTTGATCGTCCTCGTGGTCCAGTCATCCTTGTTCTTGTTCTTGTTCTTCTTCCTGTTGCTCTCCTCGTCGACGAAGCGGAGGGCGTAGGCGGCGCCGATGACGGAGACGCGGAGGTCGAGCAGGTCGAGGGACTTGGGGAACCACCTCGGGAGGCTGTCGGTGGAGACCTTGGAGAGTGGGTTGAGGGCCTTCCACTTGCCTTTCTCGGCGTCCTTTTCCTCGACCCTGAGCAGCCACGGGAGGGAGGAGGGTTTGGAGGGAGGCTGGAGGAAGTGGACGGTGCTTTGGGAGAGGGAGAAGCAGCCGCGGAGGTCGTGGTTGGGATTGGGAGTGACGGGGAAGGGGAGGTCGAGAGGGAAGTGGAGGGTCTCGCGCTGTTGCTTGAAGGCGGGGATGGCGGAGCGCCACGACTTGCAGACGGAGCGGAGGCGGAGGGTGTTGACGGGAGAGGCTGCGGCGGCGGCGGTTTTGTTGAGGCGCCTGGCGATTTCGAACAGGATGTGTCTCGGGAGACGAGACCACTCCGGCTGGTGCGGCGGCTGGTCCATTGCTGCTCTTGCTTTCTCTTCTTCTTCTTCTTCGTCTAGTTCTCGATCGATCGAAACCCTAACCGCTTGTAGAGAAATGGACTACTGTGAAGGACAGCGCAGGAGAGGAAGGTGAGAATGGACAGACTCAGATACAGTATGGTGAAGGAGGGAGGGTGATGTACAGTAACAAATATCTAGACCTTATTAGCCTTATCCAAAAAAATATCTAGACCTTAGTACTCCTACTATGTGTTTTTATATGTAGAAAAATAAGTATATTAGGTTTTTGGCGAAGAAACGAAAAGGCAAGCGGGGATAGCTCAGTTGGGAGAGCGTCAGACTGAAGATCTGAAGGTCGCGTGTTCGATCCACGCTCACCGCAATTTATTTCTCTTTTTTAGTTTTGCTACTGCACGTAGTGCAAAACCAATCAGCTCGTTGTGAGTTTGGCTCAAGCCAAGTTCGAGCTTGAATTTTTTAGCTCGTTAAGTAAAGAAGCCGAGCTCGAGCACAACAAAACTCGGCTCGGCTCATTTACAACCCTATTAATAGTGAGAGTACTGCATTTTGTTCAATTTCATGTCCCCCTCATGTACAAAAATAGTAATTCGCCTTGTTAGCTCTTTGAACAAGAGAAATCTCACGTACCTAACTTCATAGGAATTGAATTCATATCATTTTATGCATTACAGTTTTGGCACGCACAAAAACAATTTCGACATCACCATATAATTAAGGTTAGTTTTCCAAAGTTAATAAACACTTGTATTTTTTTCTTTTCAAAAAGAACTAAACATTTTCCACAATTCGGGTTATGTGTCCCAATAAGCAACAAAATTCTCGCCATAGTCCTTCCAATGACCTCCCAGTTAAAAAAAGTCTGGGCTCTTTAGCGTTCGCCAACTGGATCAAACCCATCAAGCTATTCCGAATAAGCATCAGAATAGCTTGATAGTACATATTTTGAGGATAGAAAGAAGAAGAAGACATATTTGCAACAAAAAGGGTAAAATTCAGGACAATCTCCAAACACAAATCAGCAATGGTGTTCTCAACAAGGGTTTCCCATTTCCAAACAAGTTCTTTCGAACCGCATTTCCATAGAAGTTTGTCACTACAAAATTTGGACAATGCTCCACAAAAGCTTACTAAGCCTTAACATAATTCCCACCAGTTACCTATACAAAAAAAAACTGCATTTCAAGCATGATTTCATTTCGAAAAACACAAAAAGAACAGTCAAACCCATTAACGATTGCCATTACTGGGTAGAAATTGTCAATAGCAACCCATAGTGATCGCTAGGCAAAACCGGGAGCACCAATTTCTTCACTTCATTCTTCACTTTCTTGTCCTTGCAATATGATAGACCCGGAATTGCCTCCATGCCAATCATATCTATGTCCCTTAC
>JAOTQK010000012.1:8536383-8547516 GCA_025642025.1 Rhododendron ferrugineum
AGTTCGCTAAAAAACTTAATGAACGAATCTGAACATTCTAATATTCGGCTCGATTCGGCTTGTTTACAGCCCTAGTGGTGGGATTACATATCCACCTGGAGGTGGATATATAAAAGGATTGGGTTTTAGCAAGCGTTGGCAAATCCGGGTGGGTTTTGGTCCATTGTGCCCCTGAATCTCTCTCACTTGTGTGGTGTGTATTTCGAAAACACCCCTACCGAAATCGGATTAAACTGATTTTTTACATGAACGTTCAAAATATTAAATAAATAGACCCTTGTAAAAATCAGCTCAATCGGAAATCGATAACCGGTAAAAGAATATATATGTTCTCTGGATCATTGTTAGTTATAAAAACAATCTAAAAAAATTAAGGACTTCAATTTCTAACCCGTTATAACCGATGCGAAGATCTTAATTTTTTGATTATTTTACGTAAAAGGTCATAATTACTAATATTTGTTTATAGGTCTCTCATAATAAGTATATGTTCTTTATTTGGTTCAACGGCTCTCGTCTTAGAGCCAAAAATTAATTATGATCCTTTAAGATAAAATAATCACAAAATTAGGATCTTCGCATCGGTTCAAACGGACTAAAAATTGGAACACTTAATTTTTTAACCATTGTTATGGCTGAAAATGGGTTATATTGGTTTTTTTTTTTCTCACTTTCCAATTACGTTTTCTTAATTTTGGTTGGAAAATCATATTCTTTCTAATAAAAAACATATTTTCAACATTTGTATTCTAAAATGAAATTATTTTATCCTCAAATTAATTGTGATGTATTTTGAGAGAATGACCTATTTCGTAAAACGGATAATAAATATTTAGAAACTAAGAACTCAGCGGAGCCGGCCTATTATCAGTAGGCTTTTTTACTAAATTTTTATAGTTATGCTTTTAGTTTCCAATCTTGTTTCCTTTCCTTCTTTTTTTTTTTCATTTTTATATTTCTCCAACTATATATTCAAAATTGGAAAACCACAAGTCCAAGGATACAGATCATCTTTTTATTATTTTCTTTAATCAGGTTGGATTTTGATAATATCACATAAAATGCCTTTTTAAAAAAATAAAATAAAATGCCTATTTGATTGGACCACTCACCACCAGCTAAAGATGTATCAGGCATGCAATAGGGACCAGATGCAGGTAGAAAGGAAATGTGTCAATGTCTCAATAGAAACTATAAATCACTTTAATTTTGATTTTGTTCTGAGAAAATTAAAATTCATACTAAATTCAAAGCTTATTAGTATTCTAACCTCGGCTCAACCTAAAGGATGACTTTGGGTGGGTGGGTGTCGGGCGGGTTTATCTCATCCAGTCCCGGCCGGTCCATTCCAAAATGCGTAATTATTCCCGGTTTTAATTAGCTCCGATCTCTAACAGGGAATCGTTTTGGCCCCCCATCCCCATGCCGATTCAAGAAGTACTAGTCGCTGTGTTTGGTTCCCATTTTTGAGAGTAAAGTATATTTTAGCACTCCTAATTGGAGTATTGATTAGGCAAGTTAATCAAATCCCTTGATATTTTCCTCAAAATTAAAGTGACAGAGTACATCCAGAGGAAGTCAATGGTCACTGCCTAGTGATGTCTTTTGAACGAGACATCACAGCATGAGAAGGACTCGGATATGGAACCAAAGCAGCCCAAGTGTAAGTCCAAATGCACACAAACAAAAGAGCTTTTCGAAAAGTGGCTAAACAATAACCACAAATTGCACCGAACAATCTAGGAGCTGCATGCACCCACGTTTCATTATTATTATTTTTTCGTTTTCCACTTGTTGGTCGCGGGCCAGCATCCTGCCCACGCGGATCGAACCGTGGCGCTACGCAGGAAATAAAGTTGCGCGTTTACCACTCTACCTGCTGATTTTGATAAGATGGTAAGTGTTTGATTCCTAACACTACTATTTAAATAAACTACTATACGAAGTTCAGAAAATCATAAATCCTAGAACATTCTTAACTTATCAAACAAAATAAATTTGAGAATTCACAAACACGTGCAACCTGCAAAGCGTTTCCCTGTACAGAGTCAATTTAATCCTTCAACTGGAGGAGTATGATTTTCTTTGTCACAAGTTGTTTACGGGGAGGGATGGAAAAAATTGGATGTTCAGATGACCCCTCATCTATGATAATTAACCAATTCGAAACCTATGCTTCCGGATCCATCATCTCAATTCTGATGTTTCATTTCTGACCCTCAAACGCGACCCAAACCTATATGCCTCAAACCCAACCAAAACCTGGACTACGAAGGATGTGGAAGCCGCTGATAGTTGCTAGAGCTATGAAGCTTTGGTGGATTCAAGATTGAGATTTTGAGGGCTTCACAAACAGCTCCTCTCTCTCTCTCTCTCTCAAAACTCCTATGTTCTTCATGATTAGAAGCTGTTAACTCAAGTTTCGCCAATTGAAAGCGCCCATGGACAAATTGAAGATGAAGAGAGGTATTGTGGTTTGCCAGTTAAGGGAGAGAGAGAGAGAGAGAGAGAGAGAGAGAGAGAGGATGGGGATGAGGAGAAGAGAGGGTAGAGGGTTATGTTTGTGTCTAACCAACAAATAGTATTTTGTTCCAAAGGATACCATAAGCCCTAGATATCCAACATTATTTCACGGATATTTAACAGAAAGGATCCTTTGGACGAAAATACTCTTTGTTGGTTAGATGGGGTCAGTGTGGGCAATTTAAACGTTAGGGGTGTCCATGGGAACAGGGATAGAACCATGATTTTACCCTAGTAGTGGCGAAATGTATATTAGGTGGTGTTCCACTTTCCGAAAAAAGTACTTTTTGGAAAAAGAAGGTAATTTCAAGCTAAAAAATTATGTGTTTACGCAAATAATTTTCCTATCAATTTGGATATTGTTTGATAGATCTCATTGAGATCTATTATACGGTGCAAAAAAAATTTAAAATTTATTTTTCATTTTCATTATATTTGAGTTTGAAAATTGAAGAAAAAGAAATTTTTAAAAAAGAAAGGAAAGTGGAACACTCCCTAGTATACAATTAAAAAGATGAACTACAATTCAAAAAGTCATTGAATCTAGGAAAAATTAAAATTACATAATAAAAAATTATAATAAAAATAATGTTTGTCATATGCACGTAAAGTACCAAAAAAGACTAATTTTAATTTAATCTATATACTAAAGTGAGACATCTTCAATTGTGCCAGACACTTTTTTATGTCGTTAAAAATATCGATGATAGAATCGACGTCAAAACTTCTAGTTATGTTCTTCTCAATGTATGTGATCAAGGAAGTTACCAAAAAATCATCTTCCATCCTAATGTAAAGTTTCCCCCTAAATTTACACCTTATCTTTTACAATACTTCACTTTGACCTATTGAATTTAGTTATAAATACTTTTTCGGGTCACATTTTGTGAAAAAAAAATGAGTACAAACTAATATATATAGTAAAAAATAATGAAAAAAATCTAGCCGTGCTAGGTTTATATAAGTTGAGGATAATTTTTTTTTTTACATATAATAATTACATTTTTCAAAATTCTTGTCCGCTATCACTAAACCTCTGGCTCCATCTTTGGGAAATAGGTATAGATAAGGGGATCTCTGTGTAATTTCAATTTTACCCCCACCGTTGGCCATTTATCACTTCACTGTATATATTCTTCTGCATATTATCTGTAAGAACAGCGTTTTGTGATCATTTCACAGCTTTCCGTCCCTCCTTTTCCCTGGTAAGCTCTCATCACTCTCACATCCGTTCTCTCTGTACGATTAGGGTTTGCTCTCTCTCTCTCTCTCTCTCTGTACGTATAGATTGTGATTTTTGATCGGTACGAGGTAACATTCGAAATTGCAGATCAATTACGTGGACAAAGTTTAGTATAATTATCCATTGCGTACCTAATCTTGCATAAATGCTAGGTTTGTGTTCGTTATAATCGATTGATAGAAAGAAACGTTTTCTCTCTGTCATTCTGATGTCCTAAATATCTACTTGGCCGAAAGCTTTCGACATAATTACGTATTCGTGTTGTTCGATTACAGTAGTGTGATCCAATTTTGAAGACCTTATACGCTGTATTTGGCACCATGTACTTCACGGCTTCGAACTGGAATCGGTGGCCATTTTTGGTTCAAAGATTTAGCTGAGATAAAAAAAGAAAGAAAGCTATGGCTTGAATTTTTTTATGCAAACCGTAGCTGGAAGCCTGGAACATCGTGTTTGACTATTCGGGACTGTGAAATTCTGCGGATCAGTTCATCTCATGTCATGGTTATACTTGCACATTCAGGAACATACATGTATCTTATGTCGAAAATTTTTGATAAATGTTTGTTGAAAAAAAACAGAATCTCGAATATGAGTACCAGAAAACAGTGTGGTACTAAGTTACAGTCTTACAGATCTTGTCGTCAGTGCTTATTGTAAGAGAACGCAAAGAAGTGCTGATTTGCTGTAAGATACGCAAGATCCTTACAAGTGTATTTTGCAATTTGGATAATATCTTAGATTAGTGGAGTTCATATATTTGGCTTCTGAACCTTTCAATTAGCTTCATCCTTTTTGTAGGTGCTATCTTGAACATGCATGGATATATGCTTCCGAATTATAGTTTTTACTTTCTTGTGTTCGTTGGAGATGGTATTTTATGTATAGTTGCTTTTAAGGGTCTGTAGTCCATCTGTTATAACTTATAACAAGTCTTGTCACTTTGTTGCTTTGGACTGGTGGCCAAGTGCTGCCTCTCTAGCCAAAGATTGTTTCCAGTAAGGAGCAAACTGTATCCTTTTAAGTAACATGGACGAGATAATATTTGGGGTGCTTTATCTTTGTACTCTGAATTGTGAATATGACCATACTATCCATTTGATAAGTACATCTGGATTTGTGGTTGGGACAATAACACACGGTTTTCGTATTAGATATTTATTTCCCAGGTTTTGGTTGTGATATATTTTTAAATGCTGAGAGCAATTTGTTATTGGAAGCAGAAAATTGCATTTAGTGGATATGACTGAGGCTGCACCGGCTGTTCCCAGTGATGAATTGTTTGAATGGCCAAAGAAGGATAAGCGCCGTTTCTTACATGCTGTGTATCGTGTTGGTGACCTTGAGCGCACCATCAAGTATGCGATATCTTCTTTAGATTTGCTAACTTGAAATGAATTATAGTATTATACAGGAAAGCTCTGCGCCTGCTTAATTTTCAAATCAAATTTGAATTTGTGGAATATCAGGTTTTACACAGAATGTTTCGGAATGAAGCTTTTGAGGCAGAGAGACATTCCGGAGGAGAAATATTCAAATGCTTTTCTTGGACTTGGGCCAGAAGAATCAAGTTTTGTGGTGGAATTAACATACAGTATGATAATACTCCATGCTTGAACTCTCAATTAATTTATAATTTTATGCTCTTGCGTTGGAGTTATGAAGTTATTTGCACAACATTAGATTTGCAGTATTCTTTTGTTTTCTCCGTAGTCTGTGCTGGTAAACTACAGTCAATTTACTAGAATAATTGTCATTGCCACAGTGTTTTGATTGTCCCAAACCCAGTATGGCTGCTTACCTTTGTCAATAAGTGCATACCATTTTTATTGCTGGGTCTAGCCTGGTTGATAGGCTTCTAGGAGTGATTGTCATACCCAAATCATTTGTAATGTCCAAAATATAGCACTGCTTCGCATGTTTATCAATTCATTCTAAGTTTTTGCTGAGAAGCCTTTAAGATTTGTGTACTTTTGCATTACTTCCACACGAGAGGAGGATTCATATGGGGGATAAAATTGTTTTGAAATCATAAGCAAAGGAAGCTAGTCACAAAATGCTTGTAGTGCATGACGAAAATTAGCTGGCACCTTCTCTGGCCAAGGTGTCTGCATTACCTTTGAAAGCTCCTCCTCATGTTGTTGGGGTGTGTGATTTTAATACGTTGCTCTCCTCTTATTTTATGAATTTCTGATACTTATTGGCAGACTATGGAGTGGATAAATATGACATTGGAACTGGCTTTGGGCATTTTGCCATTGCAACCACAGATGTAAGTACCACAATACTATTTAATTTTTTCAGCACATTATTGGAGTTGGGGTAAACTGGTATCCTCATCTCACATTCAGGTTTACAAAATGGTTGAAGATATAAGGGCAAAGGGTGGCAATATCACTCGGGAGCCTGGTCCAGTTAAGGGTGGAAAGACTGTCATTGCTTTTGTGAAAGATCCTGATGGCTACACTTTTGAGCTAATCCAGAGGCCTCCTACTCCCGAACCCCTTTGCCAAGTAATGCTTCGTGTGGGTGATATTGAACGCTCCATCAAGTTTTATGAAAAGGTGAATTTCTAATCCAGTAATGGAACCTCAGAGAACTTTCTGATACTTGGTTTCAAATTGCACTGCATTTTTTTTTCTTTTGCCTCACTTCAAGGATATTGCCCTTAATAACCTATGGGGCAATGTAATAATAGATACAACTATTCCCAGTAGCAAAGAGATGAAAGCAAAGGAAATCCCTGCTGCGATTAGGCTGATAAACGAATGTGTATAAGCTAGTCTTGATTGTTGAAAATGTTACTGAATTCAGGTTCAGTTCTTCTAGACCATTACGTTTGTAGGGACATTGAAGTAAACTAGATTAGCATTTAGCAACATTCATATATTAAGTACACATTTATCCTACAGGAACATTGAAATGTATTTTTTCCGTCCTGAACTCCTGATTTAGTTCATTGTACAATCTTGATGTCGTTTACAATGTTACTGAACTCCGATAATTTTTTTTTTTTAAAAACCGATAAAAAAAGTGTTACTGAATTCAGGTTTAGTTCTTCTAGACCATTAGGTTTGTAGAGACATTGAAGTCAACTAGCATAGCAACAGTCAGATATAAAGTACTACCTCCGTCCTAATTTACTTTTCCCGTTTTATTCTAACCAGATAAAAAAACTAGTTATATCTTTAAATTGGTTATGAATTTTATATCCAATATGGATCTTGTTTGATAGATCTTGATTTGTTCTATAATACAATGTTTTCGAAATCACCTAAAACATTAAAAATTACAAGATATAATCAATTGAAAAGTGGCACAAACCCCCAAAAATGACAATTAAATTAGGACGGAGGTAGTACATGTCTTGTCCTCTAGGAGCATGTCAGTAACGTGTTTTTGTTTTGTCCTAATTTAGTTCATGGTACAATCTCGATTTTGATTACGTAATGTTTTTTGTTTCCACATGTGTCAGGCCTTGGGGATGAAACTACTGAAGAAGACTGATAGACCAGAACAGAAGGTGAACATTGTTTCCATGTTTTTCCGTTAACTTTTAATGTCTCCTGGTGATGATCACCAAATGACAAGTCATGTTGCTTGTATTGTACAGTACACCATAGCCATGATGGGGTATGCAGAGGAAAAGGAGACAATTGTTCTGGAGCTGACATATAACTACGGTGTCACTGAATACACCAAAGGAAATGCCTATGCACAGGTTGCTCTTCAGAAACTTTAGCAAATATTGGCATTTCAATTTTCAGCTTTCTCCTGCTCCTCCCCATTATTCTTTTTAGTTGATGGATGCGACATCTACTCTAGGTTGCCATAAGCACAGATGATGTATACAAGAGCGGTGAGGTTGTTAACCAGGTTACCCAGGAGCTTGGAGGAAAGATAACTCGACAACCAGGACCAATTCCTGGACTCAACACCAAAATCACCGCCTTTCTAGATCCAGATGGCTGGAAGACAGTAAGTTCCTTCAGGTTTTACTTTGTTTTATCCCAAAAGTTAGTGTATTATGGTCTCTTTAGTATACGTACAAATCGTGGATTTCAAAGTTCTTTTTTCAAGGTTTTTGAGTTTTTATAAACACTAAGAGCATAAAACTGTTTTTTTGTCAAAATGACGAATGAAAAATAGGAAACGTTCTACTTGACGCACACATGCGCGACAGTCATACATAAATAAACGCAATGTATGCCTTGTTTTAGATGGACAAAATAAATGCAAGTATGCCATTTAAATAGGATTTTGCATCAATGTGTTACTTTGTAGATTGTTACTACATTGGTACCATCTGTTGGTGTCATTGGAAATGGTGATTACTTCATTGGCTTTGTTTATCTTTGTTGTCCACCATTATTGCCAACTTTTCTTCTATTTGATTCAGACACCCTCCTTTCTTGTCTAATTGTTGAAGAATTCTTAACCCTATGTATCATGTAGAGTAATATTTGTAGGTGCTCCAATGAGTTGCTTTACTACTCCGTGTCTGAGTGTGTGTGAGAGAGAGAGAAATAGAGAGAGAGCGAGCATGCACTGGAGCATTTCTATATGTAGTAGCGCAACCAATGACTGTTAGAAGCTCATGATAATTCTTTCCCTCTTTGTAGGTTCTGGTTGACAATCAAGATTTTCTGAAGGAACTAGAGAAGAGTAAGGCGTAGTGAGATAAGCTTCTTGGTGTTATTTTGGGGCATTAAAATCAGCGAACATAACTAATATGAATAAGATAGTTTTTTCTGTTATTAATGTTTAGTATGCCCTGTTTCAAATGCTGTAGTCTGGTGAGATGACCTATGCCTAAAGTACTTTCTCTTGGCACACTATGAAACCTGCTAGTATAATATCTATATGGATATGTTTTTCGTATTGAAATTGTGGTTCCGTGAGAAGATGCAGTTGCATTTTTTAGTGAAGTCGTCAAATCTCTTCACATATTAGCAGGTTCTGTTCCTTGAATTTAGTTGATCTGTAAATATGTGGTGTGCTATTTACGTTTTCATTTGAAAGGTGAAATGAGATTAATATTTTTTGACAAGAGAAAGGAGGTACCAAATATTGCATCTTTAGACCACGTTTGGTTACCTGACAGGATAAGCTGTGATAGACATATCCTTTAATGCTTCAGAAGACTCTGTCCACGAGATTTGTAAAATCGTGATTTAGGTTTACCATCCTATTCCATGTTTCCTTGGGACATTTTGGTTTACACTTCTGTCGGTGTCCCACTACATCACACCATTCCAGAGATTGAGTTATCCCACATCCATGGAATAGAGTGGTCCAATGCCTCCCCACTATACCATGGTCACATTCCCGAATTTGTAATTTTTTTTTAGCCGAATTTCTAATTCAGTCCGCTAACTTTATCCTGCAGAATAACGCGCCTTGTTAAAATCACAGACGCTAAAAACACATGTTCTTGCATTGGTTTAGGATGTCTTTTTTTTTTTGGTAAGCTTTGGATAGAAGAGTATGGTTTGGTAGAAAATTGATAATAAGACGTAATATAATTTATATCAGTGGAAGATTTGGTAAAATTCTTTCCTATATGGCTCCAAATGACATGATGGGTTTCATCTTACGTTTTCTGATTAGATTGTTCTGGATTTTGTAACGTATTGAATGTACTAAAGCAAAATGAAACACATTTGAGTACACAGAGAATTTTCCTCAATGTCTAAAAAGATTCACTACGAGTCATTGAAAAAGATTTGTGAAGATGTCGTTATTTCAGTTTACCTATGTAAACATCATCTTATTGTACCAGCAAATTGAACCCCTGTTACAACTGTAACTGGTATAACGAAAGGGAAAATTAGCCGTAAGAACGGAAAAGTAGTTTTCATTTAGAGGAAGGATGTCGGCAAAATAATTTTCAGTGGAGGCCCTTCAACTTTTTGAGTTTTTTAGCCATAAGGACAAAACATGTTTAGGCACTTTCATAAGGGTTTAAGGTGCACTTTCCTATTATGAGTTTTAGTGGTTTAGGCACTTTCATAGAGAGTTTTAGGCACTTTCATATATATGATATATCTTAGGATTTTAGGCACATTTGCCCTTATGTTTGATTTGCAAAAGGTGCTTGTCATTGAACTCAAAAAATGAAAATATGAGAAATCTTTGGCTAAGTCTCCCATAACGAAATCAATTCGAGATCTTTGTACGTTGTGAAGTAAAATTTGATCAAATAAAAGTAAAACTAGCGACCACTTTATGGGAAGAGGAAAAAGTGGTTGAACAGAAATGGAGTGGTGCTCTGCAAACCGATTTCTACTCACTCCGTTCTAAATTGAGTCTTATTTATTTATTTATTTAGGATTTCAACTATTTAAGGAGATATGCAATGATTACACTTACAATGCCTATTATTTTCATCATTACCCCTATATTCTATTTACTTTATACTCTCTCTGTCCCTTATTTAGAGTCCAGTGTTTCATTTTGGGTTGTCCCTTAATAAGTGTCCATTTTGTAAAATTAATAGGTAAAAAATGGTGCAATGTCTATTTTGTCCCTAAAAGTAAATTCCATTTTGAAAAGTAAGTAAAAGTGTAATAATGATGGGTAAGTATGAAAAGTGGAGAAAAAAGTTGATGTGAAAAGTATAATAATGATGTTTTTTTAATAAATTGGAGTTACGAAGCAGAACACTTAAAAAAGAGACGGAGGGAGTAACACTTATATTCACCTTTGAGGGACACTTGTAGAAAATCACCAAATTTTTCTTCCATTTTTGAAAAAGGGCCATCATTTCGAAACAACTCAAAATGGAATAATAGACTCTTAATTTGGAACGGAGAGAGTAAATCACAAGCACAAAAATAGCAATAAGTCTGGGAACACTTACCGATCACCCCTCTCTCTCATATATGTGGGCCCCACAATTAATGAGCCCTGCACATATGTGAGAGAGGAGTGGTCAGTAGGAGTGTTCGTAGCATTGTTGCAAAAATAGTGCTCAATTTTGCAGGAGATAGATGAAGAATAAATACACTGAAGAGAAAGATTGAACAAAGCACAACTCAATGCTTTCTTTTTGCAAACGTTATGATCCACATAAAGCACTCAAGGTTTTGCAAATTCAATATGTAATTAGTGAGTATTATGAGTAGCACGAGCATCCTCTTTTTTTTTTTTTTTTTCCTCTTCCTCTGGTGATATGCAGAGTTTTCATGTACTAGCTTGTCAGCTACTGCCTGGATGAGTCCTTGGCAAGCTGAAATGGAAATTAAGCCATTTGGCTTTCCCGCCAAATTTTTTTTGTCCTTATTCAATTTTTTTTTTGCATTTTGTGGCTTATTGTCAATTTTTTGGAGATTATTGCTTCGTTATGACGAGAGGAATCTAAAAAG
>JAOTQK010000012.1:8547750-8560391 GCA_025642025.1 Rhododendron ferrugineum
AAAGTGGCTTTCCCGCCAATTTTCGTCGAAATTCAAAAAAAATTGGATTTCGATCAAAATTTTTTACTTTTTAGCTTTCTCTTGTCATAACGAAGCAATAATCCCCAAAAAATTGACAATAAGCCACAAAATGCAAAAAAAATTTAAATAAGGACAAAAAATAAGCTAAAATAAGCCACTTTGGCTTATTTGTCCGAATGGGAATAGTCTCAATGGCTAATGGGTTTCCTCTGCCGAATACAGCGGCGTTAGTCCCTAATAATTGCAATAGTACCGCGCAGAGAGGGAAAACACGGTATAAAATACAGGTGCAGTATGCTCAAGTTACAGAAACGGTAAATTAAACAAGATTACTTTCTTCATATATTCTCTTCTAGGGTTGAACACCCTTCTGAAGGGAGCGATTTTCAGAATTGAGCGTCGATCGTGGGCGACAACGGGGGATTAGATAGGAAGGAAATTGGCACAAAGCGGAATGAACTGATGCAATCGGGGAATCGATGAAGTCAAGAGATCATCACATGCCAAGACCCCTCTCCATCAGAAGGAAGTTGAAAAGGATACGGGGAAAGAAAAAAAAGTGGAAAGATATCCATGTACGGAAGTCCATCCCATTTGGAGGCGACTTCATCGAATATACAGGAAGAAATTCTCTTCCACCAACTGAATGTGTTCGACAAGATCATATGTATGTACAGACTAGAAGGTTGAAATGTCTGTCTTCCAGCAGCTTGAGAAAACAATGAATAATCTGAAGATTGTCTCAAGAAAACAATGAATAATCTGAAGATTGTCTCGAATCAAGCTGTTTCCTATAGAGTTGTATCCATTGGGTAGCAACCAAGGACCCGAAGGAATCTTGCAAATTCCTGCAAAGAGCAATTAATGAGATACTCAAATGCCCCAAGCAGGAATTTAAATCCGTACATAAACGCAGAAAAATATACTATGTACATAAATCTTCACATGCCTGTTGCCACGCAAACACGGAGTCACATACATACATTTCAGACACAGTCAAATACAGAAGAAAGACGGGCAAACAAAAAAGAGAGGGAAACAAAATAAAAAAGAGAAATTGGCCAGGGACAAAAGTTCAAACAGGATGAAATCCCCCACGGGGGGAAGTAGCAACTATACATTAGGAAGGAGGCATTTCGTAATCACAAGGCAAAAAAGAACAAGTATCTTGTATTTTCTTGAGTGACATAATCACATAAACCATAAAGTACTCACCTGCAGATGCCCCAGAGCATATTGAGAGCGGGGCTCTGCCATAGAAGCTTCAAAGTCGATGTAAAAGAGGTAATCGAAGTACCTGCTATTGTAAAGTGTTCAATTGCACAAATCTCACATAAGATTATCATTATTCATTACATTCGTCTGATTCCTACAGCAGCTATATGACAACTCTAAAGACAGAAAGACATGCAGAAACCTCGTCTAGAATTATACTCCAAATGTAATTCTGAATCAATGATTTATCCTGCCCCCCCACCCATTCAAAGCAGATGGCTGAACACAAATATTTAGCAAAGTATATAACACTTGCAGGATTCCTGAATGTGGTTTTCTGAATCAGAAGTCTTAAAGTTCATCTCCATCCCATGATGTCACCAAACTTGTATGGTTTTTTCACATTTTGCACTATTTTCAGTTTTCCCTTCAGAAAATGAGTCAGTTATTTCTTTCACTTCTTTGTGATCTTACCATGCCCTAGATGTTTAAGTCACAAATCTATCCCCCTGCATCCACTATCTCTACAACCAGTCAAATCTGTATTAGTACATATGAGCTTCTTTGTTGTTCAATGTTGCAACCTGCAAATCTGTTATAGAGGAGAACAGAACTCACCTGGCACTGCCTTTATTAGAGTCATCAACAACCCTCAATGGACGTTTTCTCTGTGGCCGGCTCTCAATCTGCACTTGCATTCCATAAATAAAGATACGAACAGTTTGTACTGCAAATTTGTAAGCAAAGAAACTTCACCTTAAAATTACCTTTGACAAATTAATGTCCCTCAGAGCAAACACTGCCAAGGCTTTGAATAGTACCCCAGGGCCTTCTTCTAGAGTAAAGACAATGCTTGTCTGTAAAGAAAACACTTCCTATTTATCATCTTAAAAAGAGGAAAAAATTGCATTTGAGCAAGAATAATCATACCTTATGGGGCTTGTCTGTTCCTGGAATTATAGGTTCTCTCGCAAGTATCAAAAAACGAGTAACATTATCAGAATCATCCTGCTCAATGCATTGGTAATCAAACCGTGAGTTCATATTTGCAAAACAAAACTAATGAGACATTAAATCATAATCGTGAGATAACCCTCAAAATAGAAGCCAAACCCTCTGGCCACTTGCCATGTATTTTGTACTGAGAATAATTTTATGATAAGCAAGCACTGGCTTTACCTGGTTACAGGAGCAACTGTATAAATATTACAGTTAGTTACTATATTCTAAGGCCTGATAAGCAAGCACTGGCTTTACCTAGTTATTGGAGCGACTATGTATATATTACATGTAGTTACTGTATTCTAAGGCCTGTTTTGTGTGGTATGGATGGATTTACCCTGCAGTGTTAACGAATGAGCTAATATCTGCAGCTTTGCAACCATGCCCAGCGCCAACTTCCGTATGACAGCTTACCAGTTACCCATCTAGCCTAGAAAAGTCCACAAACGGACAAAAAGTACAAGGTTATAGTAGAAGAAGTTTCCACATGTAGTCCAATACTAAGAGATGGTAGCCCCTTCACTGAATACAACTGAGACTTCTGGAATGCTTTTCTTTCCTTGTTTTTTTTTTTCAGCATTCTTTCCTTGTTTTTTGCTCCATTCAGGTCCTCATAGAACCTTTAAAAAGTGATGCTTTGTCCATGTAAAATAAAAATAAAAAAGAAAGTACAAATGCAACAATGTGATGACTAAACTATACGATATTTACATATTCAACATGAGTCTATTCTACTGCAAATTTCCGGACACACAATATGTGGAAGTGTGAAGTACTAGCTTACTCATACGTAAAAGCTGGAGAAAGAATTCCTGTTTTGTACATGTAAACGACTTGTTAACAAGCATGTTCTCCATGATGCAAAGTAACTCTGCATGGAGGCTACACGCATCACTAAACAGGTATACCTGGATTCTTTCAGCAAGGATGTCAAGCCCATAAATTTCTGCAGCTCGAGCACTTGCAACCGCTCCAGTATCTCTCAGGCCATCAGCGGCTACAATCTATGCCACAAACGGAAATGATTACAAGAATTTCATCCAACATAATTAAGCTTGTGGATATGTTAGGTTATCCCAAAAGAAGAAGAAAAAGAAGAAGTGTAACGCATTAACCTGAGCAGCACCCGCTGAATCGTCAGCATTAACTTTTACAACACCTAATTTGTGTAGTGACATCTCACATTGATCTAGTGCCTGCAAGCAACAACGGATTACGTTTTGTGTATAAAGATAGTAAGAGTTCCATTTAATCAACTTGGGCTAGCTCAGTTGAAAGTGATCTATCAATTAAGAGCACTGTTATCGACATGGGCTACATACGACATCATATAGAAATTTAGTCGCGACAACATCTAGAAGTATTCAAGCTTCAGAATCCATCAAAAGTTTTGAGTAGCTGATAAATGGTTTCTCTACCATATAAAGCTTGTTGTCACTTATAGGCTCTGGCTATCCTATCTACACGGCTTCCCTTTTCTTACAGTAGGATGATAGGCTACTCTTCTTTTCTGTCATTCTAAAAAGAAAGAAAGTTAAAAATAAAAAATAAAAAATAAAAAATAAAAAGAACGAAAAGAAGATAAAAAAAAAAAGTAGTTAAGTTGCATGGCTGGCAATTATTCCGACTTTAGTGTAACGAATTGCCTGACATTGTGGCTATATATTGATTACCACTCAGTTCCACGTAAACCTAATCACATGGTTCATCCAAAAAAAAAAAAAAAGAAGGAAAAGAAATTGAGATATATATAATTATATAGTCCTATATTCAGAGAGAGAGAGAGAGGCAAATGCAAGAGAAAAATGAGTAAACCTGAGGGTGGCTCAAAACACGCTTCAGTTCCTCCTTCCTCACTCCACGCAAACCCAAAAGGCAGTGATTAACAACCATCTGCACCTCCCCAACTATGTTGAGTCTATGACGAAGGAGTAAGTCATAATTTCGGTGGATGCTTCCACCTACAGAATTCTCAATAGGTAGTACTGCTTTGTCCACTAACCACAATTCAACTGCCTGCGAAATGTAAAATATTCCAATGGTAAGTGAAAACGTGAATATGTAAATCCTTAGTTGCAGAATCCTTCTGTTAGGCAGACGAATCCACCCCATAACCTTGCTCCCCCCTCTCAAGAGTCAAGACAAAACCTTCTATAAACCTCGCTAGCGTACTCCCAAACTAGGATAAAACTGGTGTTCATTCTCAGCCGTTCAGTCAGGAATTAGTGTTCGACCTTCTCTCTTGCGCCTCTTTTATAGGTATGGCGCATACAAATATCCCATCTTTGCCATCAATCGGACTCTTGGGAGTGACTACCCGCTCAAGCATATGAATCCCAAAAGGAAAGAGAAGAGCTACAAAGCAAGAGAAAATATGAAATAAACATAAGATACTAAACACATAGTTACTTCATATTGACAAGATAGTACATACTAGAAAATATTTACTCAAATTTACTTAGTTTCAAGTACTTAGTATAAATGTAAAATTTATTTCTATATTTTGGGAAAAGAGTATTTGCAATTAACTAAAATTCTTAGCTGCAGGGATTGCCTAAACATGGAACTTCTATGACTGGTAAGTGATTTATTCGGTGGGTTTTGGCAAGCTTTGGTTCCATATAAGGCTACTATATTTATAACTTATTCCTAAACGCTCCTCCGGAGCTCCCAAACAAGACGCTTCTATGATTATCTCCTCTCCCGCCCCGCTTCGTGCAACTAAGGAAAAATCTGAATTTACCAATAATAAATTGAACCTTGAATGCGGCCTCAAACTCGTCACATGGGACAGTCTCACACCTGGGGTATACTTTAAGAGCAGCAACCTCACTGTATGCACCTGGTACCCCCTACATCCAGGAACCAGACCAACATCAAAGCAATTAGAAAGCTGGAAATATTAAGCTGAAGTATGTATGCATTTCATACCTGATAAGCAACCCGGACCTTTGAACCGTCGCTAGGAGAAGAAGAAAGATCAGTGGCAGATAAGGCTTCTGCATTTTATGCTTTTATGTTAACACTAAGAAGTTGTACCCCAGAACAAGTCAAGGAGTAGAGGATAACTAGGAAGGCGGCTCGATACAGCAAATAGGGACACATTTTGAAGTGATACATATATAGTTGCAATACAATGGAAAGATTCTAGGTAATCAGTTCAGGTGAAAGGTGATGACAATACAGTATAGCATAAACTATATGACCAATGTAACGAGCCGTGGAAGAAAGGATTATTGATTAGAAAATCTTGTAAAATTGCAAGTCTAGAGCTATTTTTTTTACAAATCGGTATCCAGTCCGATAAACCAATTAATCTCGGGACCAATTACACCTTCTCTACCCAATTATAGCCGGGGCAGACTAGGCAACACAACTGCTGTAGTACGCAGATGCTAGTAACTCCAGACAAAGGCTTCACGATGACTACCACTGCGCCGGAAGTCTAGAGCTAGGAGTAATTATTCCATGCCCCCGAGGCACCACATGGCGGTGCCCCAAACTCTTCTCTACCACACATTTGTGTGGGCTCCACACATTTTTTGGTGGAGACGACACCACCAAAAAATGTGTGGTGGACAGCGAGTTTGGGGCACCACATGGCGGTGCCCGGGGCCATTGAATAATTTTTCCTAAAGCTACATATACAAATGTACTTTTGCTGCAATTCCAAGGGCGAAAACTACAAGAAATTCTAAAAACAAATGTAATCTATTGGGGAAAATTGTCAAGAATCACAAAGTATCTATAGAGCTATGTTTTTGTTTTTTGTTTTTGTTTTTTTTTTTTCCTTTTTGTGAATTTAAGCTAGCTCTTCCTATGCTATTTGAACACTACTATCACTTTCCACACACCACAACAATAATGACAAACAAAATACATAAGAATTGACATTTATGCTCAAGAAAACTCACTTGGAAGAGAGTTCAAATCTCTATGGAACCCACTAAACGGAGCAACCTGGGTCTGGTTATTCTCACCAGGTGAGTCCACTGGCTTCTCATCCTCAACAGGCTTCGTAGCCCTTTGAGCCAACAAAGCCCCACAACACCCCCATTTCCGAAGATTTTCTCCATCCAATTTCAAAAACCCACCAGACCCACAACGCCTAGACCCACAATATCTGAAATTCAATTGAGTACAAGGCTGATTGGCGCAAATCCAGATGGGAATAGCCTTCAAATCCATTATTTGAACAAGTACGAGAGTTCCCAATGTAGAGAACTTGACAATGGGAGACTCATGGGGAAATTCAGTGCGGCATTGTTGACAAGAGAGGCCTGAGTATGGAGAATTTGATTAAGAGAAAGAGAGAAGGGTAGGTGAGCAGAATGTTGATGACACGTTTCCACCAATATTTAGAGAGGAAGAGAGAGGAAAACAGAGATGACGGTGGCCCTATTTGTGCATGAGTGATGCTAGTACCACACCCAAATACACATTCATCACTCACATGAGTGGTGGGTCCCACACACATTACACACTCTAGTGTGTGTATGGGGCCCATTACTCATGTGAGTATGGGTGTGTGTTTGGATGTGTCCCTAGAATTATTGATCTAGATATTGGCACTCAGGTAGGTGAGGTGAGGTATACCCCACATGGTACCCGTTCGGCACATTTGAGTTGTTCAAAAGTGTATAGGACGATTCGAATTGAAACTCTCTTCTCATTTCAACACTTTCTCTCTCCCTTTTTTTCTCTTCAAATTCGAGCCGTCCAAAAACACAATGGATGGCTTGGATGCGTCAAGCGAACACCACGTGGTATCCATCCGGCACTGAAAAAATTTCCGGTGTGGAGGGTTTATCCGGTTTCCAGGGAAATATATATAGCCTATACGAGATCCTGGGCTACGGTCGAATCGAATCAAGTCGAGCTTTAAAAAAATAGGTTTTTTCTAAACAAACTTGAGCCAAGCTCAAACTTATTGAATATTTGACGCATTGAGCTCAAGCCGAACTTGTCTAGGTTTGAGTCAAACTTGAATTTATTCACGAGACTTAACAAGTCAAAAATAGTTATTTATGCCCTCATACAAGTCTAGAATTGAAAATAAAATTTTAATTTTGTACATAAATAAGTTCATAAATACATAAAATTTTGAAAAATGTATTAAAATTTAAAGTTATACTAGTACTTTCAAAAGTTTATACATATTCAAGCATATATGTGAAATTCTTATGAGTTCCCTATCTATACTCAAAGATCGCAAATTTAATCGAGTCGAATACTGTCAGATTAAAGTTTGGCTAATTTATTAGACGAGCCCAAAATTGAGGCTCAGGTTCGGTTTGTTTAGTATCCGAATCAAACTCAAATAAGTCTTTACCGAGTCGAGCCTCGAATAGTTTACGAACTGCTCGGTGCATTTACAGCCCTATACCCTAGTACTAACTTTTTAGGAAAATTATTCCATGCCCTTGGACACCGGCACGCGGTGCCCCAAACTCTTTTTCTATCACACATTTGTGTGGTTTCCACCGCAAAGTGTGTAGAACCAACACAAATGTGTGGTGGAGAAAAGTTTGGAACACCGTCACGTGGTGCCCCAGAAGCATGAAATAAATTACATGCCCAAATCCAAAGTACTTATCTATGCACAAATTCAAACCAGTAACCAACGTGCGCCATAACCAAACCGTATGGGTCGGTTTTATACCCGAGAAAACAATGGAAAAAACCAACGTGCGCCATAACCAAACCGTATGGGTTCAGTTTTTTACCCGAGAAAACAATGGAAAAAAGACACACAGAAGTTAGCCCAAAGGGCCCATCGTTCACTGCTCTTGGGCAGCATCAGATACAATGTCTTTTACCTAACTCACATAATGCGAGTGCGGAAGCGCGAGTACAAGCGTAAAAACGTCTTTTAAAAATCTCTCAAACAACTAAAATTAATGATCAGTGCAAGGATTGCGAGCGTGAATGCAGAGCGAGAATTGAAAATGAGAGCGTAGATCATTTTGAGGGATTGTGTGACTAATATAAGGCCCTTAACATCCTTTAAAAACAACATATTATTGTAGGACCTATATTTTCACGTACACAAATAATCGTAGAGAGTTGTGACAGTGACACCATCATTGTTCAATTTGAAATAATTAGTTTGAACTTCCTTTAGTAGAAACAGAAAATTTTTAGGTAATATTTCTGGATACCTAGCACTCATCTTTCTTGTGCAAGATATGAACTTCCTTTCATACCCCTTTAAACTGTCATTCATGCATTCCAAACGGATCATGACATAGGCTTGGGGAGGGAAAATTTTAGAAGAAAATTAGTTTTGATCAGACATTAAAAGGAGCGACAAACTCTTTACAGCGTTGCTATTTTTTTATTTTATTTACAGCCACTACTTCTTTAACTTTTCATTCTGTTGAACCAGAGGGATCTTTATCTACAAGATATCCAACAAATTTGATCTCGAACTTAAACCACTCATTAAAGAAAAACAAAATATTATTCTTTCATGTGCATATTGATGTTAGATCAAATTGATTTTTTCCCAAAGTTGTTGTTTTTTTTTAAGGTCCACAATGTGAACTATTCAAATTATTATTTTGAATCCAAAAGGGCCCCACAAATAACACTTTGAAAAGCACTAGAGAGTATATTGGGTATGAAGGGAGCGTTTTGAGATGGTTTTGTAGGTTCTCTCGCTAAAATCAAATCACAACCCTCTCTTATAAATATAAAGTTTTTTTTTTCAGAACGCCTAGTATAATGATTTGCATCTATTTTTTAGATTTTTAAATAAAAAATATAATTTGATATTGGTAATAACATGATTTGATTAGATTTCTTTGGAAATAAACTAGCTACATATTTTTTTATCAGGAAAATAAATATTAGTTTATACAGTCAATAACAAGTGATACAAGACAATGGCCTTCTCTTACTTATAAATTGAGCATTAATATTACTAGCACATGAGACTTTAATTATCGGGTATCTGAAATGATTTAACAGACACCTCTATATATCTAGTTATTTGGAGTCTGGAAGCCAACGACCAATTAAGCAAACTTTCAGTAACCCTAAAAGTTTTTGCTAGTGATGATGAAAGTTGAAGTTGCGTGCGAGTATGGAAAAACAAATATTTTACTCGTTGTCATGCTCCTACTTGATAGACCAACCCTTTCAACATGGGGTTTCATTGTTGACTTCTAACTACTCATGAAACACAATGTTGCCTTTCTAATAGCTTTACCCTGAACCCCACTTCAAAAAGGTTTGTCAATTCCAGCAACCATAAAATATAATTAATAGTTTCCATAGGTTGGTGGAACAAAGAGATCACAACATGACTAGCCAATGGATATTAGACAGGTTATCTAATTGCCAAATACTATAGCTTTTATGACCATATAGGATGGTAATTGCATAACTAGCTATTATATATATATATATATATATATATATTTTTTTTTTTTTTCAATCATTCAACTGTAGTTGGTCCAACGCCAAGAGGCGTTTCAACCAATGGCATCTGGATGACGAGATGTGCACTTAAATGGTTGAAAGTACCAAGTAGGCAACGCTATGTGGTACTACGGAAATGTTGAATATTGTCAATGAAAAATTAAAGGGTCACCACCAGAGGAGGTGAAATTTGGCGAACTACTCTCGATAATACATATCATTTCTTATTTCAAAGTGGAGCATTTTAAAATGCTACGTTCACACGCAAAATTCATAGTCGTTTTTGTTCTGGGATGCCCTAGATTAGCAAAATTGGTCAATTTGGGGTTGAGTTTCTTATTGCTTTTGAAAGGAATATAAAAGGACCAAAACGACGTCGTTTTGGGTGCTTAATTAAGGGCTTGAATTTCATTAAGCCAAATGACATCGTTAATTGTAGGGACTGCACCCTGCATCGCCCTAATTAATTGCTTCAAGATTCCCGAATTCCATTAATTTGGGATCTTAAACACACTGCACTTCCAATGTATGTAAGGCCCTCAATCTTTCTTAGTGTGTGCATTTGTTTGTGTATTGTATATATGTACATAGCATATATGATTGCCGAAGTAGTTAAGCGTTGTAACCACAAATGAAATCAATAAGCATCCATGTGGAAGTGTCCTATTGGCCTTTACATATGCTTGTTTGCTGTTGTGTTTGAATTATTGTATTCCTAGCATTTTTGTTCTACTAACGACTTGACAATTTGATTACAACTGCCTAAAAATAAGGGTAATGATTTTTGCACTCAATTGTCTTACAAGTGGACTCTAAAAGTCGTCATTCAGTGCTTAAAGTTACACACAATACAAGCACCAATAGAGAAATTTTAGAGTGCATTTGTAAAAAGTGAAGTGCAAATCATTTTTTGAATAATAAATGTGGAATAGAATTTTTGTTGTTGCTAATATTGTATACGTTAGTGGGAATTAGTGAGTTAGTCCATAGGAGGTCCAGAAGCTGTCTATAACTTGAACCCCAAACGCCTTTGCTGAGGCTCAAACCCTGGTCTATTTTGTGGGAGAATCAGGAGATAACCGCTGGGATACAGAAATCTCGTGTGGAACAGAAGGGTAAAAGCTCGTTTGATTCTGATTTCCAGTACAAATACAAACCGTGAAAGCGTAGCCTAACAATCCTTAGACCTTCGGAATTTGAAGTTAGAGGTGTTAAAAAAATTACCACAGGGATAACTGGCTTGTGGCAGGCAATCATTCATAGTGACGTTGCTTTTTGATCCTTCGATGTTGGTTCTTCCTATCATTGTGAAGCAGAATTCACTGAGTGTTGGTTGGAGGCAGGGATGGAGCCAGGGAGGGGCCAGTAGGGGTGGTCGCCCCTGCAAGGAAAAAAAAACACTACTATTATATGTAAAAATAAATAAATTCCTATGAAAGTATATAGGCTAGCCCCTGTATAGAATTTTGAAATATATATATATATATATATATAAAATAGTAACCTTTGAAATATGAAGATACCAACATTAATTACTAAAGGCTATGGGTTAAAATATAACAAAATACAAAACTAGAGGGTTAATATTGTGAATATTCAAGTAATAAACTTTCACCTTTCGTTAGATGAGTTTAGTATTTTACAATTTTATTTCTTTTTGCTCTAAAACCTCAATAGCACACCAAACCCCCTCCCTCTCTCTTGGCACAAACATCCTAAATTGTTAAGACTTCAAAGGCAATTTCGAGAAAATAGCAACGGAGGAAAATGGATTTTGGAAACCCTTATTAATTTTGGTGAAATCTAAGTTGTACATATGTCTTTCCCCAATTGTTGTTCTAGGTTTTTAATTCTTTATTTTTTGACTGATAAAATCAAGTAACATAAAAGCCCTTGTACCACATTCGTCTAGTTGTGATGAATGAAAAAAAAATAAACAATAAACAAAACAAGACACATTCATCAAGATCGATCTCATTAGTTAAACCGATTTATGTATTTATGTTATTTTGAGTTTTAATTTATTTACGTTATTATACATGTGATTTTATATTTTTTTCTCGCATGTACGATCGCCCCTGCGTGATGAAATTTCTGGCTCCATCCCTGGTTGGAGGAGATGTTATTCGTTGAAAATCACACATAAACCAACTTGAAATGAAGATCTGGAAATTTGTTGTTCTGTGCCTGCCACTTATGTTGAGATATTCCTCATTAATCATGAGACAAGAGAACAACTCGGTTTCGGAACCCTCGAGGGGAATGACAACGTACTGCAATTTGCTGTGGAGTTTTCCCTTGTACTTATATTAGGTTCAAATTTGGAGCCTTCTTGAAAAAAATACGTAGCAATGTGATCATAGATCCAAATCGTTGTATTAAATTGCATCATGGTTGAAGGAAAAATCAATCGTTCAGTACTTTTTTCGTTTTGTATCAATTAGACGATTTGTTTGATTTCGTCTAAGATATTTGTAATGAATTTCGTATTGTAAGTGCCGTTAAACTTTCATCAATACAACTTTTCACTTTTGTCAGAAAAAAAAAAGAGTGATTTGCTTATATATCCCTTCGACTTATCCGAAAAGTTCAACTTAGTCCTTCCTGTTTCAATTTCACCCAACTAAACCTTCGATTTGCAAATTGATTCCAATGTCATTCATCCGTTGGGTGCCGTTACTAATTTGAACGGAAAATTGACATGTGCCCAGCACATGTGCTCTCCCCAAGGGCATATTTGCCCATTCCCCTCCTCCTCCTCCTCCTTCTCCTTCTTCTTCTTCTTTTCTTCTCCATAAAACCCAGAAAAAGAAAAAAAAAGAAAAATCCGGAAGAAAATTTTTTTAGCAAAATGAATAATTTTACTCTCTCTATCTCTCATAATTCTACACAAACCCATACAACCCATCCAATCACAGTCCTCACCACCTGTTTCACTACCACCACCAGTCAACACCACCAATCACCGCCAGCACAAA
>JAOTQK010000012.1:8633382-8652338 GCA_025642025.1 Rhododendron ferrugineum
TTGATTCATCATCAGGGAAACAAGAAACCCAAAAACGCAGTAAAACGATCGAGCGATCCGGATCTGGGTGTCTACACCTAGGCTTAATTGAGTCGAGTTCGAGCTTGTTCACGAGCATTAACAAACCTAAGAAATTACATGCATATTCAACTTGTTACATGAAATTTTCATTCTAGCTATATATACATAAACAAACCTAAAATTAATGCTCAGGATCGCTTTGTTTAGTAAACTATCAAACTTTAATGAGTTTTTACTGAGTCGCTCCTTGAACACTTTGGGAGCGGCTCAGGTTATTTGTAGTCCTACGCATAATTACGCTTATCCACGACATCAATTTAAATGGATAGCATAACTAATCCATTCAACCTAATTATTTGTAGGGACATAGTTGATCACATATAAGATTTGATCAACTTTAAATTCGAAAAGATTCTTTCTCCGGAGCCAACTTAACTGGTATAGCCAATAGTAATTCTATAAGCAATTCACCCATTTAAAAAAAAACAATCGTCCATTAGTTTTAAATATAATTGAGCACTTTGTTTCGCTTTCTTGTTTCTTTCGGTAAAACTTCCTTCATGACTTTCCACTATAAAATCAAGTTTTTTCTATCAATATCAGATTGCTCACCATGTATCAAAAACCTCCCCAAGGCTGGTGTTGAATTTCTCCAAATTAAACATATACGAAAAACAAAAGCTTCTCATATTCTTCAAAAAAAAAAAAAAAATTCTGATCGGCAAAAGAATTTTATTAGAAACTCGATAAGGGTACGTCGAGAAGGAGAGGGCGAGCATCAGAAGGCAATCATATGCAAGCCAACATCCCGGAGGAGGAGGGAAGACCAACCAAGAGTTGAAAAAAAAATTAAAAGACAAAGGATATAAAATAAAAGTACTACAGCGTCAGCTTCTAAAGATGTCAATCATGTCAAACAAATCAAATCCTTACCACTGGATATTCTTCAAAATTATTTATAGATGTTTGACCTTACCACTGGATATTTATATTCATGTATCTATTTTATTTTAAAAATAAACAGCACAACTGGAACATAAATCCGAATAAGTGCTACGTATATAATTAATGTATCATGTTCTATGCATAAGTTTTCTCTGAATAATTCCCTTAAAAGCAGGTTTCACTGTCTTCTTTTTTTTTTTTTAATCGGCATGCGTAATTTTATAGTAATTTTATTTTGAGACGAACTATTGACCGTCATAAGTGACTCAAACTTTAAAATGAAAGTGTTATTAAGGGTGTATTCCACTAACTAAAATTTCAAATAAGTACTACTTATTTTTGAATTAAAGGTGATGTACGTACTGTGAGAGAATGACCTATCTCGTAAAGCGAGAAATAAGTACTTAAAAAATACTAAGAACATTAGCGGAGCAGAGTCTAATTGTCAAACCATTTTGGGCTATTGTTTTTACTACTATCTGATATTGTTATTTATAAATTATATTAAGATATTAAGTAAACAATTCGAATTAAGGAACCTAACTTTCTCAGAAGTTGGTTGGCTAGTTGTTGTATTCTCTCTTGCATTAATTTGCTGCCAAGAGAAATTAAAGTAGGATGCCAAGAGGGTCCCCTTTGCAGTTCACAAAATTAAAGGGTCCACTTCCTGAATATATATATTGAAGAAACTTTAATAAGAGTACATCGAGAGAAAAAAATGAAAGATACACAATATTAAGAAAACAGAAAGTCTAGGTATACCGCACGAAAATGCAGTGACCGTCCATCGTACGTTTATTGGGGCCCACTCTGGGTCTCAAAAAAATATTCATAAATTTTAAAATAATACTTTATGGGACCCTATAAAAAATCAGCTCCAACAGATATTGGTAGATATATTTTTCGGAATTCGTAGGGACGAAACTGTTTAGTTTTGCAGTTTCGTCCTTATGAATTCAAAAAACATATCAACTGATATCCGTTTGAGCTGATTTTTTTACAAGGTTCCATAAAATATTATTTTAAAATTTATGAATATTTTTTTGGGGTTCAGAGTGGGCTCCAATAGGTGTGCGGTGGACGGTGACCGCGAAATCCATGCGGTGGTCGTAGTGCTGCTCAAAATTTTGAAACTCCTAATTCCTTCCAAGCATCTCTTGAAATCTTATCCAAGTTGCATCCGATCCAATCCGTATTTCGACTACAGGATTCAGATTATCAGATCGATATTATCGAATTCGGATCGGCTCCGGTCCATTGACAGGCCTATTGGGGAGAATACCACACTACGCCACATAATATTTCGGGGTACTATAATATGTTTGTAGTACATTATAGAATTATTGTTCGGAGAAATATTCAATGGAAAATTCTAAAATTACGTGTGTGAATGTTTATTATAGAGTGCAAAAAGTACACAAAATTAAGTGTTTTCCTTATTTTCTAGTGTACTTATCGTCAGTCCAGTGAGCTGACAATAACAGGACTAATATTCAATAATTGGTCGCATTCGACATTCCCACATCCCACAGAATACCACTTGCTTCTCTGGTCCCTCTCTCTCCCTGTGTGTGGCTCCTTGTCCTTTATGGCTGTATGCTGACATACTGTCAAGATTCTGAAATCTGTTAATGCATCCGCTTCCAATGGTTTTTTCCTTCAGCGCGAAAGTAGTAGTATTAATTATTACGTACGTTAGCATCTTCACAGAAAAATGAACTTCTAGGCTGCGTTCTAAAAATCTTCTTAAAAAATAAGCAGTTTATTTTACATTTTCAAACTCAAAAATAATCTAAATGAAAATTTTTTTTTTAATTTTTTTTGCACCGTATTAAAGATCTCAATAAGATCTATTAAATAAGATCCATAGTGATAGGAAAATTATTTGTGTAAGCACATGATTTTTGAGCTTGAAATTGCCTTCTTAAAAAATAAGTACTTATTTTCCTTTCCGGAACACACTCTTCACGCCATTGGGCAAAATGCCTCTTGCAATTCGCTTTTCAGTCTATTTATTTTAACGGTCTTGCTATTGTCAGCCCACTGGGTTGACGATAAGCACACTAAAAGATAAATGAAACACGTATTTCTGTGTACTTTTTATTTTATACCCTTTAATACACATTTACACACTCACAATTGTCAGCCCATTGGGCTGATTTTAGAATTTTTCTTCTTTTAATTGTCATGAAAAACTCGAGTTTTATGTTCCAAGCAACATCATGCGTTTTTTTTTTCCCCCTGAACGGCACAATTAACATCATGCGTGTTTTTTTTTTTTTTCTGAATGGCGCAACAACATGCATTTAAGGAAAACTATTACTCAGTAATTGAAAAGAAACAAGGTTCTATTTTGGCCTAAATTGAAGATCTTTATTCAGTATCCTTTAGGCAATGTTTCATTATTGTACGTCATCACAGAATTACGTACGTAATGACCATCACAAAATTAAAAACAAAAGCCCTCCTTCCCCAAGCTCTCTCTTGTTGTGTTGATTGGTCGTGCTAGTCATGTTTTTTTTAAGGCATGTTTTCGAAGGACGACACAATCAACAAGAATCAAGGTTCTCTTGTCATATGATCTACTGGAGTTGTCAGATAAATTTTCAAACAATCAACAAGAATCAAGGTTCTCTTGTCATATGATCTATCGAACTAGTCAGATAAATTTTCAAAGGACGACGGAATCAACAAAAATCAAGGTCCTATTGGGCGGAGCTAGAAATTTTGACTTGTGGGGTAAAAAATTAGGACTATGCGCAATTCACTTTTCCTATTCGCTAATCAAAAGAAATAATTAGATTAACAACTAAATTAAAAAAAAGTAGATATATACGTAGTAAATCGCAGCTTTGCTTTGTAATTGACCGTAGGACATTTCATACTTCAAAAAATAACGTATGATAACCTCATTTGAATGCTATAAAGAGTACCCTTCTCTATGTGTGCAACCAAAATATCATGCATCCATTGATCACACATTCAATTGTGAAGTCTACTCTTTAAAATCTTCAGAGCAGAAAATGTTTAATCACATTCTATACTCCCTCCGTCCCAAATTAAGAGTCCTTTTTGAGAGTTCGTGCAACTTTTTAATTGATTATATCTCATAATTTATACTATTTTATTTGATTTTGAAAATATTGTATTAATATAAAACCAATCGAGATCTATCAAATAAGATCCATATTGGATATAAAATTCATTACTGATGTAAAAATATAACTAATTTTTTTTATCTTATTAGAATAGAAGGAGAAACTATTAAATTGAGACGAATGGAGTACTTTATTACTTTATATGAAACAAGTCAGCGAAAGCAATTAATTAATCACAATCTTTATCAAAAGACAAAGAAACATCACATTTTAGGATTGCTATGCCGCATGGATGGATTCAGGGGTTTGCATTAGTAGGGCCCACATATTAGTAAATTTAACCCTTATGTTTGTAATTCCTTAATAAAATAGTAGTACATATTTTGCAGGTAAATAACAAATTGTAAAAATTTTGACACTATTAAATATAGATCAGACAAATATCCTCCAAAAAGAAAATTCAGAGTACTGTTATTGGAACACTAATAAATAAATAATTGAAATATTTAAAAATATTTTTATAAAGGGTTTACAAATTTGAGGGGGCACGTGCCCCCACGTGACGGGTCGGTCCCTGTCGCTATGCATACATGTTATTCTCTATCCCATAATAAATAAAACCCCCAGAACCAAAGAATGAAACAAAACATACCGGCTTCTTGTCAAACCCCATTGGCATGGGGTCGCAAACAAATGAGCTCCACCAACCCATCCTACAACCCACCACCCCGCCGCCACCGTCCACCGGCGCCCACTCGTCGAGCACCGAACTAGAAAACATACTGTCAGACACCCAACTACCGTTCTCGACACGACTCCGCCTGGCTGGCTGGCTTGAGCTCAAGCTCCTCTTCCGCTTCGCCGGACCGGCGGTGATGATGTACATGATTAACAACGCCATGTCCCTCTCCACGCGCATTTTCGCCGGCCACCTCGGGAATCTCGAGCTAGCCGCCGCCTCCCTCGGCAACAGCGGCATCCAGTTGTTTGCGTACGGTCTCATGGTACGTACGTACCTTATTCATTTATACGGAGTACTTATTTAGATATTTTTAATTATTTTTAAAGGGTTAGGCCAATGGAAATGATTGCTTTTGAATTGCAAGGGGTTCAAGATTTATTTCCTCCCATGGTTTCAGAGCATGAAACCTTTGCGGTGTTATTTAACTCTTTTGGGGTACGTCTTGACGGAGCTTTGCTCTTGATTTAATTGGGAATCCCGCAAGTGAACAAGTGATTGATATTTTAAGATTAGTTGAGATGCGTCATGCGCATAAGCTGGTTTGAACACAAAACTACACTATTTCAGCTGTATATACATTGCCCAAATAAAACCAAAACTACACTATTTCAGCTGGTCTCCTTTAAAAGGTACCTAGAATAATCATCATATTCTAGTTATGGATAGTACGATACAGGGAAAAAAAATATAAAAGTGTCCAGAAAACTGGAATGGACGAATCACATGAAAGTGTTCATGAAACTAAAATGAACAAATAATGATAATTCATTCATTCCAATAGACACTTTAATGTTTCTTTTCTGTATGCTATCATTTTTGTATTCTATTTCAACTGTGTACCCTTCATAAAATCTCTTAAAAAAACCCCCGACTTTAGCCCTCCTGCGAAAGTAAGGGGTGGGTGGCAAGAATGGAGTCTCAAATTAAACTGCTGAGCTCCACCAAGTCAACTTCCAATTGACCCAGCTGCCACCATGCCAGGGCCGGCCCCGGTTAAGCCCCGCAAGTCTTCGGGCTTGGACAACCTCCGGGCTAGGGCAACCAAAAAAAAAATTTAAGGTAGATATAAATGTAAAGGAGTTTCCTATGCCATCGCAAGTCAATTGCTTGACGTTGCTTGTCACCACAAGTTGCAAAAGCTCCAGCGTTGGCGAGTTCGATTCCCCGGAGGCCTCCCAGCCGCCCCACTTTTCCTGTATTTCTTCATTTTTTTTCCTCCTTCTTTTTGTTTTTTTTCCAATTCACAATATTATGAAATCATCTTTATTTCTACATTTTTGTTCTACCTTTTTTTATTTTCCTCTCAGTCCACAATATTGCGGAAAATAAATTACTTTGTAGGAAATTTTCGATTTAACAAATACAAGAGTGATGTATAAGTGATATGTTCTTACATTTGATTAAAAAAAATTATAGTTAAAATAAATTGAGCAAGCTAACACGATTTTTATTTTTACTTTTGAACTACCATTTTGCAAGAAAGATTAAATAGATTACCAATGATCTCAATTGAAAATGAGGCGCCGTTACACTAAGAGCATTTTACTTTTTTTTTTTTAACTTTTGCTTTTTTGGCATTTTGCTTTTTTGCTTTTTTGGCATTTTGCTCTTTTTTAAAAAAACTTTTTATGCTTTTCGAGACAGACCATTCTCCTCACATATATCAATTAAAAAGCCCAAAAATCCACACACAAAAATGTGAGCGGAACAAACCCCAAGTTCTTGGATAAGTAAAGTACGATGACTCAATTAAAAATATTGCTTCAAAAAATGCAATGAAAAATTATTTTCTTTGAATCGGATCGTGCTAAACATAAAGTACTATAACCGAGGTTAACATTTTGATGTTTATTTTAATAATGTTATTCAAGTCAAAAGAACAATGTGATTTTGAATTTTTATTTTTTATTTTGTATGATTGAATAGTAAGTGACTAACAAAACATAATATTGAGTTAGGGCAACCCAAATGTCGGGCCGGCACTGCATGCCACCATCACGACACGTCGACACCACCACCACCGGAGCCGGAACCACCGTCTACCGCCACCTACCAATCAGGATCTGAACTAGAAAAAGCACTGTCGGACACCCAACTACCATTCTTCGAGCGGCTCCTGCTGCCTGCTGGCCAGGGGCTTGACCTGACGCTCCTCTTTTTTTTTTTTTGATTGGTTAACAGTTGAGATTAAAAAACGTAAAACACCATGATAATACATAGCACCTCTGATCCCATGACCTCAACCACTTAAGCCTTAGTTTTTTTTCTCGGCAAACACGAAATTTTATAAAACTCAAAAGGGATACAACGAGAAAGAACGCAATAAGCATAAAGCGCTTACTTGTTCAAGATAAAAGAAAAAGGAAAGGAGTGTACACGCGAGCTTTCCACCTCGCCAGACCGGCAGTGTTATTATAATCTGTGATGATCTAGTACACTTGATTATAAGCATCCCCATAAGCCATTCTTAAATTTTTGTACGTAATGGTCCAAGGGTACTTTTTGTTTTCTTTTTTTATTCACGTAAAATTACCATTTTATCCTTTTATTAGTTCATTTTTTTGGCACATAAACTTAGTAAATTTACATGAATAAAAATAAAAAAGAGGAGTGCATATGATAAAAAAGAGTGTGGCTAACCCAACTCTCTTTTTTCTCTCTTGACATAAACAAGGGTCCTTTTTCTTTTTTAATTCACGTAAAATTACAATTTTAACCTTTTATTAGTTCACTTTTTCACACATAAGTAAGTTCATATGAATAAAAACAAAAAGAGGAGTGCGAATGATAAAAATGAGAGTGCGAAAATCAATTTCCATTGTCCAATGCTTTGTAACAGTACTATACACACTACCCAATAACCCACTCTCTTTTTCTCCCTCTTGACATAAACAAATTATTGAGTGGTCTTGAGACACTACCACGTGGTACCAACTCTTTTTTCCACCACATATTTCCTACGAAATGTGGCGATGCACCAAGACCAGACTCGACCAAGTACATGACAAATTCTTCATCATAGATCAGGGCAAAACAGGATTCTACATGGAGTGGGGTATCTCTCTTTCATGTGTCTAAGGGTGTGTTTTACTAAATAAAATAAGTATTGTCTTGTCAAATGAGAAATAAGTACTTAAAAAATAAGAATCTTAGCGGAACGGGGTCTAAATCATTTAATTCTATCTAGTGGATTTTCTCTTTGGGAAAATGATGGCCAATGACGTATTTTGATAATTAATATCCGCCAATGACATTTTTAGCATTAACAAAAATTCTTAATTTCTCCTTGGCGGATATTAATTATCAAAACACGTCCTAGACCGTCATTTTCCCTTTCTCTTTCATCTTTCAGACAAATAATCTTACTAAAAAGAATATTGCTATGCGTCACGTACGGACTTTTAGAAGTACCTTTATACTGGTTATCAATAATTTAAACAAATGGGAAATCAATATAGCATTACTCTTCCAAAAATTATTTCATATTCCTATCAAGGTGTACCTATCACATCCACCCACCCACTCGAAAAAAGGGCTAAAACTCAAATTATGAAAAGCAAATAAAGGCATGACTTCCTTTTCCACACAATTTTCAAAAATCTTTTTCCCTGTTCCTTGCACCCGCACAGCACCATCCCCGTTCAAAAACATATAGGCAATTGAACCAATGGATTTCAAATATGGAACTTTTTTGGTGAAACAATTAGCAAAATTTGAATGCAAGGTCTAAGTGAGCATTGTGAAAAAAGTATTTTAGCATTACAAAGATAAGCCTACTCAAATACTTTCAAGTCACGCTTGTATATATTACTATGATGTTAGTGTTTCATGCAGATACAACTATAACTACATTAATAGAACATGCATGCGCTTAATCGATATACGTAAACATGGTGCATACTTGACAAATTTGTATCAAATTTTATTTTGACTATTCTTGGCTCCGCTGAATTAAAATTCTGGAGCCGCCCCTGAGTATGAAATATCTCGATATCAAACTATTTTACTTGGTTTTTGTGTGACCATACGCAGCTTGGAATGGGGAGTGCGGTGGAGACGCTTTGTGGTCAAGCCTATGGGGCGCACAAGTACGAAATGCTCGGAGTCTACCTCCAAAGAGCAACGCTAGTCCTCACTCTAACTGGTATCCCGATGACGGTGATCTACCTCCTATCCAAAAAGATCCTCCTATTACTGGGGGAATCAACTGCTGTGGCATCGGAAGCGGCCATCTTCGTCTACGGCCTCATCCCGCAGATCTTCGCGTACGCCATCAATTTTCCGATACAGAAATTTCTCCAGTCGCAGAGCATTGTGGCCCCCAGCGCATACATCTCAGCTTCTACTCTTGTCCTGCACTTGGTACTGTTCCAAACTTGATTTGTTTGAGTTCTTAAATATTTTTTGGGAGAATGCCTATTAGCTTATGGGTTTCAGTTTTAGGTTTACAGCTTATGTTGTCTTAAAGCTGAGAATTTTTTGGGTGTCGGTAGGGTACTACAAACGTGGTACCTCGTTGGCGATCTGGACCGTCCAAATATGTTTTGGACGGTCTGAATTTTAGAAAGAGAAATAGAGGAGAGAGTGGTGGGATGAGGGGAAAGAGAGGGAATAAATCTGGGTCATCCAATACACGTTTGGATGGTCCAGATTGCTGATGGGTACCGACATGTAGTACCTGCTCGACACCCAAAAACTTCTAAGCTTTAAGACAACAACTTCTCGTGTGTTTTGGGCTTTTGGGCTATTTTCCAACTTAGAGACAAAATGAGACAATACGAGACCGAATATTCAAATCACATTTTGGAGACATTTTAATACACGAAATAAGTCCATTATGACTTTAAGATAACAATAGATTTCTCAGCATTTCTCCTTTGCTTCACAAGCTATTTTCTTAATTTTGGGAGAATTTGAGATATTCGCATAAATAAAAAAAAATGCAAACGTCGCATTCTGATGACAGATTGTCGCGTGTTCGTCGATCTTACAACTTATTTTCAAGGACATTGAGACGTCTGGCGTGAGTCCTGAGTTGTATCTGCAATTATAATTGAAATACGTTAACATCTTCTCGTTCAGCTTGCCAATCTAATTTCATGCTTGCATTTTTTCCCCCATAAAAACAATACATTAAAATGTAGATTTATGAATTGAACCATAGAGTAATAAATTTTCAACTTTCCAAGATTAAATTCTTGAGTTTGACTATCAAAATTACTAGTAATTGGAATTGCAACACAGGTGCTAAGCTGGGTGGTGGTTTACAAGATTGGGCTGGGCCTGCTGGGGGCGTCCTTGGTGTTGAGCCTGTCGTGGTGGATCATAGTGGGGGCCCAGTTTACTTACATCTTGGTGAGCCACAAGTGTAAGGCCACATGGACCGGATTCAGAATGGAGGCCTTTTCTGGGCTTTGGGGGTTCGTGAAATTATCCGCTGCATCGGCGGTGATGTTGTGCCTGGAGGTTTGGTACATGCAGATCTTGGTGTTGATTGCTGGACTGCTCAAAAACCCTGAGATTGCCTTGGATGCTCTCTCCGTCTGGTATGGGAAAAAGGATGATCCCCACAGTTTTAGATCTAGCTTGGGGTGCAAACGAGCCGAGCTTTATATAGTGTTCAGGTTCGGCTCGTTTGCTAAATGAACCTAAAACTTGAGCTCGAGCTCGGCTAGTTTGTTAACGAGCCGAACCCTTGAACAAGTCGAGCCACTAAATCGAGCCGAGTTGTTGCGAGCCAAGTCGAGCTTTTCAGTGTTGAGCTTGGCTAGTTTAGTAAAAGAGCCTAAAACTCGAGATCGAGCTCGGGTTCAGTAGTAAACGAGTCGAGCATAATTAATGAGCCGAGCCACGAGCTGCTCGAGCAGCTCGACTCATTTGTAACCCCAAATGCTGGCTGATTGTTGGTCCGATCCGAGTCCACTTGAAATGATCCGAATTGCATGTTTGTTTTCGACAATTCTGCAATTTTCATGAAAAAAAAAAATTGATCGGACATTCACGATATCTGATTGAAATGCAATTGCCGTGAAAATGATAAAAGGTTGAGAAAATCAATAAGCCTTCCAATTTTTCATTAAAAAAAGAAAAAAAGGGCTTAGATGATATTGCTATCAATGTTCGAGCGAGTAATCTACTCGGCGGATCCTTCGAGTTGGGCCCGAAATGGTCTTTAAATCAGCTGGATTGCTTCAAATCTGTGGCTTGATAAACGCATTTAATGAGTAATGTTTTCCGATTACGTGCAGCATGGCGATAAACGGCCTACTGTTCATGGTTTCAGTTGGCTTCAATGCAGCTGCTAGGTGATCACTTCTTGACTTCATGTTCTAACTAGTTCTAATGTTGCCAGTCCCGTACCGTTTAACTTCTAGCATTTTTTGAAGGTTTTGTTCTTATTAAAAAAAAATCGCGTTCGTTAGTTTTGCGTCAAACTTTTGTAGATTTTTAATTCGTCTCGACGAGCGGAATTGGAAAAGTAAAAAAGATTTACTTTTACCCAAATATTTTGAGAAATAACCACTTTTGTGTTTTGGACTGCGTTAATTCTTTCTAAGGAAATTACTATAAGAATATTAGTGATTGGTATTTATTTTTTATTTTTTGTTAAAAGATATTAAGATATAATTAATCATTCATCTTTACCAAATGAACCATAGGTGAAACATTTCAGATAGAGAAAATCTTATTTCCGGTTGTGTTGTAAACAAGTGTTTACAGCACTTAATCGTGACCGTCCAAAAGTGATTTGGACGGTCAAGGTGTTAATGGAACTCTTTCGGAGAAGTGTTAATTGTAACCAGTCATAATTGAAAACGAATCTCAACCATTGATTGCGCGAATAGACGGCTGTGACTGGTTGGTGCTGTAAACACGCTATTTACTGCACAACCGGAAATAAGACACTCTCTTTTAGATACGATGAACAAAAAGAGAACTCTATTAAAATTTTCTTTTTCCTTTTTTATTCGTTCTTTTTTGCTTTTATTGATGTTTTTTACTTTTTATATTCCACTCGTCAAACGAATCACTAATCCAAAAAAATTGACCGAACAATTTTGAGAAAAAATAATTACCACAAAGACAGTTGCCATGTTTTTTTATCCGTACATGTTTTGGTGCACTATGCAACATGACAAGTATGTGCATGCCACAAATATAACGTGGAGACCCCATTGAGTCCGATTTTGTTCACCCTTATTAAATGAGGGTAAATGTTACCCTCACCACTATTGATTGTTACTAACTTGTAGGTCCTACCAAGGTTAACATTAAATAGCTACAAATTATGGAAGTGATAACTGATTTCGTATCTTGCTATTGGGAAAATTTTCCCCTGCATTTCAAGAGGTGAACAAAATCGGACCCATTGAAGATTTAATTTTACAGTACCCCTAACGCAATTCAACATTATAATGAGCGTAGTTTCTTGTAGAAGTTAAGCTTTGATTTGAATCATTTGATCATAAACAGTGTGAGAGTTGGAAATGAGCTTGGAGCAGGGCATCCGAAGTCAGCAGCATTCTCTGTGGTAATGGTGAATTTAGTCTCTTTTATCATTGCAGTGGTTGAAGCGATGGTGGTTCTATCTCTCCGGAATGTCATCAGCTACGCCTTCACTAGCGGTGAGACGGTGGCTAACGCCGTCTCTGAACTTTGCCCGTTCCTCGCAGTCACTCTCATTCTCAACGGGATCCAGCCAGTCTTGTCCGGTAATGCCTTCTTACTTTCTTGAGAAAACGTGAACTCCAAACACCATTTATGCTGAAAACATAATAACGATTGTGATACGTTTATGTTTTATTTTTGCAAAATATTACTGAAATGTGATGCCTCGTGTAGATCATTGGCCAGTAAATAGTTGGTGTCCAACCACACATGGCCCAAAATGCACAAATCCAAAATTCTAGTAGTAGCTTACATAGTTTGTTACATTTGCGAAGTGGGATGAAATATTACATGAAATTTAATTAGTATAACTGATTCACATTGTCTTCTTCTTCTTCTTCTTCTTTTTGATCCGCAACAAATATATTGAGAAAACCTTGACAAATTAAGGTTACATCAAGTTGGGCGAGTGGAGAGGAAAATCCAATCAAAAGTTAGATGAAAACAAAGAACACCCGATTGGACAATGCCCAAAAACACTTAGGGGCTAAGCCCAAAACACCTAAATAAGCAAAGTCCGTACAAAGTATGGGCCAATCCCAACCCAAGAAACCCCAAAACGTAACCCTACCCATGAACAAAACTCATCAGCCATCGCTGCCACCAAAATCGCCACCCACCCCAACCCTGCAAGCAAACCACCACCACTAGAACCCCACCGTCACCTGGGTTGAAAACGAGTGGTGTAGTTTCCTACATATGTTGTTCCATTTTCATAAACTTCATCATCATTACGTAGGAAACCATTCAATTTAGTCAAACATTGTCCGAAAAATTCAAATGTGCCTATTATCTATTGAAGGTGTGGCTGTTGGATGTGGATGGCAAGCATTTGTGGCGTATGTGAATGTGGGATGTTATTATTTCGTTGGACTCCCAATTGGTTGTGTGCTCGGCTTTAAGTTCGACCTTGGTGCTAAGGTAATTAATTTTCCTGTTAATTAAACTACATGAAAAAAATATGATTTTCCGAAATTAGAATTCGAGCGAAATAATATTGTCAAAGGTCACAACAATACAAATCTACGTAGGATCGATCAAATTTGTCCAAGTAGTAGTATTGTGTGACAAACAAGTCTTAATTTAATTGTCAGCTAAATATCATGTATGAAATGTTGTTGTCTATGTACGTATGTGCTAGGGGATATGGTCTGGAATGATAGGGGGAACAGTAATGCAAACTTCCATCTTAATTTGGACAACTTATCGAACAGACTGGAACAAAGAGGTAACTTCTATACTGAAATTTTCGATTCATAACGTTTGTTTAATATAATCATGTGTGATGCACTTTTTTGTGTGATTATATCAAAATTTGGTCTTAGCTAGCTCCTAATTTTGAGGCTATAAAACTTATAATCCAGAAACTTAGGTCATGATTCTGAAAGATTGAGTACGAGCCCTACCTTGCCCGCGTAAAATGTCCATAACATTTTTTTTTCACACTTCAAAATATTGTAAAACTAATCGAACGAAGGATTTTGCACTAGATGTACGAGCATAAGTATTACATTACAGGCCCAACAAATAAGAGCACTACGTAATCAACGAACTGCTTTATATTAAGGCATTCCCGAATAATGAAATGTCCATAACTTATGCTAATGCATGATACAGTGATTCATTTACTAAATTTTTTACTTTCTCATCCCCCTTTTCATTTGCTATCAACATTTTCATATTTATACCTGAGAATTTCGAAGCGCGCATGCATCGTGTTTGAACAACCTCAGCTTTGGTTAATTAAGTCTTAATCAATAAAATTTGCCGTTAGTAAAGAGAATTTCACCATTCGTTTTTCAGGTGGAGAAGGCTAAGATACGGTTAGACAAATGGGATGACATAGTTACACAGCCACTCCTGAAGGACTCCATTGATGCCGGAGAAGCTGGCAATGATGCTTCTCATTAGTTGGAGAGATCAGTTGGGCTGAAGGCTAGGATATAACCTAAAAATTAATTTTAGGTCGAATAAGGTTTTTGATTCTTTTAATTTATTGTATCAGTTAGATGATTAGTTTGACTTTGTCCAAGTTATCTATAATGAATTTCGTTGTGTAAGTGCCGTTAGGCTTTGTCAATGCAATACCTCTCATTTTTGTCAAAAAAAAAAAATTATACTAAAATAAAGGTGAGATTCATTTTCTTCAAATGGATCCATGCAGAACTGTGGTGTGTTGAAAATCTTTGTTAGAATTTCTGTAAACTCAAATAGTACGAGACAACACCAATCACAATAAAGGGCTGAAGTTGTAGTTTTTCGGCGGTCATTTATGGGATCCGGGACCGTTTTGGGGCGCTCGTGGATGTTTGGCTTTTGTGTCAGTGTCTGGTGGTTTTGGGATCGCGTTCCAGACTAGTTTTCTCCGGTGGTGGTGTGCTATTGCTTGGGGTGGCGGCCGATGACCAATGTTGGCGGCGGTTCTTTTGGTTTTGTTGAGAGTTCGGGTAGGTTTTGGGTTATGGGCTTAAAGGTTTGATCTGGGCAATATAAGGCCCACAGGTGCTTCGGCTAGGCCGTTTTTATTGGAACTCTATGGGTCTTTTGGGCTTCGCCCTCGGGTGTTGTGGGCTTTGGCCCTCTATATGTTTTTCTTTTTTTAAATCTTTAGCTGGATCCCCCTCTCTCAACATGATGTATTCATTGTCAAAATTTCCCTAATAAATTTTTTGTCCTTTCAAAAAAAAAAAACACCAATCACAAGGATATATTAAGATAATTATTTAAACAAAAAAAGGAGTGTAGGGAAAAAAAACTTACGGATCGAGGCATGTGCAAAACACTCTTCTTAGAGCAAAAGCATCCCCTCTAGCACCAAGTTGCATGATACCCCTCTTCAAAGATACGACAATCTTCATGGAAGCTTTGCGTGAAGCCGGACCTATACATTTCAAAACTATTTCTTAGGTTTGTTTCTTTCTCAGGTGTCTTCCACAGATCGAGTCTCTGAATAAATGACTTAAGTAATGAAAGTGTTGTCCAAACAAGGATTGATATTATTTAATGTGTTTTTTTTATGTGAAATTGATCATATCACTCAACTGCTGTCATACTTGTAAATCAATCTAGTTTTTATACCAAACCCAAAAAAATAAAAATTAAGAAGGAAAAAAAAGGAAATTAATCCAAAATAACAAATTGCAAACGTTAAAAGTACTTCAAAGTTGCCTCGATAAACTAGTCTCCACCAAACTCCTCCAGAAAAGCCCTGAGATTCTCATCTGAAGATCCACCTTCCTTCACAGCTTTTCTAGCCGAATCCTTCCATTTCTTAGCATTTCTCCTCATTTCCTCCCCTATCTCCTCACCCCCCATGACAATCTCTATACACCTCTTAACCTCACCACTCGTAACTATTCCTTCTTCATTTTTCGTCACTCTCACGCCAATCCTCCACACGTCCGCCATCATCTTCGCGTTCGTCCCTTGATCCGACCAATGAGGAAATGCCACCACCGGTACCCCGGACGCCAAGCTCTCCAGCGTGGAATTCCATCCGCAATGCGTGACGAAACATCCCAAGGAAGGGTGCGATAGAACTTCTAATTGAGAACACCAAGGCACTATCTTCCCTTGCTGTTCTAGCTCTTCCATGCAACTTAGCCTGTCTTCTTCCTTTTCTTCTTCTCCGTTTTCTTTTGCTCTTATCACCCACAAAAATGGACGACCGGTTCCCAACAAACCGCGGGCTACCTCTTCCATTTGCTCCTTTGGAACATTCAACATGCTTCCAAATGATACATAGACAACCGATGATTCAGGTTTTGATTCCAGCCATTTGGTATAGTCCTTTGTTTTCTGAAAGAGGTCCCCTCCGAACGAATTATCTAACGGATCTCTTCCGCCCAAGAAAGCCGACGGAATTAATGGCCCAATGGCAATCAGATTGTACTTTTCAATGACTTTCAAAGCCTCAGGCTCTAACGCATTGAAGGTGTTTACAAGGATTGTAGGGGTAGTATCGGAATCATCGAGCGCGTCTATAAGCTCTTTGAATATCTGCAGTATGATATTTGAGGCACGGTCAGAGGGTGAAGAAACCATAAAAGTGGGAAGGTCACGGGTGTGGAGTGATGGCAATCCCGGTAATTCAACGGACCATGAGGGGTCATCTCTACTTTTGGCGATGGCCTCCTCATAGCCATTGAAGTAATAGTAGTAGATACCCAAAACTGCGGCTGGTTGAATCCAAAGAAGCGACGAGGGGACGCCACAGTCACGCGCCACCTTTGCCGCCCAAGGAAAGAGAAAATTGTAGACCAAACACGTAATAGGACAACCTTCTTCGGCACTGGTCGCGACGATATCTCTAAGCCTTTGAGAGCTGTTACTTCTGGTTTCGGAAAAGAAGTTACTCCTGTCGTCTCCCGACTTTCGCCCCCCATCGTGACCATCGGAATAGGGGGCAAACTTCAGCCCGTCGGGGGTTTCGATACTGTTGGTGGAAATGCAACGTTGAGCGGACACGCTGGTGACGAAAGTGACTTGCACGCCGCGCCGAACGAGGTGCTTGGCGAATTGAAGACATGGGTTGATGTGGCCTTGTGCCGGATAAGACACGAGGAGGAAATGGTGGTGCACCATAGCTATACGGCGGCAGGTGGGGCGGATTGAGGTGGTTTAATTTTATCTACTCTTTGATGCAAGAGAAGATGATAATGAGAATTGTGCTTGTGAATATTCGTAGGCGAGTGTATAGATATTTATATTATTTGCAATCTGTAGCACATGCTATGGTAGCAGCGCAAATCTCTAGGCTGGTTAATAGTACTCCTTCCGTCCCAATTTACTTGTCATTTTTTGGAAGTTCGTGTCACTTTTCAATTAATTATATTTTGAAAACACTGAATTATAGAACAAATCGAGATCTATCAAATAAGATTCATATTGGATATAAAATTTGCTATCAATTTTAAGATATAACTAATTTTTTAATTCAGTTAGAATAGAACAAGAACAAATAAATTAGGACGGAAGGAGTACTACGTACTAATGGCAAGAATTTTGTTAAATGACGTGCGAGGTGACGAATTGGTTGAAAAACTAGACTTTTCTTCTTCTTTTTTATTTCCCTCATGTTTGTTGTGAATTATGGAGTAGTAGTATTCAAGTGGAAATGATTTGCCGATTGACCAAAAAAAAAAACAAGGTATTCAAGTGGAAATTACGTGAGGGACAAGTTGGAGGAAAACCAGTTGAAATCGCAAGATGCGTGCACGTAGATCTTACAAAATAATATTCCATCCGTTCATTTTTAAATGTTCCGTTTTGTAACTCCAACTTATTAAGAAAATATTATCATTACATCTTTCACATCAACTTTTACTTCCACTTTTTTATTTACCTTCTATGGAGATATCATCATTACACTTTTACTCACTAACTTTTCATAATGAAATCTACTTTTAGGAGCAAAATAGAAAATATACTAACATTTACCCATTAATTTTACAAAATGGATACTTACTAAGGGACAACTCAAAATGAAATATTGTACTTTAAAAAGGGGTCTGAGGGTGTAAGAGTTCTGATGTTTACAGGCGCATCTGTATACGGTTCTGTGCAGCGGCCGACTTCCTGAGGTTGAGTGGCGGCGTTGATAATTTGTCTTACAGTCTTGCTAACAGCATGGACAATTTGCAGGGATCCGTGCAGAGACAATCGCGTTTGGCCCCATTCCGGATCCGAAAAAAATCTAGAAAAATATCCATAAATTTTTGAATATTATTTTATAGGGCCCTGTAAAAAATCAGCTCCTGCGGATATCGGTAAGTATTACTTTTGGATTCGTATGGGCGAACTAAACAGTTTGTCTCTGCACGGGTCCCTGCAAATTGTCCCTGCTCTTAGTATTTTTGTTTGTCTTAAATGGCACTCTATGAACATGGAATAATTTAATTAATTAGATTCTCTGGTCTTTGCCAACACATCCAAAATCATTTCCTATGTTTGGATTGAGTTTTAAAAATTTTTTTGAAAAATAGTAGGAGTAATAAGTGGAAAGAGATTGAGAGAGAAATGTTGGAAGTATGGTGAATCTAAGGGGAACTTTTTGAAAAAAAAAATTTGAAAAGGAAAGAGAACAAAGCAGAAACGTCTCTTCCCATATTGGATTTATGTGCATATTTTAACCCATCTCTCCACAGTATTCCCGTTCTGTGTTCCTAATCTTATGCTCTGTCATTACATCATGTATGAAGTACAAAATACAAACTATGAGACACTACATCTATTGTGTGAAAGTCCACGAGTAACCAAGACCAACAATTGAACCAACAGGATAAACAAACTCATTAAAGGGACCACAATCCCTATTAGCCCAATTCAACTATAAGCTCCAATTAGGGGAGAAATAACCCCAACAAAGGAACGAACACTCACATACAGGTGGAAAGACTCAAACTACAACGCTGACTTTTCTCATGCGTTTTCTTGCTTCCCATCTGTGTATATATCAATAATGCTAGGGACACAATAGCAGA
>JAOTQK010000012.1:8672682-8685758 GCA_025642025.1 Rhododendron ferrugineum
ATAGTAGAAGTTGTGCTCGAACAGCTATAGCAAATTAGCGGCCGGGACGGGCTCTACGATGACGTTTTCAGTTTATGCTTGCTCCTTGTCACAAAATTGTTCATGGTATCTATGTTCATACATATGTTGGACACAAAAGAAATATCCAATCTGATGTAAGATTACAATATTCCTTGTACACAGTATATTTTGTGCATATTTATCTTCAAAAAGTGGTTGAATTGTCGCTTAGGCAGCTGGTAATTATCTAGACACTACACCTGGAATACACAAATACCCAACAACGGAGAAAAAACTAATGCATGTGACCCTACTCTTTCTCTGCGGTGCAAAGCCCGGCCACCGCTCACTTTCATCGCTCCCCCAATTTTACAGTCCATCTCGATAATCAATGGTCTGAATTTTAAAAAAATTAAAAAGTTTTTCCCTTTCTAAAATGACCACACAATGTAGGTCATTTATTGTCTTCAGTGCAAAATTTGTCGCAAACGTAAACAGATAGGAGTGCCACGTTGGTAATACCACGCAGTACTACTCCAGGAGCGTTTGAATAATACCTCTAGCTGCAGAGATCTGAGAAAATTGATTTAGCTATAGAGGATGTTTTAGAAAGCAAGAGAGTAGGTGATGGAGCTTGTTTTCTTGCTCTCAAACCTTATAGCTAAATGGCATTTTGGGGACTGTTTATTATTGTTTGTCTTCACTTGATGATCACATGATCGAAGATAAAATAATTCAGACACTAGATATTGCAATTCATTGCACTAATATTCATAGAGCACCAAGCCATATGATCTCATTAAATTTCATGTGGAAAGAAAAGATGCAATTTAAGAATATTCTTGCTCATTTCCTTAGTCCCGTTGTGCTACGATCGATACACACCCTCATTTAGATGTGTAGAGTATCCACCCGTTTGAATTTCACAATATTTGCTTATACAGATGAACCACCCGTTTGAATTTCACAATATTTGCTTATACAGATGAAAATATTTATATAAAAGTAAAACATAAGAAAATATGTAATTTAAGAATATTCTTTGATCAAAAAAAAAGAATATTCTTGCTCTTTTCCTTAGTCCCGTTGTGCTACGATGGATACACACCCTCATTTAGATGTGTAGAGTATCCACCTGTTTGAATTTCACATTATTTGCTTATACACATGAAAATATTTATATAAAAATAAAACATTTGAAAAATTCAAATAGGCGGTAATAGAGAATAGTATAAATTCAAGGTTGATGCTATGAAATTGCATACAAATGTTGTGAAGTGAATATGAGTTTATGTTCAAGTAATTTTTTTTAATTTTTTTGATAAGCAACAAAATTTTATTCAGAAATCTTGACAAATGATACATCAAGATGGGGGAAGGGAAGGAGAATTCAACAAATGGTTGGATGAAAAAAAAAACTGTTTGGACACGTCCAAACACTTCCAATATGGGCCAAGCCCCAAGAGATACAAACACAAATCAACAAATGGGCCTGACCCAAACAAACTAAATCCAAACTAGTCTGCCCACCAGAAGACCCACCGCTGGAAGCCACCACCACCAGCCACTCCAGTCAACACACCACCACCACCAACAGACCCACCGCCGGAAGCCACCACCACCTGCCAAGTATTATGTTCAAGTATTATGATCAGTGTCTATGTAAATTGGGGGGCATACTGTATATGTAAAGACAACGTGTATTGTAGCATCTTCCGGGCACAAAAACAAAAGCAATGAAAATGTTGTTGTGTAGCTTCTGGAAGCATGTTTTGTTTTGTTTTCATAAACTTGATCATCACGGGAGAGCATTCAAATTAGACGGTTAGATTGCAACATTTTGCAGATGTACATAACATAATGTATGCTTCCTTCTATTTTTGTGACAAGCATTGACGGGTAAATTGTTACCCCATGATGCTTGCTACATAATCGACGAAATTTATATATTTGGAACTAAGGAAATATAAACATTGGAAGATTTCAAAACATTGATTAAAAACGATACCGTATAGTACTAAAATAACATTATAACATAAGTCATTGATCCCATGTTTCTCAGACATAGTTATAATGTGTTTTGATTGGCTCGTACACTATTTAGTGTCACGTGTAATTTTTCTATTGGGTAGTATATTTTAGAATGTAAACAGGATGGTTGCAAGGTTCTGAATACTGTTCCGGCTAGGGTACCGGCTTTCCTATTGGTACGGTACATACCGGAACTGGTCAGATACCAGGTACGATTTCGGATTTAGCGCTATTACTATTATATATAATTATAAATAGAATATTTTTCTCATGTCATCCAATTTATTATACAAAATTTCAGTAGACAACACAAATTACACTCTCACTATTAAAGTAACCATTTCAAAACTAAAATAAAAGGGTAGTTTGGTCCTTGTGCTATTTAGGGCTTCCAACATCTTTATTATCAAACGTTTGGCATCGGATGCAGCGGTGCAACTTGAAAAACAGTTTGAGGAGGGGGAGATTGTGGCTGCATTGAAAGATTGTAATAGCCTCAAGGCCCTTGGGCCGGATGGCTTTAACTCTTCTTTTATTAAGAAAGGATGGGGTTTTCTGAAAGCGTTGGTGCTGAAATTTTTTGCTGAATACCATGACAATGGAAGGCTCACCAAAGGTATAAATTCAACATTCATCTCCTTGATTCCTAAGGTGGACTGCCCTACCATCTTTAAGGACTACAGACCTATTAGCATGGTGGGATGCATTTACAATATTCTATCTAAGGTGTTGGCAAATAGGATAAAACAGCATCTTTCGAGTATAATTGGGGAGGCTCAGGCTGCTTTTGTTGGGGGGAAACAGATTCTTGATGGTGTTGTCGTTGCCAATGAGGCCATCCATAGTTGGAAACATAGTACCCGTGGAGGTTTGATTCTCAAACTAGATTTCGAAAGAGCCTATGACTGTGTAAATTGGGGGTTTTTGTTAGACTTGTTGGGAAAGATGGGCTGTGGTGGGAAGTGGTGTGAGTGGATAAAAGAATGCATTTCATCCGTCTCGATGTCAGTCTTGATTAATGGCTCAGCGACAAAGGAATTTCAAACTCAAAGAGGAATTAGACAAGGAGATCCCTTATCCCCTTTTCTGTTCAATGTAGTTGCGGAGGCTCTTAACATTATGCTGGAGAGGGCTAGGGCCAGGGAGATTATCAAATGAGTAAAGCTTGGACGAAATGGGGTTATTATCTCTCATCTTCAATTTGCGGATGATACAATAATTTTTTGTAATAATGATATGCAGGAAATGAACAATGTCAAAAGGCTCCTAAGATGTTTCCAGCTCATGTCAGGCCTAAAGATAAATTTCTCCAAAAGCTCTCTTTGTGGTGTTAAGGTTCAACAACAAGATGTGACTGCCCTTGCTAATGTTATGGGGTGCAAAGTAGACTCCCTGCCTATTAAGTATCTTGGCCTACCTTTGGGTGCTAATCCACGGAGAATCAAAATGTGGGAGCCGGTCATTGATAGAACTCAGCAGAAACTGAATATGTGGAGTGGTAGATGCATGTCCACTGGAGGCCGCCTTTCTCTTCTCAACTCTAACATGAGCCCTCTGCCAGTTTATTTTATGTCGTTGTTTAAGATGTCGGTGGCCGTTGCTAAAACTCTAGAGAAGATGCAGAGGCACTTTTTTTGGGGGGATACCGTGGAGAAGAGGAAGGTGCATCTGGTGAAATGGGAACGGATTACAAAAAGTAAGGCAGATGGGTGTTTAGGGGTGAAGAAATTGCTGCAACAGAACATGGCATTTTTGGCTAAGTGGTGGTGGAGGTTTAGTAAAGACAAGAAGTCACTTTGGGTAAAAGTTACTAGAGGAAAGTACAACTTGGACCAGCTTTGTTGGCTGCCATACATTCCGAGGTCTGGCTCAATCTCTAATGTGTGGAGGGATATTTGCTCTATTGGGGACATGCTATCACTCACAAGCGTTCATAAAATGGGGAAAAAATGCTACACTAGCATTGTGTTTTGGACGGCGTTAATTCTTTCTAAGGATATTAATGATTGGTATTTATTTTTTATTTTTTGTCAAAATATTTAATTAATCATTTATCTTGACGAGAGGAATCGAAAAAATATTTAACAAATGAACCATAGGTTAAACAGTTCAGATACGACAAACAAAAAGAAAGTGAACTCTTTTTAAAAAAAATCTTTTTCCTTTTTATCTGTTCTTTTTGGCTTTTAGTGATATTTTTTAATTTGGATATTCTACTCGTAAAATGAATCCCTAATTCCAAAAATTGACGTAACAGTTTTGAGAAAAAACGACCACAAAGACAGTTGGCGTGTAATTTTGTACATGTTTTTGTGCACTATGTGACATGACAAGTTTGTGCATGCCACAAATATAACGTGAAGACACCAATAATAATAGCGCAATGATTTTGGCACTCCATTTTTCGCATACTATATATGTACCATATACTATTACTCTAAATAACAGTGATAATGTACAAACGAAATCTTCGAACAAAAACATATAATGTGACATTTTACGTATCTTATTAATTCGAACCAAAAGACCCATTAAGGATTTAATTTTACAGTACCCATAACGCAATTCAACATTACAATGAGCGTAATTTCTTGTAGAAGTTGGGCTTATTACTATTATCATTGATCTGCTTACGAATATCCACTAATTAAGCTTTGATTTGAATCATTTGATCATAAACAGTGTGAGAGTTGGAAATGAGCTTGGAGCAGGGAACCCGATCGAAGTCAACAGCATTCGCTGTGGTAATGGTGAATTTGGTTTCAGTGGTCGAAGCGATGGTGATTCTATCTCTCCGGCATGTCATCAGCTATGCCTTCACTAGCGGTGCGATGGTGGCTAACGTTGTCTTTGAACTCTGCCCGTTCCTCGCAGTCACTCTCATTCTCAACGGGATCCAGCCAGTCTTGTCCAGTAATGCCTTCTTACTTTCTTCAGAAAACATGAACTCCAAACACCATTTATGCTAAAAACATGACAAGGCCTATGATACATTTATGTTCTATTTTTAAGAAATTAAATATTATTGAAATGCAACGCCTCGCGTAGACCATTGGCCAGTAAATTGTTGGTGCCTAACCACATGAACCAAAATGCTCAAATCTAAATTTTTAGAAGTAACTTACATAGTTTGTTATATACCAAAAATTATCGTATAGATTTCTGAGGTGGAATGAGGTGTTACATGAAATTTTAGTATAACTGATTCTCTTTGTTTTTTTTTTTTGATCGGCAACAAATTTATTGATAAAAACTTGGCAAATTAAGGGTACATCAAGTTGGGAGAGAGAGGAGAGAAATCCAACCAAAGATTGGATGAAAACAAAAAAACCAACCCAGGGGCGTGTTGTGCATTAGATGCGCAACACGGTGCTATGCAATCTCAACTATCCAAAAGTATTTTGGATGGTCCAGATTTTAGAAAACTTTAACTCTTCCCCGAAAAAGTTTTTTTTTAAAATCTGGACCATTAATTGTCGAGACAGACGGTCCGGATGATGCACAGCATGCCCCTGGTTCACAAAAAACACCCGATTGGACAAAGCCCAAAAACACCCAGGGGCCAAGCCCAAAACACCTAAATAAGCAAAGCCCATAGAAAGTATGGGCCAAACCCAACCCAAAAAACCCCAATACGTAACCCTACTCATGAGCAAAACTCATCAGCCATCGCTGCCACCAAAACTGCCGCCCACCTTAACCCTGCAAGCAAACCACCACTTCCACCTTAACCCTGCAAGCAAACCACCACTACCAGAACACCACCGTCGCCTGGATTGAAAATGAATGTTGTGTACGTTTCCAAAATGAGATTAAATTATTTATACCGCCGGTGTAAACATTTGTTTTCTCCAAATCAATTACATTGAGTCACGTCACTATGTTCTATTAATTGGGACCATTATTTTGACGACGTGGTACAATGTAATTGATTTGGAGTAAACAAATATTTACACCGCCGGTGTATATAATTTATTCTCTTCCAAAATATATTGTTCCATTTTCATATTAGGAAAGCATTCAATTTAGTCGAACGAAATATCCAGGGGCTGGTTTACCTACTCTGCAAAATTTTCTGTCCGTCAATGCTTGTTATATTACCGGTGAAATATATAATAATAATAAAAAAAATAATAGTATCGAATCGTTCCAAACATTGTCTGAAAAACTCAAATGTGTCTATTATGTGTTGAAGGTGTGGCTATGGGATGTGAATGGCAAGCATTCGTGGCATATGTGAATGTGGGATATTATTATTTCGTTGGACTCTCAATTGGTTGTGTGCTCGGCTTTAAGTTCGACCTTGGTACTAAGGTAATTAATTTGCCTATTAATTAAACAATATGGAAAAATATGATTTTCCAAAATTAGAATTAATTCGAGCGATATATTGTTATGAGGTCACAACAGTACAAATCTACGTAGCTAGTGTCGATCAAATTTGTCTAAGTAGTAATATTGTGTGACAAAACATGTCTTAATTTGTCACCTAAATATGATGTATTAAATGTTGTTATTTGTGTATGTGCTAGGGAATATGGTCTGGAATGATAGGGGGAAGTAATCCAAATTGGCATCTTAATCTGGACAACGTATCGAACAGACTAGAACAAAGAGGTAACTTCTATATATACTGAAATTTTTTATTCATCACATTTGTTTAGCATAATCATGTAAGGAGCCCTACCTTGCCCGCGTGAAAGGTCCGCAACTTCTTTTTTTGGTACTTCTGAATATTATAAAACTAAACGAACGAAGAGTTTTGCACGAGCATAAGTATTACATTACAAGCCCAACAAATGAGAGCACTACCTCTAATCAACGAACTGCCTTATATTAAGGCAATCCTGAATAATGAAATGTCAGTAACTTATGCTTATGCATGATACAGTGATTCATTTACTAAATTCCTTACTTAATTTCTCATCCCCTTTTCATTTGCTATCAACATTTTCATATTTATACCAGAGAATTTTGAAGCGTACACGCATCGTGTTTGCACAACCTTAGCTCTAGTTAATTAAGTCTTAATCAAGAAAATTTGCCATTGGTAAAGAGAATTTCACTATTCGTTTTCGGGTGGAGAAGGCTAAGATGCGGTTAGACAAATGGGATGACATAATTACACAGCCACTCCTGAAGGACTCCATTGATGCCGGAGAAGCTGGCAATGGTGCTTCTCATTAGTTGGAGATCAGTTGCGCTGAAGGCTAGGATATAACTTTAGTTCGTAGCAATTAATTTTCTAAAGTAAAACAGTCGTGATTGTTAAACAGTATTCGGAATTCGAGAGTATCAACCCACACGTGGTGAGAATCGTGTGGTTGTAGCAAACGTGAATTTTAAAAATAAAAAAAAAATGGGGCTGATGATCGTTAAGGGATGGAGTGCTAACATAGTTCGGATGTCATCCTCTTGTCGTACGTGATGCTTTCCTTTTGTCCCGTTTAATCATTGTATCCTTTTACATTTGATTATTAATAAAACTTCTTCGCTGTTAAAAAAAAAATGAATGAAAGTGCCTAAATTAGTCGAAAAGTTGAGTATCGTGCAGCCGCAATGGCCGCGAATTTTTCACCCCACTGATATATCGGGATGTATCGATATTCATATTGGAAAGCTTAAGATAGATATGTAACGGTGCCGCCTCTCTCTGCTATAGCAACATCCACTGGTCTGCGCATACGGTCTCATGGTACCGATTATTTGATTGAGTAAGTCTACGAACACAATTATATGAAACTCTCTTATTGAAATTAGGCATTGTCGTGAAAAAATTCTGCAAAAAGTTGTGATTGTACAATACTTACTCGATCCGTTCATTGTCACATAATTATATCTTTGTCTCTTATTATTATGCACGTTATCTATGCCGTGCTCAATTGTAGTTTCTGATTGTCGTTTTAATTAACACAGTACGTTATTCACATGCATTTAGCATATTCCCGCATTATTGTGTGTATTAGGTTTAGCCGTAATTAAAGATTATAGCGTAGAAACAAAAAACAATCGCTTTACAGATGTTGTGTGTATCGTATTCGGAGCAGCATTATCCTGTTTAATCGCTTTACAATCGCTTTGCAGATGTTGTGTGTGTCGTATTACGGCCTAGCTAGTTTTATTTATTTATTTGACTAATTATATTGCCTTATTAATTGGGTGTTATGATTAGGCCAACTAATTATTTTGTGTGCGCTATGGGTATTGTTGACACAATTGTAATCTTTGGAGTATGAGATTGATTTTGGATAAAATAGTGGTACTTTATGGTAATTTTATAAATTTGTGATACGTTTTATTTAAGTTTTGGTAAACTAATTTGCTATAATTTAGGATACAACAATAGTAGTGGGTAGTTTACAAACGTACTTTTAGGAGATATTGTAGCGGAGTAGGGTTTTCATTTGGACAGAACGTCTGAGATAAGAAGTTTGAGAGAACTTTGTGTGTGAAAGGCAGAAGCTGTAGAGACGTTTGAGTTCGGCTGATTGGTGGTCAAGCGGGTAAGTGGGTTTTGTTCCCTTAACTCTGCTTCCCTTTTTATTCTTCTGTTGTACTTGGATCATGGAGTTGGAGGTTATTTGGGTGCGTGGCTGTGCGTGGGGATTTGTGTGAAGAGGTGGTGATCTAGTGAAGTGGTGTTCTGAGGAAGGGATTTCGAAGTTGCTCGAAGAATTGGGGAGAGTTCTTAGTTTGATAATTTTGATACTAGTTGCAATAGTGATTTCGACATAGATGGCTTTGGACTGATATAGTTATATGTGCTTTATACATAATTTATTGGTGAGCAAAGGTGATTATTTGGGAGGGGTAACAGGTGGTGACATGATATATATTGTTCTTGGAAATCAAAGATCTCGTTGGGGTGTTTATAGGTGGACCTTTGGTGGCTACTAGGTTGGGGTGTTCGTAGGAAACTAGGTTGGGGTAATTTTATAGCAGTAGTGTTCCTAGCTTGTGTTGTCATATTATATATAAATTAATTAGTTATTCGTATGCCCTATTTTTGTGTACAGGATAGTCTCATTTTGCGTTGTTCGATCGTACTACTTTTGGACCCAGGTGAGTGTTTATGTATGTTACGTATTTTTGAACTTCCCTGTGTCCCTTAAATTGTTGTTTTGAAAAATTTATTATTGAAATTGGAAACACTACATATTGTTTATATTTGATTATATTAAATTGGCATGTGGTATCGGTGAAACCATTTGTTGATTGAATAATCTTTTGGTGAGAACTTTGTGGATATCGAATGGGAACATATTTTGGAAGTCCAGGGAAATTAATCCTCTGTGTGCGGGTGACTCTGGCCATTAGGGAAGAAACCGGATTAGGCCGGTGACCCTAATGCTCAACGGTTGTTTTGACCGGATCATTCTTAGGGAAAAGTTCCACGGGCTGCCTACTCGTGGTGACTCTAAGTTTCGATATTGGATCCAATTTTTGAGAGATTTATTCACTGGCACTTGGTACTATTGATTTTGGTTGTGGTTCCCCATTGTTATTGGAGATTGGATTGTGATCACCATTAAGACTTATTGGATGAATGGTTGATTAGATTAATTGATTATTTTGTTGTTAACCTGAATGCCAAATTTATGTTGACATGGTAAATTATTTCGATCCCTGTTTTACAACATTATTTTACTATACATGATTTGCTACTCACTGAGCTCGTCAGCTGACGGATTTATTCCAACTTCTTTTCAGGCAAGTTGGGGATTTAGGCATGGACTCTGGCGGCGTCTCGGGAATTTATTTTGGTTGACCTCCTTAGGGTGTCTCATTTTAACTTTATTTTAAAAATCGCTTCCGCATTCGAAACAATTGTCAGATAACAATTTTTTATTATTATTGTTAGATAACTGGATATTGTTTGGTTCATGGGATGGTTGTGCCCCAAGTTTATGATGAGACATATTTGGCTTTGGATTTGATTAATAACGAAAAGCGATCATTTGAATTTCGGTTACTTTAATTTATTTAGGCTGCGTGTTCCATAGGTTAGCCTCATAGTTCATGGCCGGTCACTTCTCATTTTTGGGGTGTGACAGTAGAAACAAAAAACAATCGCTTTACAGATGTTGTGTGTGTCGTATTCGGAGTAGCATTATCCTGTTTCTTGTGCAAATTAAACTGATTTTGAAATGCTATAGAAGTGCATAATTAACATAAGTACTCCTAACCATAAAAAAAAAGCCTCGGCTTAACGGCGAGGCTGGACTTCGGTGATTTGTATGGCGGTAGCTGTAAGTGTAGTTAGGGTTTTGTGGGATGGTTTGGGTGGGCCGATCCAGGCTTGGGCCAAGTCTTGGGTGTTTGGGCTGTCTTTGTTTAAATTGAGTTTGGGTTGAGCTTAATGTATTTTATGTTATGGACTCTAGTAGACCTTTGAGTGTTTTGGGCTTTGTCCTTGTGGTGTATTATCCAACTGTTTGTTGGATCTTCTTTCCTTTTTTCCGTTTTTAATAAAATTCAATTTTTTCCTATAAAAAAAAACATTCACCAAAACAAGTCATAACAATACACCGAACATAGGCATAAATTTTTTCAATAGTTGGGAGCGTGTATTGAAGCATTTCAATTCCCTCTCGTGACATTACCTATTAGATTGTTAATCACCAACTCATTTAAAAGTTAAGTTGTTAGAGGGAGAAGCAATTTATTACTTATACCTTCAAAGTATCCTCTCACGTGTAGTCAGGCTCTGCTCCATAAAATGGGCTAAACATGTGTAAATATTATAACATTAGGTAGACGGTGATGTTTGAACACAAGATCTATCGTCTGCTCTGATACTATATTAAATTGTTAACCATCAACTCATCTAAAAGCTTAAGGTGTTAGAGAGATGGATAACTTTATTTCTTATACCTATTCTAGTGAATATTCTGTCAAACAAACACGTAGTTTTTTTTTTCTCGGCCAAACAAGCGCATAATTACACCTCTCTAGCATTCCTCTTCCTTAATCAAAAGTACTAGGTACAAAGAAAGTGTATCCGAAAATATCCAGAATACACTTGTAGAAATATTTATGACCGGTCATAAATATCTCTACAAGTGTATTCTGGGTGATTTACGGGTATATTTTGTTTGTACCTAGCATTCGTCTTCCTTAATTTGTTGTATGTTGTACGAAATCTTTAAAACAGTTCCAAAAAATTGTACTCCCATATCGATACGTTTTCACTCTCAATAATGTTAGGATACATAAAACTCAATTCATGAGATAGTCCCGAAACCGTGAATCTGAACCATTCATTTTCTTTCCTGAACTGTAGAACAAAAACAAAATAGTAGATTGTACTCCCATATCGATACGTTTTCACTATCAATAATGTTAGGATACATAAAACTCAATTCATGAGATAGTCCGAGAACTATTTATCTGGACCATTTATTTTCTTTCCCGAACTGTAGAACAAAAAACAAAATAGTAGATGAAATAGGTATCCTAAAAGGAATGGTCATGGGTGCTCCTAAAGCTGATAAAAAAAAAAAACAATAGGGTGCTCCTAAAGCACCGCTATACGACACATTTCAGGACAGGTCCCCTACATGCACCGTTGCAAACATTAATTTGTGGTGAAGCTGGCCACACCACCACCACCACGTGTTAAAAATGGAACTTTGGAGCCCCACGTCATGATGGTGCTCAGTAAATGGGAAAAGGACACAGAAAATAAACTTTTATTTTTCCTTAATTATTTATAGGTATTTGATTTTGACGATATTGTTTCGTTAAAGCGCATACGTAAAGTATATCTGTCACATCCCATCACCCATTGTATGTAACCACACAATCAAGAACCATGCACGTACATGAAACACATAGGTCATGATGGTGCTCAGTAAATGGGAAAAGGACACAGAAAATAAAATTTTATTTTTCCTTAATCATTTATAGGTATTTGATTTTGACGATAATGTTTCGTTAAGAGCTTATTCTCTCTGTGTTTTAATTTTGGGAAATTACTTTCACATTCTCTCTTTTGTATCTAAACTCTCTTTTTGTTTTTTAGCAAAAAAATTATATATACACATTCAACGTTAAAAAATAAAAAAAAAGTGTGAATATCAAAAAAGTGGTGAAAATCACTCTTCTTAATATTTTATCTTCTAAATACTCCTAATTTATTCTTGCTGTACTCCCAACCGAATTACGCGTAAACTTAACAAGTTTTAGAAGTACATATTCAAATCAAGGCTTTACGTAGTGGTCATTAGGCCTTGTTCCGCTAACTAGGTATTTTTTTTTGAATTGAAGGTGATGTATTGTAAGAGAATGATATTTCTTATTAAACGAAAAATAAATACTTAAAAAATAAAACATTAGTGGAACAGGTCCATTGTAGGATTTTTTTTGACCTTTTGAACCTTCACGGTGTGATATGCCGATAATAATGAAAACATGAACAAGTATCGACTAATATAAATCGGTTTGATCGGATCCAATCTTTTGCCCGGCCGCTTCAGGGCGGATACTTGACTGAAACGACGGACTTACGCGTACGTTATGACACCAAAGATGATTTTACAAAAGGTCATGATCGATACATTCATTTCCGCTATGGTTTTGATTCTCTAGCCACTGTTAAACAATGGCAGCTTTTTCACTTTATAAAATCTTGATGGTAACAATTTGTTGACGAGTCATGACCATATGATAGTGGTAGTGGGGTCAGTATCATATGATAATATTCCCTACGTGCCAAAATTGTTTGTCGAATGTTGACAATTCAAATTATTTAAGAAGCATAATTATTACACCTAAAAATAATTTACTTTTCAGTATTTGCCCTTCAAATATTTTTTTGAAAAGTTATTTTATTTCAAAATAGTAAGGGCAAAAAGAAATTTTTGTCAATTTAAAGGTCAAATAGACAAACAAAATTGGAACAAGACGAAGTCAAAAAGTAAGTAAACAACGTGGGGCGGAGGGAGTAGTATAATACTGTTGTGCCAGAATTGTTTGTCGAATGTTGACAATTCAAATTATTTAAGAAGCATAATTATTACACCTAAAAATAATTTACTTTTCAG
>JAOTQK010000012.1:8685858-8698598 GCA_025642025.1 Rhododendron ferrugineum
TATTTGCCCTTCAAATTTTTTTTTGAAAAGTTACTTTATTTCAAAACAGTAAGGGCAAAAAGAAATTTTTTCTATTTAAAGGTCAAATAGACAAACAAAATTGGAACAAGACGAAGTCAAAAAGTAAATAAACAACGTGGGACGGAGGGAGTAGTATAATACTATTGTTTTGATCTGGTGTCGTTCCGCTTTCTCTGAAAATGAACTTTTAAAAAATAAAGGTAATTTCAAGCTCAAAAATCATATGTTTACGCAAATAATTTTCCTACCAATATGGATCTTGTTCGATAAATCTCATTGAGGTCTTTTAAACGGTGCAAAAAAAAATTAAAAAATATTTTTTATTTTCATTATATTAAAACTTGAAATTTCCTTCTTTTTAAAAAAGAAAATTTAAAAAGAAAGCAGAACCGAGGAGCCTGACTCTTTTAATCCTATATAAAACCCATGAATTAGACAACCCCTCCTTGTAATCAAACCCATAAGGAAAGATGGTGACAAGCATCGAGTCTCACTCTACTGATGAGCTCCACCAGCCCATCTTACAACCCAATCCACCGCCACCATCAGAACCACCGTCCGCCGCCGCCGCATACCAGCCAAGCTCCGAGCTAGAGAAAGTGTTATCAAGCACCCACTTACCACTCTTCAAGCGGCTGCGGCTGGCCGGCTGGATCGAATTAAGGCTGCTGTTCCGCCTCGCCGGACCGGCGGTGATGGTGTACTTGATTAACAACTCCATGTCCTTGTCCACCCGGATTTTCTGCGGCCACCTCGGGAACCTCGAGCTCGCGGCCGCCTCTCTCGGCAACCAGGGCATCCAGTTGTTTGCTTACGGCCTCATGGTACGTATGGTATTGAATTTCGAATCGTGTGTATATATGGAAAGTGCTACAGTAGTCAGTAGTTAGATCACAAGAGTTTTCTTTCCGGTCTAGCCTGAAAAAGTTATCAAGTTTCAAACTTAGTATATCCGGGTTCACCTGAACCCTAATTTTTTCCGTGTTCTGAATAACGTCAAAATATTACTAGTAGTTATTTCGGATAAAAATACCAAGACGTCTAAATAGTATTTTTGATATTTTTTACCCCTTTATTTAGACAATTTGGACAAGATATTGTCTTCGCGTGCAATGTAGAAAACGAGTCAAAAATGTTGGCTTTATGGGGGCCAGCATCTACCATGTACTCGAGACATCCCCTGCTTGGACGGGGCAAGCGTATTGAGAGGACTAACCGCCTTCATCTGTCGGTGCTGTATGTGCAGCATTGCGAAGCTCCTCATGTCCGTCTGCTGTAGGGTTCTGCCCTGCCCTTTAAAGATTAAATTGCGCCTTCTCCCTAACAGCAATTGCTTTTAGGTGAGTTGGTTAGCACTTGATCCAATAAAAAATACCGAAAGTACCCTTTAAACAATTTAGATAATACAGTGAACTCACCTTAGACAAGTTAGACAACAGGATACCATTTATTTCTTTGAAAAACATGCAGAAGGATAACGTATCTGCCTTCTTCGTACATTGGGAATGTTACTAGACGGTCCAATTCGGACCACAAGAATTGAATGGCACAACATTGTTTTGAATAGTAGTTGAAAATTTATGGCGTCATTGATATTTATTTATGGTTCATTTTAAGATCTCGAAAAGTATTTTCAAATGTATCAACTGTTTTGAAACCTTGTCCTATATTTATATCTTCATTTTTTTAGCTATTTGAATTTTAACATTATTTTTGGTTTTGTATTTTTTTCGTATTGTTATACTCTCGCATAGATAAAAGAAAAAAAATGAAAAAAAATAGTGTAATGGAATGGATTCTCGCCAATTCTGTCGTGAACGTGCAGTCCGGAATTTTCCATTCCCATGCCCGGCCTATTTCACTGCGTTCATACTGCAGATCTCATCGAGATCCTTAATTTTGATTTAAAATTATGTTAATTGAAAGCCCCAGCAATAGGCCACATGTTTTCTTCCTCTGGAGGGCGCGCTCTAACACCAAGCTAACAGCCTGTCGTATACAGGCCCCCTACTGCAAATAAGTACAACTTAAAATTGGATTTTGTTGGGTTCTGATTAATTCAAGTCTTCGTTCTGCTAAGATTTTATTTTTTTAAGAACTAAATTCATCACTTTACAAAACAAGTCATTCTCACATACTACATCATCTTTAATTCAAAATAATAATAAAAAAATAAGTACTTTGAAAAATAAATACTTATTTCCCTTAAGCAGAACGGGTCATTGTGCGGCACCCAATTTCCAATTTGTTTTTGTATTTTGACCATAGCTAGTTGACATCCACCTAACATGATTTTGGATCAAAATTAAGCGTCTCTACGATATCCACCACATGAACGGGATAATTAATGAAATATTTTCAAATGTATCAACTGTTTTGAAACCTTGTCCTATATTTATATCTTCATTTTTTTTAGGTATGTGAATTTTAACATTATTTTTGGTTTTGTATTTTTTCGTATTGTTATACTCTCGCATAGATAAAAGACAAAAATAAATGAAAATAAATAGTGTAATGGAATGGATTCTCGTCAATTCTGTCGTGAACTGCACACCGTGCAGTCCGGCATTTTCCATTCCCATGCCCGGCCTATTTCACTGCGTTCATACTGCAGATCTCATTGAGATCCTTAATTTTGATTTAAAATTATGTTAATTGAAAGCCCCAGCAACAGGTCAACATGTTTTCTTCCTCTGGACTCTGGAGGGCGTGCTCTAACACCAAGCTAACAGCCTGTCGTGTACAGGCCCCCTATTGCCAATAAGTACAACTCAAAATTGGATTTTGTTGGGTTCTGATTAATTCAGGTCTTCGTTCTGCTAAGATTTTATTTTTTAAGAACTAAATTCATTGCTTTACGAAACAAGTCATTCTCACATACAATATCACCTTTAATTCAAAAAAAATGAAAACAAGTACTTTGAAAAACAAATACTTATTTCCCTTAGCAGAACGGGGCATTGTGCGGCACCCAATTTCCAATTTGTTTTTGTATTTTCACCATAGCTAGTTGACATCCACCTAACATGATTTTGGCCCAAAATTAAGCTCTCGACGATATCCACCACATGAACGGGATAATTGAAATAAATAGATCTAGCAAGGGAACGAAAATATGTCGTGCGCAGTTCCCGACAGAAGTGTTGAGAATCCACTTCCAAAAGTATAATTCCCTTTTGAGAACTACTAATTTGTTGCATAACTCCAAAACTTGTCTTGTTAATTAATTACTCCTTGTAATCATATAAAGCTATTTTGTGTTTAATAATTAGTGGGACTGCCAAAAAGCTGTCACGCACTCACAACACATATAAGGCCTGTTTGGAAGCAGCAATGTAAAGGAGATTATAATATCCCCTAATACGTGGGCCCGTGCATATAGCATGGGTTTTTTTTTCCGGGATATGGCATGGTTTGGGAAGTCCAAAACTAGGGTGGATATCTTTACACGGCCTCCTCCATAATCCTCCTTAATACCCCCTAAGGGGGGATTACACATGGCTAGGGTGGGAGCCGGCCATGTGGAATCTCCCCCTTATAATACCCCCTCTCTCTTCTTCCATTCAACTACAAAACAAAATTATCCCTCCATTTTATACTTCATTCAAATCAAGTATTATTTAATTCCCCCGTCACATCAATGTGGACATATCCTTCTTACATAATACCCCCTACTATCCAATCCCCCTTCTTACATAATACCCCCTACTATCCAATCCCCCTTTTTTTTTTGTCTACTTCGCACTTTGCACGTTTCTAGTAGAGCATTACTAAGGCCCGGTTTCAATAAAGGAAATAAGTGTTAAAGTTTGTATTTTCCAAATGCTTATTTTGAATTTTATGAGACAGATCATCTACTTAATAAAATACAAGGGTGTAGGGATCACACAAACACAAGTTGAAAAAAGGGGCTGCGATTCATTTGATCCAAGGGCTGATGTGTACTTTTCAACTCTCTTAAGAAAACACTCACACTCTTACAAATATATTACAAAAATGTCATCGGTTCTTTTTATCCACTGCTCGGCCTTTGGCGTTGGCATAAAAAAAATATATTACAAAAATGCCTGTGCCTACGGCACTACTGGAGTGCGTAGTGCCTTAGGCACGGGCAAACACTAGTTCTCTCATAATAAATCATATTAATTTTAAATAAAAATTCTAGTGGAATACACTCTTATTTTTTAAATTAAAAATGGAGTTAGTTAATCATTCATTCTTAACTAACTCCCTCTTATAACACACCCATCCACATTTTATGGACCGTTCTTCCTTATTCGCTCGCTAAACGAGCGGAAAAAAACTTTCAAAAAGACACATACATAGATATATACTGTATGATGTGAATGTTTCATGCATATATATAGATACAAAAAACATGCATGCTCAATTGATACACGTAGTAAACATGGAGTGTATATATCATTCAATGCCAAAACTATTTAATGGGGGGTTTTCTGTCGGCATACGGCAGCTTGGAATGGGAAGTGCGGTGGAGACTCTCTGCGGTCAAGCGTATGGAGCCCACAAGTACGAAATGCTTGGGGTCTACCTCCAGAGAGCAACGGTGGTCCTCTCCGCAACCGCTATCCCGTTAACGGTGATCTACCTCCTATCGGAAAAGATCCTCTTACTACTGGGGGAATCAACGGCTGTGGCGTCGGAAGCGGCGATTTTCGTCTACGGCCTCATCCCACAGATCTTTGCGTACGCCGTCAATTTCCCAATACAGAAGTTCCTGCAGTCGCAGAGCAACGTGGCCCCCAGCATGTACATCTCAGCGTCCACTCTTGCGCTGCACCTGGTAACGTACAAAGCTTTATAGAGTCCTAGATTTTACAGTACTTCATTGTCGTTTTCTTTTTTCCCCGACAATGAGAGATGTTCGAGCCAATTTATATGTACTACAACTAGTTTTCTTCCCGGACAGATAAAAGGTCGGCCATTTGACTTAAAAGTTAAGCATAATGAGTCATGCTATGAGTACCGAAAGGGAGGGGAGGGAAATCGTACCGACCGGCCTCGTCAGGCCGTCTCCGGCCACCGGACGGCCGATCCGAGCCGTCCAAAAATTCTATAAAAAAAAACGAGGGGCTTCTGCGGGAATCAACGGCATCCGAGGTGTGTAGAGTGCTTGATCCAAACACCCTTTTTTGTGTATATACACGTATATACATATATTCACGAAAAATGGGTGCTCGGATCAAGCACCTTACACACCTCGGATGCCGTTGATTTTCGCGTAGGCCCCCTCGGTTTTTTTTTTAAAATTTTTGGTCGGCTCGGGTCGGCCGTCTGGTGGCCGAAGACGGCCCGGCGCGGCCGATCGGTACGATTTCCCTCCCCCCCTTCGGTACATATATCATTTTCGTTTTTTTATAACTCAGAATGTCAGGACAGCTTGCGCTCATATCGACTATGTCTCATTCAGCTAAATAAGCCAACTGACTTATTTTTTGTCCTTATTCAAATAATTTTCGTATTTGTTAGTTTTTCGTCAATCTTTTAGGGATTATTGCATCGTCATAACGAGAGGAATCTAAAAAGTAAAAAATTATACTCGAAACCCAATTTTTTTTTGAATAAAAACGAAAAAATTGGCTTATTGGCTTATTTTTGTCTTTATTCAAAAAAATTAGGTTTCGATCGTAATTTTTATTTTTTAGATTCCTCTTGTCATGACGATGCAATGATCCCAAAAAAATTGACGAAAAACTAACAAATACAAAAAAAAATTTGAATAAAAATAAAAAAATAAGTCAGTTGACTTATTTAGCCGAACGGAGTGTCACGTCCTCGAAATTCAACATAAACAATAATAACATTCAATAATTAAAATCCTCGCCGGAATTACAATAAATAACCCAAAAGATAGTTTAGTTCCCAATTTCACAAACCTGCCCAATACTTACAAGGTTCCACAATAGAAAATGCGATACAATGAATTTTTTTTTACAAAGATTGAAAAGTGCTTCTGAAAATAGCTTTAAACAATGATATCTGCATGCACTCCAAGCACTCCATGACAGTGACCTGCAATATACCTGAGAATGATAAGTTGAGTTACACTAGTCCAGTAGAGAAAACTATACACAAGTTATAGAAAAATATGAGTTATGCATCAAGACTGAATGAGAAAAGACTGATATACCCAAAGTTTATATGGCTGCCAACGAGCAACTCCCTGTGGCCAAAGGATTCTAAACAATCCTATATACGATACCTATCACTTCACACGTCATACTAATGTCACTAACATTCCCACATCAAACACATTTAACCAATCTTTAGTTTATCAACTGATACTTCGCATCACATCTATCTCCACATTCTTTCTCATTTCACAAGTTTTCACGTTTCTCATTTCATCACCAAATCTCATTTCTTATTAAAAGATCATTTTTCCTTTCCTTTCTTTTAATCAGATATTTCCATCAATAATCACTAGGGTCACCTCGGGTCTATTTCCCTCGAGCGTAGGGTCACCCCGAGTCTATCCCCTCAATAATATAATCACTTGGGTCACCTCGGGTCTATTCCCTTGAGCGTAGGGTCACCCCAAGTCTATTCCCTCCAGAATCATAATCACTTGGGTCACCTCGGTTCTATTCCCTCGAGCGTAGGGTCACCCTGAGTCTATTCCCTCCATAACGACCACTTGGGTCACCTCTTACATTTTCAAAATCGACATCATTTCATAATTGATTTTATCATCAATTTATCGGTTGTACTACAAAACTTCAATCGATCATTACTTAACTCTACAGATGTACAAGCTCGTGCCTTTTCATTAGCTTACAAATTCGCATCCTACAATACTCTCCTCATTTGTTTTCTACGGTTGAACTTCATAAGACGAGTCAAGAGGACACAAGTTATAGTATCATCCCTAACAATTCTTCACAACCTCGATTTCACTTTAAGCATCCTAAATAATCTATCAATCCATCACATTGGTTACATTTCAAACGTTCCAAACCGTCAACCATAACGCGACTTCGACTAAATAAGTAATACACATCATTCCCTCTTATTTATACCACAATACCGCAAGTAACGCACGAACCCATCACTATCCTACGATATACCTCTAGCTAAGGTTGACATCTAGACCTCACGGAAAGAACCAAAGGAAGTTAAAGGAAACTACAAGACGGATTATGAAAACATGGGTTTCGATCTTACCTTTCAAATCACTAGACGAACACTCATCTACCCAATCATACTCACCACAATACCTCGCATAACTTACAACTTCCCTAAACAATCTTACGACACATCCTCCGTTACAACGATTCTAAAATTTCGATTAATGAGTGTCTAATGAATGGAATCGAGCGATAAGTCCTTGGAGGATGAGTAACCAAGTTTCAGGGTGGTTTAATGTTGCCTAAGATGTGTTAGAAGTGATCGGGGGTCAAAACAATCAAAGCATGAACAATGGAAGAGAAACTGTCCATTAAGCACTGGTATCGATACAGCTAAAAAGGCTGTATCGATACAGATTGAAAACCTGAAATTCCGAAAGTCACGGTTTTAATTTGGTATCGATACGGCTAAAATGCCTGTATCGATACGGAGACGTTACGAACAGATTTTCTGCAGATTTTCAAGAAACGAAACCCCAACAATAACTAACATTCTAAAGCACGATCCATATGCAGAACCAACACATAAACATATAACAAGTGTAAGAAATCCCTACCTCGAAGTCGGAGAGCAATCACGCGAAGAGATCGGGCCTCGTGAACCCTTGAACTCGAACTTTGGAACACGCCCAAAATACTCCTCTCCGAGCCAAACCGGACGGACTACGAACTCATTAGCGCGTGAGGAAGATGAAGAGAGGGTTGGGTTCTTTGGGTTTTGAGTTTTGGTGGAGGAATGAGTGAGAGAGAGTGAGGAGCCGAGAGGGAGAGAGGGAGCCGGACGGGAGAGAGAGAGGGAGGGAGGATTTTTAATCTCCTACACCCAACACACCCCTTATATACTAACATATACACAAAATACACTTGCACTTCCTCTAATTGCAATTCTATCATATTAACCCCAAATCGAATTAACTCCACAAATTTTACATTTTTCTCAATTTTTAATATTAATAAACCTTTAAAAAAAATTCTAAAATTACGGGTCCTTACACGGAGTCTAAATATAGTTTTAATACTAATTTTTTGTGTCCTCATCCATAGCTGTTTTCCAAAAATGCACGGACTTGCAAATTGCATTTTGGACTCAATCTAAAGCACAAGGTGTAAGGACCATATTCCGAAGTTTCTTTAGCAATTCCTTATGACAAAACATATATTTATGTCGAGTTATAATTTCATTATTTTTTAGAGGGTCTGTTTTAGGAGTGGAATGGAGTCAACATTTTTTATAATGAGCGAATGAAAGTTAGGTGTTGGCAAAGAGATTTGACAAGCAAATGCACTTTAGAAAGTGGCTCGAGCCACTGTTTGGCCCATGTCCATCCCACGGTTTTGGATCAGCAAGTGGCTCAACGAATGGCTCAAGCCACTCCTGTGCGTGTGACAACCTATTTACACTTTAGTTAGGTCATAAGTCATAACATTGCCCTATCTTTTGAGAGCAGCCGCACAATTATGGTGAGGATGAGAAGGTCTTTTGTTCTTTGTTTCTTGGAGTATTCATGAGATCATAGGATCTTTGAGCAAAGATTACCATTCTAAGATTTTGATATGTATGTATCTATTGGATTGAGACCACGAGTTATTGTGTCTGTCTTCAAATTCACAAGCTATATTCATAGTTTTTAGGATGCTGATTTTGACGCTCCGATCACTTTTGTACGCAGGCACTCCACTCTTAACATAAAGTTACTAGTAACTGTTAAGAGCGGAGCGCCTGCGTGCAGAAATAGAGCGCGAAAACCAATTTCCTAAGTTTTTATTCTATATGTTTCCATATCTATTGGATTTGAGACATTTTGTGAAATTGTTGACTTTGATAACCAAAAACAAATCCGCTGCAACAGGTGCTCAGCTGGGTGGTGGTGTACAAGATCGGGGCGGGGTTGATAGGGGCGTCACTGGTGCTGAGCCTTTCGTGGTGGGTCATTGTGGGGGCCCAGTTCATTTACATCTTGGTGAGCCACAAGTGTAAGGCCACGTGGACCGGGTTCAGAATGGAGGCTTTCTCTGGGCTCTGGGAGTTCGTGAAATTATCCTCTGCGTCGGCGGTGATGCTGTGCCTCGAGACGTGGTACATGCAGATTCTGGTTCTGGTTGCCGGATTGCTCCCGGACCCTGAGCTTGCCTTGGATGCTCTCTCCATCTGGTATGCCAAATATTGTCCCCTGTTTTGAATTTCTCCCAATCGTACAAATATGCACGTCCGGCCATTGACTCGGAAATAATTAACCAAACTTGGATGACATTTTTTTGAACGGCGAAGAAATTTTATTACCACTGAAATAAAGAGATCACGAAACGAAAGGGAAAAAAAGAAGAAGAGAGAACAGCCTAGTAAAAGTGGCAAGGGCAGACAACCCAATGGTCCAATCTGAGTTGTTCAACGCTAAAATGGACGGTCGAATCGGCCGCCCTACAGCCCTGCAGTGCTGACTACACTGCAGGATCCTCGGTCCCCAAAACACAGCCAAAATCTAAGCGAAGAACTGAACTCTAGTTGGGGCACATTGGTCCATATTATATTCAGCCATCTCTTCCGAACCAGCCTTTCCTCCCTTAAGTTGTAAAATGACCACTCTGAGAATATTACTCCTACTATCAAATTTGGGTGACTTAAGTGACCGATGTAGAATGAGGTCTAACGTTTAAAAAAAACAAATATGTGGTGTACGTCGTTTCAATTTAATGTCAAATGCACGAACGACATTATGCAATTTGGTAATTACAGGATAATGGATTGATGAACGCATTTATTAATGAGTAATGTACGTTTCTCGATTTTATATATGCAGCTTGGGGATAAACGGGCTACTTTTTATGGTTTCTGTTGGCTTCAATGCAGCTGCTAGGTCAGTTCTTGTTCTAATTCTAACGTTGCCGAGCAAATTACTAATACAGTAGTAACACTAAACTGATTGTGTTGGATATATATGTAATGATCAGTAACTAATATATAATATAATTGGTACATGTAATTGATATGTAAGCTTAACTTATACTACCAATTTATGATGTGGTTGATTGTTTTCTTTCAAATTAGATTAAAATAACATATCCTCACATAACTTGTAGCAATAGCCTATACAAATCTATGCGCGCTGCTAAATAGCGTGATAGCTTGGTGTCTTATCATTTCAAACTAAAAGACCGATCAAATGACTCTTAATTTTTAAGGTACCTCTATCACATTATTTTAAAAATACTTCTGTTTATTTTAAAAATACTTTTGTCACATTATGATGAATGTAATTATTTCTTTTGGAAATTCGGCTTAGGTGCAACTTTCCTAAGTAATATCGCAACAAGTTTGGCATAAGTATTTTTATTTTTTTTTAATCATCTGATCACGAACAGTGTGAGGGTTGGAAATGAGCTTGGAGCAGGGAATCCGAAATCGGCAGCTTTCTCTGTATTAGTGGTGAATTTAGTCTCTTTTGTCATCGCCATCATCGAAGCTATGGTGGTTCTATCTCTCCGGCATGTCATCAGCTATGCCTTCACTAGCGGCGAGACGGTGGCTGATGCTGTCTCTGAACTCTGTCCATTTCTTGCCGTCACTCTCATTCTCAATGGGGTCCAACCAGTCTTGTCCGGTAATGGCTTCTTACTTGATTTTAAAAATGAACCCCGAAAACAATTATTGCTAAGAAAGATAAGGACATTGATAACTTGCAATTCAAGCTAAAATCAGCATAGGGTGTGTTTTGGCTTCTTATTGCATATCATTGTCATTGTCCTTTTTTATTCTTATTGTTATGGTTAAGTTTTATCAAATTCACATGAAAAATTCTGGAATAGTAAGTGTCTCGATGATAGGAATAAAAAAGTACAAGGTTATAACCAAAAGCCCCAAACATTTCACTTAAAACTTTGGTCCATGTTTTTACTTTTTTGGATATCTCTCATTGAGACAAATGATTAATCTCAATTTATTTATTTTTGTTGAAAAGCTAAATAAAATGCCATAAAATATCAATTATATCCACCATCTTTAAGAAAAAATAATTTAGGCCAAACACATTCTAAATATTTTTGGTCACTCCTTATGTCATTGACTAGTAAGTGATGGACATGGCAGTCATTAATATTGACCAATTACTTAACACGTCAACGGGTTGTAATTCAACTACCATTCTCCACATGGAATGATTGTTGGTCAAGGGTGTCTGATTTATATATCCACGTTAATTAAATTTCCTAAAATATTTGTCAAGTTTGGTATAAAATGAAGAAAACCATATGATTGTGATACTCTCTACGAATAAAAGATCGCCACCACACATTGTAGATCGTTTATTGTCTCCCAACTAGGGCTGTAAATGAATCAAGCAGCTCGTGAGCTCGGCTCGGTTCGACTCGTTAAGACTCGGCTCGGCTCATTTAGTAAACGAGCTGAGCTCGAGCTCGAGTTTTCAGTTCGTTTACTAAACGAGCTAAGTGAAGCTCGACTCGTTCGACAAAAGCTCGGCTCGTTAAGGGAGGTTCGGCTCGATTAAAGAGGCTCTTTTAGGAAATGACTAAGCTCGGCTCGTTAAGGCTTGAGCCGAGCTTGAGCTCGAGTTTTTAGCTCGTTTAGTAAACGAGCCGAGCTCGAGCGAGCCGAAGCTCGGTTCGGCTCGGCTCGTTTACACCCCTACTCCCAACCACCTAACAAAAATGAATGATAATGTCTTTAATGCAAAATTTGTCGCAATGTAAACTAGATAGAAGTGCCACATTGATAATGCCACGTAGTACTCTGAGAGCGTTTGAATATCACCTCTAGCTGCAGAGATCTGAGATTGATTTAGCTGTAGAGAATGTTTTAGAAAGCAAGAAAGAGTAGGTGATGGAGCTTGTTTTCTTGCACTCAAACCTTATAGTTAAATGCCAGTTTGGGGCTGTTTATTATTGTTTGTCTTCATTTGATGATCACATGACAGACACAAGATATTGCAATTCGTTGCACTAATATTCGTAGAGCACCAACCGGCCATATCTTATTAATTGAATTCTCTGTGGAAGAAAAAATGCAGTTTAAGAATATTCTTGCTATTTTCCTCTGTCCCATAGTGCTCCGATCGATACACACCCTCATTTAGATGTGTAGAGTATCCACCGTTTGAATTTCATAATATTTGCTTATAGAAATGAAAATATTTATACTTCGTATCAAACCAAACCGAGCCTTATGTCCCAATCACTTGCGGTCGGCTACATGAATTTTTGTCCTCCATTGAGCTCTGTCAAGGGCCACTTGTTCTCACAAACCTACTATATTCATATCTTTGCGCACCGCAGCATCTAATGTCAATTTAGGTTTACACCTCTCCGTAGCGTTGCTATCCAAAGCTATCATATCCGCCCTCTTAACTACTGTATCTCCTGGTCTACGGTAGACATGCCCAAACCATCTTAGCCTATTTTCCCTCAATTGCTCTTCTATAGGTGCTACACCTACCATCTTATGAACCGTTTCATTTCTAATTCTGTCTCGTCTAGTCTTACAACACATCCACCTCAACATTCTCATTTCCGCTACACTCATCTTGTTCACCTGTTGTTTCTTAATAGGCCAACATTCTG
>JAOTQK010000012.1:8742658-8759174 GCA_025642025.1 Rhododendron ferrugineum
GGCCCTCCCCCAAACTGAAACCTTAGCTTTTGGTGTTGGAGAGAGAGTCGAGAAGAGAGAGAAAGGGCAAGGTCAAATTTTATTGGAGTAACGATATCGAAAGGCCAAAAAATCGTTACATATGACCTGTTTTGTTACCCAATGGCCGATTTCTAAAACCTTGGTTCTACTTTCTTCTCCTTTCTATATCTCATTTGACATTTCTTGGTTAGAATCACCCTAAATCTAGCACACATCTTAAAACATTTCTTAATTAACACACACTAAACACACAAGATAGTGCACTCAAGTATTAAAAACACATATCTTAAAACATTTTTTTTATTTTTTTGAAAGTTTTTTTTTTCTTTCTTCGAGTTAATAAGGTCTAAAAGAGAAGTTGATCCTGCGAGAGCTAAAAAAATATGCACAACTGCACAATTACTAGGTCCAAGACAGAGAGATTGTTGGGCCCCGAGTGCCCTACGACAATTCCCACAGCCACAAACAGCAACAGCAAAATTTACAATAATATTCACCCTCCTCAACAATCTCAGTCAAAAATATCGAAAAAGGACAACAAAAAACAATCTACTTCAGGTAGATACAAGCTACAAGAATCAAAGAAGTAACTATAAGTTTACTAAGCCATCTACGCTTTCAAAGCAAATCTCCGAGCATTCTCAGTGAGATGTAGATGACGAAGCAATGTCTGTTCCATGTGCTGATGAATTCTGGGTTTGGCTTCGACTGGAACTGTGCTTTTGGGTCTCTTCATGAAAGCCTCTCATGGCTTTGAACCTTAAATCTTCGGTGTAGGAATTTGGTTCTGGAATTAAGCTTGGGATAGTCATTAAGCCTTCAAGCATGCTCACCACCTCAGACATTGTAGGCCTAAGTGATGGTGATGCATTTGTGCACAAGAGTGCTACTTTAACCATTCTTTCCACTTCTTCTTTGTTGACTTCAGACCCCAACTTTGGATCCACAAGGTCCGTGAAGTTTTCTCCTTGCGGCAAGTGGCACGCCTGCATATTGTGTGCAACTTGCTTATTAACATACAAAAAGAAAGAACTTCAGAAGAAAAGAAACCATTTGCAAGAAAGTTTAACCTGGACACTGTTGATTAATACTCATCTAAAACCTTAGGGGTAACTATTGTGAAGTTCACTCCCAACTCATCCCTAAATGGGGCAACATGTGCAAGTACTACAATTTACAGGTATGCGACGAAATTCGTATGTGATCTATAAGACTCCAGCACAACACTCTGAATGTTCGTATTTTCTACTCTGTTACCAACACCTACCCACACAAGCATTCATCGTCTTTGTATCTTAAGCATTTGCTAGTGGAAATGATTTTTGAGAATTTGAAGATATGTTGTTAATGTTTACTAATAATTAGTGATTATAAAGAAGACATCTAATAACAAGAAGTTTTGAAATATTGAAGACAAATCAAAATCATCAAGGAAGGAAGTCCTTATGTACCCAATCTAGCAGACATATGTAATTGTTACTTGGCATGTAATTGTTGTTGTTCTTCCCGCTGATAATTTCCAAAGCTACAACTCCAAAGCTGTAAACATCTGCCTTGTAAGTCAAGTAACCCCAAAGTGCATATTCCGGGGCCATATATCCTCTGCAAATCACAACGTTAGTGTCTCATTCAATAGTCAGAAAGTTACTCATATGCAGTTGACATGATAAGCATTCAGTCATTTAGGCTCCCAACAAAAAAAAAATAGCCCATAGGGAAAGGACAAAAAGACTCACATAGTTCCAGCAACTCGAGTGCTAATGTGGGTCTTTTCATCTTCATTAAGCCTAGCCAACCCGAAGTCTGATATTTTGGGGTTTAGGTTTCCATCAAGCAGCACATTAGTAGCTTTAATGTCTCTGTGAACAACCTTGAATCTTGATTCCTCATGTAGAAAAGCTAAACCTCTAGCGATCCCAATGCAGATCTTAAGCCTTGTTGGCCAATCGAGTATCAATTGGTCGTCCTTTGGATCTGAACATTATCCAACACTCAAGCATAGCTACAAAACTACAATAAAGTGGGTACTGGGTACCGAAAGTGTTGTTAGCCATTCCCCATATTTAGTCGATGTTTGTTAACACTTCCATTTTCAATCTGTTGAAATTTTCAATGAAAGTATGTTTGGTAACTGTCTCTCGTTCAAAAAATGGTAAAAATTCCTACAACACGTGTAAGTAGAAAAATAATCTTTTCATTACTTTTAAGAGCAACTTTTCATTCTCTCATCCCTCTCAACACCTTCGGCAACTGCTGATCACCCTTAGCCACCACCTCTGGCCATCACCCACAGCCGGCCATTGCCTCTGGCTTCCCTAGGCTAACTTCCGTCATCCCTCCCACTGTTCGGAAAAGTAAGTATTTTAACACAAAAGTGTGCACCAAACATGTTTTTATTAGTTTGGATTCTTCTGTTTTACAGAAAGTAAAATTTGTTTTCAGGAAATAGCAAACAAAAACCAAAAAAATGGGCAATGTTACCAAACAGACTATGATAAGAAAGAAAATAGGAAAACCTACCAAACAACATGTGGGCGAGGCTATTGTTTTCCATATACTCATACACCAACAACAATTGGTCCCTTTCAATACAGCATCCATGAAGTTTAACAAGATTTGGGTGCTGCAAGCAAGAAATCATGCCAATTTCATTCAAAAATTCACGATTTCCTTGCCTTGATTTAGATGACAGTTGCTTCACTGCAACTAGAGTACCATCAGACAATACACCCTGCATCCAAGATCCAGTCAATATCTAAGAATGATAACCAAAACGTGAGATGGATTTATCATGGGCTTAGTAGAACACCTTATACACAGAACCAAAACCACCTTCTCCAATCTTGTTTGCCGAATCGAAATTGTTTGTGGCAGCTTTAATATGTTTCAAAGTAAAAGAACCAGTTTTCAACTCGAGACCTTCGAAATCTGTCCAGGAAAATTACCAACATGAATCATGAAACCAAAAAACATGGAGAATAATAATTTGAACAATCATCTTACTTCAGAAATGCATATTATATTTAAGAAACTGTTCTCTTCTCAGATCTGGCTATCAACACATGCATTCTGAGCAATGGCCTGCCATGCTTATTATTACAGCTAGTGTATATACACCTAAATATATACGTAAGTTACACATGCATCTCATACTCTAATGAAAAGGAAGTTTTGGATCTCGTGAACTTTAAAAAATTTCTCATAAAGTTACCAAACTGTTGCTGGTGTATTGCCGAAAATAGAACAAAGCAACATTGACGAGTAACCACATTATTTCAATCAATGCTTACCTTTTCCCTTACTTTTTTTGCCTTTCAAACAGGCTTTCCACCAAAGGACACTGGCTGTTACAAAAACAAAGCATATAGCCACAACTCCAACAGCAACATATGTAGTGATGTTCTTCCTTCCACCGTCTGAATTCTTCCTTCCACCGTCTGAACAAGATTTGTTACCTGCCCACAAGAAAAGAACAATGCTAATGACAAGATAGCCGACACGAACCTGAAACCCAAATAAATATATGAGAGACGGCAATAGGTATAATCTGTTCAAACTTCACTACCAAACCCATTATATCAATAGCTGCACGTATTTGGCTCGCTTATGGAGATGAATATAGCCAAACGTGAGGGCTGTTTTTGAGAATTCAAATGATAAAGTTACCTGTATCTCTAGCCAATTAAGATTTTAGACGAGTTGGTGGTTAGCAATTTAAAAGCTTTCGATAAGAAGGTAGAGCTAGATATCGACCGGAAAAAAAAAAAAAGAATACAAGATAAATGAAGGGTGATGGGTCATTTAAATCAATGAAAGAGAAAGGGAAGGCCAACATAAAGCACCTGATTAGACAAAAGCAGATAATAATTATCAGATTACATAGCATAACCCAAACATAAGCAACAAAAAAAAAGGAAGAGACAAATACGCAAAAAGTACTTACTAGGGATTACAGAAATAGCTGATATGAGGGGGCCATATACTCCTCGTACAGGAATTCGAGTAGTCCCTTTGCCAGCCCAATAAAATCGGATCTCCATAATATTATCTGTCACACTGGCATTAAATGTTCTTGTCAATTGCTTTAGAGCCCCAACAGCCTCATCTTCAATATTGAAATCCCTCCTAACTAATTTTCCCTGAATTAAACAAAATAATTACAGATTCTGCATGACCCGTTGAAAATTAAATATGTTCATAGACATAAACAAGACTACCTGAATATAAATATCAAATATCCTTCTCCCAAGACTGTTACATGTATTGTCGTTTGTGAAAAATATCTCAGCAAATTGCAGATTAACAATGTAATTCCCATTTTCTAAGCAGTAACGGAAGTAAGTAAGTGAGGTAGGAGCCAGGCGCGCTGTAGTATACAATCCAGAGATGTTTGTTGATGACACAGCTTTGACAAAACGTACATTCTGGAAAGCGTCATCATCCATGAAGTCCCCAGTGCTACTGAAACCCCAATAAGAATTACTTCTGTAATATTTTGATGAACCACCCTCAACACTTGCATCACCTTCGTACACGACTTTTTCATTACCTTCTCTGGTAGTTAAATCATTTCCACCACAATTAACATGTAAAGAACACCCATCTGCCATAAGATGAAATATGTAAATAACATCAAAAAGGTACATCTACTGCCTCTTAACAAAACTTTTAATTATTGGTGCAAATGACAAAGTTGATTTTCGATTACTGTTGAAATGTGTATCATATGCCAAGAGAGGTTAACAATGAGTTTGAGCTATAGATTACATGACACTTCTTTTGAATAGCTATATTGAATTATTGATAAGGTTTCTGATATCTAATTTAAAAGAAATGGAGTCTAAATAAGTTTCATGAACAAAGGTGCAGAAAAGAAAAAGTTGTTTCAAGCTAGAGATACATAAAATAGAAACAGCCCACAGCGGCTTCTAGTGGTCAGGTTATTATTTAATTATGGTTATTATAATGATCAGCAAAAAAAATTAAGCTAAAGTTTGAGTCCTATTAGAAACATGGATCAAATGGATCCACTTCTTTTCATAATTTTAGTCATCAGTTAACAGGTCTGTGATTGCCCGGGAGATCTTTTTGAAAGCATGGAGACTTGATTTGCCATACACCAAACAGAATCTCGTGTTCCATTCAATTGAGGCAACTATATGAATGCTTTTCGCTATTTCACTACATGCACAGTTGAACTAAATAAATTCCTTTTTGCCGAGACATCTCATGTCAATTCTGATCTTTCTCCCCTCCTAGCAGTTCCATTCAGCATCATCTCAATCTTCCATGTGTTGCATTCAGGATTCCTCGTACTACAAGACTAAACTGTCGCAATTTTTCTCTCTCAACTTATCTAAAGCTGACGCTACTCCTACCATTTCATCATTTACTCAAAAAAATATGAGGAGATATTGTTATGAGACTCTGAAAGCTTAATAAAAAAGGTAGGGTAGTTCACACCACTGGATACTCGGAAGAACAAACTTACATCTTGGACAAGTGACATCCTTCATACACGGAAGAATACTCTTTCTGTTGCAGAAATAATACAACAGAATTAGCACTAAATGTGCATAAAGAATAAAAATGAGTACTCCTAAGGTGAAATATCCTCAGTATTCCTCACCCAACTACAAACAGAAGCTAAATACGCAACATTACAATGGTAAAGAGGTAAATAGTAAAGAGCATCTTACAGGGGGTTCTTCATAGAAGAGCTTCTAAACAAATTTATGTAATAATTCCTGATAAAGAGGGGGAACAAAAATGAAGACTAGTTGTTAGAAATACAAATATTTCCACTTAACAAGAAAGTATATAGATGCACGCAGGGTTTCAAATCGCGGTATTGGTGATATGGTCATGTGGCGGCCCGCGGCTGATATCACACAGTATCGGCCTATACATAGGTAAATTACGGTATTGGAGGTCCAAAATTCCGTTACGTATCGGCCGATACGATAAACAACAGCTTTTATCTAAGACCCTCATGCAGGATAAAACCTAATGCTGTGTTTGGATGGGTTTTTGAGAATTTTTGAGTTTGGTTTTTGGGGTAATGAGTGGAGAGAGATAGAAAGAGAAATGAGAATAATGATTGGAGAGTGGAGAGAGAAATGAGAGTAATGATTGGAAGTAGGGGTAGTGAGTATTTTTTGAGTTGGAAATTTTTTTCCAAAACACAAACCAAACAAAGCATTAATACACAAATATGCTTACACGTTCTCTCGACAAGCAAGCTGGTTAGGATCTTGCCATGTAAAGTTGTTGTAGGAAAGATCACTGCATGCATCATTAACATTAGTTGTCATAATGGTAGTAATTATACTGATATGATGAATTAGTGACAGAAGTATAACAGATTTAAAAGAAGAAATAAATAGAGGATGTCCAATAAAAGCTTCAGATCCTACACTTAAACACAGCCGATTAAGCAACTTGGGTTCATTAATATATGATTAGCAGGCATGTTACAGTAATTTCTTTTATGAATTTAAAAAAAGAAATACTGTAAGGGTGAGAACATGTTGTAAATGCAGAGTACCACCGATAAGCTTAAAGACATGATTGGAGCAGTTCAATGAATACAATCGAAATAATAAAGTTATTGCTACTTCTGAAGTAAGATATTTAGTTTCTGATAGTGCTGCAGTAAATAAATAACAGGACTTGAATTGTTCATTCCAGGAACATAGAAGAGCAAAGAGTTCTCGACGTTTATAAAATTGCAATAATAAAGAACAAAGCAGATGGTTCATAACCAATTCAATAAGCAACACGGAACAAAACTAGAGTCGGGCTTTGTACCAAAGTGGAGAAAAGTCTAGATAGAATCATTAGAGAAGCTGTAACCTTGTTTAAATTAAAAAGCAACTTGCTGGAAGATGTGTTACGTGGTTAAAGAAATAGAGACCAAAGGTCCCAATATTCTTCACAACCTTTCATCCTTGTACTAAAGAAAACAAAATGTAAATGAGATACAACCCTGAGAGTCCGGATTGAATATCAAGGCGTGATAATTCAGAGGAATCAATTCAGCTACCCATTTACATTATTCGAAAGGAGAAACTATAAGAGGTTTGGACAATAAATGAATACAAGTCGAAGTGGCAGCAGGCTGATGTGCAGCTGTGCGCCAAAGGAAGAAATTTTTTAAACAGAACAATGACAGTTTATCAATGAAGACTGGCGGGGCACAACATCCAACAATCACTCAGGTAATGCATATGAATTAGAAAGTGCGTGAAATAAATTAGCTGATATGATAATGGCTTAGGTCAGAAACTTCGTAGGAATGAAAAGGCATAACCAATACAATTTAGGGAATGAAATCAATTAGAAAAGCAAAGGAAAACCCAATGTAGCCACCAACACCAAGGAAAGTTTATGCAAGGTGCAGGTCTGCAAGTGTAGCTTCAGCAAATATACATACAAATTATCCATTCTTTAATCAAAGACGTGGATTCTAGACAGAGTCAACAATTGACAGTACTTGCTTTTGCAAACATCAGTCCATATGATGCACTCTGAATCATGATTTTACTGGTACTATTTATTCCTTCTAATACTGGATTCAATTTGCTTACTTTAAAGCCCCACAATTAAATTTGTTCAACATATCATAAACAATAGAAAGAAGGCAATGAATTTATGGCTAAACTAGCCGAATTGCACACGGACAAAAAAATGCAAAATAATCCTTGAAAAGAAAAATACATACATACTACTTCCATCCGTCAAGATTGAATCAGGTATATTTCCACCAAGCATGTTGTCATTCAAAAACCTATTCAAAGCAACACACACATCAATAAGCTATGTACCTGAGTATGGTGACAGTGAAGCAAGCAGTAGTTAAAAACTTTTGGCAGCGGGAGAGAAAATTAGATGTAAAAATCATGTCTCCAACAACGGCCTAGTTCCTATAACTTTATAAAATTAGTAGGAGAAGGATCTCTCTCGAGTACTATGCGAGAAATAACCAAATGCCGCAAAAAGTTACTTTCAATACGTACACAAACTTCAAGCTCTTTGAAGGTATGTTATTTGGAATGTCTCCCACTAAACTGTTAAAACTGAGATCCCTGTCCAAGTCAATGCAAAGATAGAGTTAAAAAAGGCAGAGAAAAAGTCTACGAACGATCTTATACCATGAATTTTATTAACAGTAAAATGCAAACTGTTTCCTACGTAAAACTTGCAAACATAGAGAAACTTAATGAATCAAAAAACAAATGTAGAAGAGTGAGAAGAGAAGAAGTCCTCCTTAGCAGAAGCAAACGAAGGAAAATAGAATATAACAGAAAAGGATAGAAAAACCTATGGGGCATAATTTACTGTAATTCCTATGTTTCTAGGAAATAATTTATAATCTCTCCCTATGTGTCTCTCCCTCCCTCCCTCCTGTAAAACTCTCTCTCGCTCTCTCTCTTTACAGCTCTCTCTCTCTCTCTCTTTGCAGGAGGCTGAACAACATAGGAAATGTTTTCACTTTTAGAGAAAATTACCTCTAAGGATAGAAACAATGTACTTAATTCTCATTAAGGATGAACTCAGTTTTTAATTACCTCCAAGCACAACCTCATGATAAAATTACCCTTTTACCTTTCAAATACTATTAAAATTCACTAAACCCTATGCAAGTGCCTAAACCCTAGGGGTAGGGTAGGGTAGACACTTTAAAAGAGGCAATTTTGAGAAAATATTCTAGAAATCCTTAACGGTGCATTTTCATAAAATAGAATGTCCATAGATTTTACAAGCAAGTTGAAGGTCTACACTCTAGACACTAAACTCACCTAGGAAAAGATTGATGGGTGGGGGAAAGAACATTGCATTAGGGTAGTATTCCATATATTATTCTAACCCATCCACTGTAATCATGTAGGCATGTAGTTGATCGTATATTCACATGAACATTTACCAAAACCTTAACATGCTATACTTACAACATCTGCAGACTATAAATTTTCCAAACATAGCCCGGGATTTCACCATAAATGTTGCAGCTTCTCAAAACCCTAAAATCCAAAAAGGCAATAAACTTAAACATTCATCAAACGTACACCTATATACACTTCTCAAAGTCAAGCACTACGATGATCAAGCATACAATCTTATTAGCCCTGTAGTGTTGTTGAAGTTAGGAAATCTCTGAGCTGTCCCATTTATGTCACTGATTCTCCTGTTAAAGAAATAACACCACGAAAAATTTCAATCAACAGTACACCACTAGTTGAATATATGAATGAATTAAGTAAAGAACCTATATTTACTTCATCGATTAAAGGATGTTCTGTACTCACAAGTCAGTTAACTTATTCAGAAGGGATATGTTCGGTGGAATGGGTCCCTGAAATCCACTGGCATACATTTCTCTACATTGACACAGATTAGTATGGATTGTTAGGTATATATTAGGAAATTTCTGTGCACATAGTTGGTCTCAGGATGAGTTTTTGGTATATGCAAGATTAAAAGGAACTTACAATCTTCCAAGTTGTTTCCAGTTCTGTATAAAATTAGGTATTGCTCCGCTGAAGTTGTTATCATTTATCCTACTGCATTGTGCAAGAGACTGGAGCTGAACCAACATCATGATCGAAATGGTATAAGAATCAAATAACATAGTATAGATGCTTACAAATCCGATAGATTTCTTAGCCCAGCCAAAGAAGTTGGTAGCTCTCCACTCAGCTGATTCGAAGACAGTATCCTGAAATTTTATATCATGTGGCCAAACAAAGAAGTTAGACATTCTTTCATCCTTCACAAATCTTATTCAATGAGTAAGAACAAGTAAATAAGGAATGATAAATCTTACAAAGTATTCAAGTTAACTAGTTTTCCAAGTTCAGAAGGAACACTGCCAGAAAATTGGTTGGCTTCAAGATTCCTGGTTCAAAAGTCAAAACCTCCATTGAGATTATGAAAAATGAAAAACAGGGAAGAGTACCACCACTAATGTCTTGAATTGTGTGGGGAAAGATGATACTACTATTGCACATCTATAAATCAATAAAACACTTGTTGAATTTAATAATACAAAACACCCAAAATTGAGATAAAGGGTGTGCTTGGTCCAGTTTCAGTTCCAATACTAAAGATGAAAATTTGATATCATTTTAAACAATTCTAATTATGACAGCACTCCCAGAAAGTAAAGACATACTAATCATTAACTTTCTGAAGTACCAAAAAAAAAAAAAAAAGAAGCAGCAAATCTTGAAAACGTACAGGTATGTGAGACTGGAGATATTTCCCAGTTCCTTCGGAATTTCCCCTGATAAGCGGTTTACAAGAACAGAGCTGCATCAAAGTTCCATAAGGAGAAACTTTACGACAACTGAGCTACTTGAGCAAGGGACAGAACTTTACGACAAATGAGCTACTTGAGCAAGGGACAGATATATATTACTTCCTCTGTCCAAATTTAAAACCTTTAGGGCAATCCGTGCATTTTCAAACCCACCAAAAAATATTTATTTATTATTTTTTTACGCCAAATTAAATGTGTACTTTAATTTGGTGTTATAAAATAAAAAATATATATATTTTTAGAGTTTGAAAATGCACGAATTCCCATAGGGGATATTTAAACTGGGATGGAGGGAGTACATACATACTAATATATACAGAGCCCTTCTAATGCGGGCGCCCGCATTCAAGCAAAGTGCGGACCTCCCCTTTCCCGATCGAATTTCGATGATCCGAGTCGCTCAATGTGTTCAGAACGTGATTTTAAGGGTACCCACGAGAAATCAGCAAAAACAAAGATCTGAAAGGGCTTCATCCAAGCAATTTTTGTTTATTTTTTATTAAACGATTCAAATAAAAACTACTCAAATCAAACCCTTCCCGGTCATTTTTTTTCCCGATTTCTCGCGGGTACCCTTAAAATCACGTTCTGAACACATTGAACGGCTCGAATCATCAAAATTCAATCGGGAAAGGGGAGAAATAGGGTGGTCAGCACTTTGCTTGAATGCGGGCGCCCGCATTAGAAGTGTACTGCTACTATATATATATACACACACACACAAAGCTTCGACTAAGGGCGCCCTTAACTTGTAAGTTAAGGATTTCCCCTTTCCGATCAAATTTTGATGATCCGAACCGTTCAATGTGTGAAAAACGTGACTTTAAGAGTACATGCAAGAAATCAGCAAAAAGTATGACTGGAAAGGGCTTGATCCAAACAGTTTTTTCATAAAAACTGCTCGGATCAAGCTCTTCCGAGTCATATTTTTGTCGATTTCTCACGTGTACCCTTAAAATTACGTTTTAAACACATTGAACGATTCGGATCATCAAAATTTGATCGGGAACAATGTCAAACTCTTGAGGAGTTAAGGGCGCCCTTAGTAGAAGGGGACTGGTATGTATATGTATAGGTGTGTATATATATATATATATTATCAGGGCGCTTCAGCTAAGGTCGCCCTTATCCCAAAAAATGCGGACGTCGCTCAGCTGCCGTTGGATTGTGTTTTCGATGGTCCAGATCCGCAGACATATTCTTACCGGTAAGAATATATTCATATTCTTGCCGGTAAGAACACATCCGCGGATCCGGACCATTCAAAACACAATCCAACGGCTAGCATTCGACGTCCACATTTTACCACTATGCGGGCGTCCTTAGTTGAAGCGCCGTGTGTGTAAGTGCGCCCTTAACTTGTTAAGGTAATGACCTCCCCTTTCCTGATCGAATTTCGATGATCCGAATTGCTCAATATCTTCATAACGTGATTTTAAGGGTACTTGCGAAAAATCGGCAAAAAAATGACCGGGAAGGGCTTCACCCGAGCAATTTTTGTTTGTTTTTTATCGAACAGTTCAAATAAAAACGGCTCGGATAAAGCCCTTTCAGGTCTTTTTTTTGTTGATTTCTCGTGGGTACCCTTAAAATCACATTCTGAACACATTGAGCGGCTCGGATTATCGAAATTTGGTTGGGAAATGGGAGAAAAGAGGACGTCCGCAACTTAATACGGTAAGGGCGCCCTTATAGGAAGCTGACTATATGTATATATATATATATATATAGAGAGAGAGAGAGAGAGAGAGAAAACTTACATTGAACTCAATTGCAAAGAAGCCCATTCAAGTGGAATTGTACCACTGAGGACATTGTATGCGAAATCACTACAAACACGAAAATAGAGTTTGTTTCATACAATGGTAATCATGTATGTGTGATAGAATTTTGCAATTAATTATTTGTTATATGGATACTCAAGTCAATTTCAGTTTTGTCAAGACAAAATAAACTACAAAAACGAATATATCGCAAAACTTCAAATTCTAAAGAAAGCAACGTCCAAACTTCTCGGGGCTATTTCTCAAAAAGCTGACACTCTATGGGAATGGTGGATCCATTCCTATGTCATCTAAGAGCAATGCTTATGGAATATGCCCATACCTGCAAATGCCTCTTGGACTTTTAGAAAGATATTGAAGCTAAAGATATTAACCATATCATAGGATATGGTGCAAAGACTTTCCTTCCATTAGACAACTGGCACCCCCTTGGCCCTCTGTATACCAGGTTTGCGGATAGAATTTTTTTCAATCTTGGCAGGTCTCTTCAGTTAAGGTTGATTCATTATTAGGAAAGGATCTTGGTTTAGGAAAGGATCTTGGTTTTGGTCTAGGAGAAGGAATGCAGTAACAAAGGAGATCATGGACCATACCCTGTACGGTCCTTCCAAATCCTTCTCAGGAGGACTCAGTGGTGTGGACTCTTAGTCATCATGGTTTTTCTACCAAATCTGCATGGGCAGCTATAAGAGTGGCCAAGCCTGAATTGCCTCGGTTTAAGGTGACTTGGTGTAAGCATTTTTTTCTTAGCTGGCTATTTGGGAAGGTTGGTAACCAAAGATTGGATAAAGAGGTGGGGTATTCTTGTTGATAATTCTTGTGTGCTGCGTGGAAGTGGGTTGGAAGACCATGATCACCTTTACTTCCAGTGTGGTTTCTCCGCTCAGCTCTTAGACTCTTTAATGAGAAGATGTGGTATGGCTAGAAGGCCTTCCACCTCGGCTCAAGAGGTGGTACAGGCAATCCCAAAAGGAAGGGAGAGGGCTTTCAGCATTCTGTATATAAACGTGCATTGGCTCTATCATTTATCATGTATGGCTTGAAAGAAATGCAAGGATCTTCAAAAACACACGAAGGAGTGTGGATAATGTGCTCAATATGATTGTTTCAGACTAGAGATCTTGTTTCAGCTCATGGCGGAAGGTTAAGAGGTCTGCCAAAAATCACGAGTTCAGCGCCAGATGGGGGTTACCTCAGCGTATCTTTGTTCCTTTGTAATTGTTTTGTTCTGTTTTGCCTGAATTTCTTTAGCTAGTTATTCAGGAAGGAGGGTATGGTTTCTGTGTAAGTAGCAGGTGGTTAGAAGTGGTTTTCCTCCTCTAAGACTCTGGTGTTAAGTTGTATCTTTGGTTTGGTTTTCTAAAATTTAAGTTACCCAAAAAAAAAAAAAGGGCAGAAACATCTGCACAACAAATATTATATGACAAGATATTTCACAGTATGAAACATATAAAAAAATTTCCAAATATTGCATAAAGGAATGCCCTTACATCTCTTGGAGATAAGGAAGTTTCACCAATTCGGGCGGAAGCATGCCAGGAAGACTATACCCCTTAAGCACACTGTCATACAAGGTTGCCATTAGAAAAGAAGTTAGTATTGACAGCATTTCACTGAATTATACTCCTGGACAGCTGAAAGGACTTTATTGAATACTGTTTTGAACAATCCACTTTTATGCTACGTAAAAACCATTGAATAACGTCCATTTTCAACTAAAAACTTAGGCGTATGCTAATGATCTACTGAGGATGGAAGGACAATCCTTACGTTGTACTGCGATTCATAACAAGAGTGACAATCTAGCGAGCATGCTAAAATTTCAAAATGAGAATTGTTTTTATATGAGACAATAATTGGGCAATGAAATCTTGCCAAGTAAATTTGTGTGTACAGAATAGATGCTATTGTATCAGACTAGGAGATATAGAATAACACAAAACATAATACTAGTGTATAAAACTTTAATGCAACATATGTGTAGAAACTATACATCTTGTCAACATGGCAATAGGTGTCATTCACAATGTTGCATTGGCACTGAACAGAGCTCTCTGATCCCCAAGGTGCCTGAGCAGTTAACCCAACCACTTCAACTTGGCATGAATCACTGTTGAACTCCCAATATATTGCACCCATTGAAGTGGCAATTTGCTGGAGAGCATCCACTAAATGAGAAACAAGCATAAAAAATGAGTCAACGCCACTGAGTACAATTCACCAGTGACAGGCAAATCTTTACGTAAAATAGCTGCAGGAAAGAAGGTAATATATTGAAGAAAAATAAACCAAAGAACTAGAAATCTCCTTCACGGTGGGAGTCGAGCGAGAGGGGGAGGAGGAGGAGGAGGAAAGCGTGGGGGTTGGCCCCTTTGGCGGTTTTTTCAATCCTAAATGCAGTATGCAATAGAAGATTTTTTGCAAGGGAACCAACGCCTGTTTTCAAGCTCAAGAGTAACAAATCTGATGTCTCAACAAAATCCGAAAATCGGTTGAAGAATGGTTGAAGCAATCCGGTAAACTAACTGGACAAAAGGGCTTTGGAGTAGCATGAGATGTATAAAACCATTCCTATATCCTGGCCTTCTTTTTGAAGGGTGACACCTCCTTGGTGTACAATCCCCTCTTTTTGTATTCAAGTTGCTCTCCCTTTCGGCTTCTTTTATATACTCCGTATTTATCAACTTATCATAAACAACTTTGCAGTATCTTTTCCTTTGGAACATGCAAGATCCAAACAAAGCATAAAGGAGTCTCCTCATTTAGTCATTTGTGATATCACAAAGTTCAGAGCTTGAGCCTCAGTGACATCTCCACTCATTGTCAATTAATTTTGAATTAGATGCCTTATCGGAACCCTTTCACTTCAAAAATTCAACCTAAACCTCTAAATCTTTCCTTTCCTGATGTCACCATTTACCTCAAACTCAACAACCCACCACAAAGCGTAATGAAAGGAAGAGTCTAAGTGAAACCAGATAACGGCAAACCAACTCCAATTTCAATTTCACACCCTTTCCTACATTTTCTTGGCAGCCAAACAGAAAGAACAGTCAAATATGATAAGGGAAATCTAACATACCTTCACCCTGGGGCAACTTCGACACGGAAATCCTCAATAACCAGAAGCAGCTCAAAGAAAGAATCCAAAAGACAACTCCATTTCTGTAAACCATGTTCTCCAGGTAGTATATTTTATATGTACATCTGGAAGACCCTTGCAGAGAATTGTCAGCAGGAGGAAATGGACTCACAGCTGAAACCCCAGGAAGAGAAGGTGGAGTCCTGAGCAGATTTTAGAGAGAGAAAATACCCAGGATGAGAAGTGAAATATTGACTGGTGTCTTTTTTTGAACAGAACAGAATTGGCTGGTGTCTTTGACATGCTTTAATTTGGTAGTTTTCATTCATATCCATCTATTATTCCCAAGGTTGTTAATACTTACCGAGTTACCGTTTAAGCAGGGTCGGCCCCAGTAAGCCCCGCAAGCCCTCGGTCTTAGGCAACTCCCCGACTGGAGCAACTCAAACAAAAAAAAAAAAAATCTAAGCTATATTATAAATTTTAAAAAGTTTCCTATAATTGCACAACTCTTAACTTGGTGCAGTGGTCACTGGCGTAATGTTTGATTTCCGGGCGCATCCTCCTCTATCTTTTTTTTTTCCCCTCCATTTTTTTTGTTCATCTTCTTCGTCTTTTGCTTTGCCTCCTCTATCTGCTTTGCTTTGCCAACAATAATCTATACAGATATGTTCTTACATTTGATGGAAAAAAAATCATAGTTAAAATAAATCCAACAATCTAACATGGTTTTTATTTTTATCTTCGAACTACTATTTCGCAAGAGAGATTAAAGAGATGGTCTATGATCTCAATTGAAAATGAGGCGCAATTAAAGAGATTTGAGTACGATGACTCAATTGAGAAATTTGCTTCAAAAAATGCTAGGAGAAGTTGTTTTCTTTAATTCAGATCGTGCTAATCATAAAGTACTATAAACGGGATTACATTTTGATGTTGGTTTTTTTTATGTTATATTATATTAAAGCTAAAAAATAATGTAATTTTGATTTTTTTTGTACTTGTATATATATATATTTTAATTTTGTATGACTTAATAGTAAGTGGGTAACAAAGCATAAGGTTGGACTAGGACAACCCAAATGTCGGGGCCGACACTGCGTTTTAGACAGAATCCGGTAACTTGAACCACTGATTTCGTTCCGGTCTCAATACTGGTGCTTACCGGAGAATACAAGCGATTTCGGAAAATACCGGACGAGAGGGTGTTACCGGCGATTTCGGCCGGTATTTTGCAAACTTGGACCAGTTGGAAAAAGAGAAGAAATAGAGGGGAAAAGAAGAAGATCGGAGCAGAGAACCGTAAAA
>JAOTQK010000012.1:8759274-8770192 GCA_025642025.1 Rhododendron ferrugineum
AGCTGATTTGAATCTTTGGAAGATAAACATCACGTGAAAGTGTGAAACCAGCTGGAGTTTTACTTTTGGAGAAAAGTTATACTGTTTATAGTGTGCATTCAGAGCACACCATTTTATCCTTTCCTTGTCTTTTTTTAGCCTACTACTTTTATTGAAATTGCAAAATTTATACAAATAAATTGTTTTTAGCCAGCTGCTTTTTTTAGCCTATACAAATAAAACTTAATTTTATAATTAGAAATATAATTTTTAATGTATATTTGTAAATAACGGCAAATTTGAAACGGTACACGATATCTCACTGGTACCGGTACATACCGTACCAGTAGCAAAACCGGTATCATGTCCGAAATGGAATTCAAAACCTTGATTATTCCTCTCAGTAATTCGAGATACGGTGTATGTACATGTCTTGTACTCCAGCAGTTTCGATGTGAATCAGTTGCATGCATTTGGTTTAAGTGTACATTTTTTTTGGTAAACGGTTTAAAGTGTATATTGGGTTGTGTAAGTCTGACATACTCCAATATTTAAAAAAATGACTTTCACACTTCTCTTTTTATCCAAAAAAATGGGTTTATTTGGCTCATTTTTTGCAGGAAAGCCAGGTAGCTTTTTTATCTAAACAACCCCTTAGTAAAAAAATGACTTTTCACACTTCTCTTTTTATCCATTGGCATTCTAATTTTTTTCGTTTGTCCATATAAAATTATTAAATTACCCTTACTCTTTTTTTTGTTTTCATAAATCCTAATCTACTCTATCAAGGGGAGTTAGGGAGGGTGATGAGTTCTTAAGGGAATCGAACATTACCTATGTGCATTGGAGTGTAAGGGAAGCACCAACTACACTCCACCCCACTTACAAATTACCTTTACCTCTTGAATCATTTTCTTCATATGCATGGTAATTCGGTACTTTCACGTGAATAAAAAAAAAGGGTAATGGACAAAAAGTGAGTGTTCATTTCTCCATTCAGAGGCTTCTAGTTTGTTGAAATATATTACAGTATCAATAGTCTTTAATCTTTATGGAAAAGCAATTCATTCAAATACTGTTGAAACTTTCATAAGTTCATTTAATTTTTGGTTCATCAGATGAAGTTCTTGCCGATATTCAGTTAAATTGATTTTTTAAAAACTTTTAAATAAATATTTTAAACAAAATAAACAACTTTGATAATTAATGTGACACTCCGATGTGAATATAACACAACTCAGTGTATATCTAGTTTCACATGGTCGGGCGGCTGGGACTTAGGGGGGCTGCTGTGCCTTTAGGGACAGCAGCCTGCTGTCCCGGAGCAAAACAATATCGTCCAAAATCCAAAAATTTGATTCGAAACGTTCGCTTAAAAGATCTCATCACGTACTATGGTCTTACAAAAAATCAAGTTGATCAAACGCTCGCTTAAATGCTCGGAATAATATCGTTTTTCTCCGGGACTGCAGGCTTGCTGTCCCTTAAGAGTTAAGGCACGACAGCTCCCCAACTCCGGGCGGCTGCATTTGTTTGCCTGTTGATGTCCAATCATTCAATGGAGTAGTTTTGACTGCTCGTCATTGTCGTTGCTATCCATGTCGGCTGAGAATATCTATCCATTTTATGTGGACACTTTTTTGAGGCTAGCTCACATTTTACACCCCCAAAATGTCCTCCCAATAAAAAAAAAAAACACGGGAACAAATCATAACCTCTGCACAAATAACTGTAAGGACTAAAAAGTAAAATCACACCCACACAACCCCACGAATAAGCACTAGCAGTTACACAATTCTGCACACGGAAAATTCTAACTTCACACTCATTTACACATCTCCACTCACAATAGAGGTGGGTCCCACATACACTGTATGTGTAATATGTGCGAACTTCACCCCTATTATAAGTATGAATGTGTAATTGAGTGTGTGTTTGGGTGTGGAGGTAGAATGATTGTTCTGCACACTGCACTTCACAGAACTGTTTCCCGGAGGAAAAAACCAAAAACTATGGCTGCCAAAAAGCTGTTGGGTGTCCAACCAAACACGTAACATTTACAGGGGAGTGACGTTAATAAAAAAAAATGGCAAAATTAGTAGCCTTTAATTTTTCTACTTTTCCCTTCCAAAAACCTTTGGACAGAGGTTCCTCAGAAAAATTCCGTGGATAAACACATCTAGATGAGACAAAAAAAAAAAAACCCCTCAAACCTTTGTACAGAGGAAAAAAAAACCCCTGAGCTTGAGGCACTTTGGGGAAAATTCAAGTCGGTGACCAAGAGCGTAGGTCCACAAAATTCAGTACGGTTCGATTTGATTCGGTTTTCTTACTATTTTTTTTTGATCCGCCGGTTTTCTTACTATTTCTTCTTACTTTATTTCATAGTTGGGCCGGGCGCACACGATACGGGTGCTGCGTTAGTATAGTATGGAAATGTATAGGTATGCATATACATGTTAATTGTATATAAACTAGAAGACGGGACACACGCGATGCGCGTGCAAGTCAGATGTTCACAACATTTGTGAAAATTCGATCAAACAATAAGTGAGAAACATTTTTACAAAATTATTGTGAAAATCCGACTTGCACACGCATCGCATATGCCCCGATCTCTAGTAGTAATAAATTACTAGTACCAAATTGGAATTGTACCGTAAAATTCATGTGACGTCAGCCTGTCAATATTAATCTATATAATCCTCAATCACTCGATTTGTTGGACTTCTTGACCAAATTATATTTACAAGAGTTTACGTTAATTGGATACTATGGAAAATAAGTTCATTTTTTTGGTAAAAAAACGGACAAGATATGTGAAATTAAAAAAAAATTATTTAATACTCGAGAGCCCTTTAACACCACACATATTCGTGGGTCCTACGAATATATTTATGGGTGTCATGTAAATATGTGGTGTTAAAGAGCGGGACATTACTCGCAAAATTCATTCGGCAATTAGTGTTTTCCCATGAACCCCAAGTAGTTTATTGGGCGGTCAAGACTTGAATGATGAGCTCCAATGCTTGCCAATCACTGTGGATGAGAGGTTGGATGTTGGCGAGATTATCTCCCATGATGCTACTAAGTTGGATATGTTCTTTAGCTTGAACCATGATGACAAATACAGGTGGGTGATGAGGATTCTTGCTAGAGCGGGATAGGAATTGCTCCACTCGTACTAACCTCTCTTTTGTGAACTGTATGATATTCGGTCTTGAAAATGTTTACATTTTCATGCTTTTGACTATGCTAGTGTTATGTTAAGCCAAGTAGAATGGTGCAGCAATTCAAATGATACCTTGGCAACTTTTGGGCGTGCCAAACAGTTTGTATTGGGCATGTAATGGCTATGGTTGTGCCTTATTAGGTTAATGGCTATGCTAATGACTTTTTTATATGTAGCACTTGGTTTATGCTTATCATTTCTAGTGTCAGGAAGAGTGGAAAGTTGGGTGAGTCAGGAACTCACCAAGGCAGCCATTGATCATAATTTACTGTGATTGTGATAATTTTTTTAAAAAAGAACAAAACAAAACCAACTCTTCTTTTTTCAAGCATTTGAAGATTCTGTGAAATTCACAGTGTGAATGGCAAGTTAGGTTAAAAAATTATATAACAGATTATATAAGAATGGGTGGGTTTGTAAATTGTTTTGGGGGCAATATAGTCAATTGAACTGCTTATCCTTGTCAAGTGGGATTCAAAACAAACATGGGATAGGAAAGATTAGTTGGGATTGGACTTGTCCATCTTGTAATCCCATACACAAAACAAACATGGGATAGGGAGGATTAACTACCAAATAGTCCCTGGACTATTTAGTCTCCGGACTAATAATCTCATAACTATAATCCTTCCTAATCCAATCCCTCCAATCAAACAGGCCCTTATAGATTTGCTTCATCCAAATGTCTCATGTTTGAAGATGCAAGCAACTCATATGAGGCCAATAAATATGGGGTGGGGTTTGTTCTGCCTTTAATTGAACTCCCGCTAGCAAACAATGTAATTGGTGCCCCAAAATATTTAAGATGCCGATGCTTGAGTTGTCAAAAATAAATTAGTGCTTCCCATGAACTCAATTTTTACATGGCAAATCTAAAGGATGAAACAACAGCGAGATGGGCAGGAGGGACTCATACATCATGCATATAGGAGTAATATTTTTCATAACTCAGCGTGTCTAACTAGCTTACACAAATCTCAACTAATTTTTGAAGACCAAATTTTACAGTCTACTGGCGGGGAGTTCTATCAAAGTCAGGGTAGAGTCCCATATGAACTGACCCAATAAAAAAGTTAATAGAGCTCGAGAAATTTTGTACTTAAGAGTGAAACAATCTCATAACTCCCTAAGTCTTGGCCAGTAGACCTATCCTTGGAATCGAGGGCTCATATATACAGTATCTTGATAATTGCATGATACAGTCTTAATTAAAAAACGTAAAGAATCTTCTTTCCTAAAAAAATCCATGAGAGCTTATATGCGCCAAATTGATGTCAATATTGTATGCTTCTTGACTATTGCTTTTGTCCATCCTTTCATCATACAGAATTAATTTGAATGACCATACGAGTCATTTTACGATGATGTGATATGCTCAAAAAAAAGTGTTAAATGTAGTAGTATTATTTTCTATTACAAGTGGATGCGAACGCGATGCCAACTAGTCAAAAAGACTAGCTAGAAAGCTAGACTATTTGTGGTATTGATTTGTAGCATGTTTGGAGACAAGTGTGCTACAGTGGCCGTTTGGTGACTTAAAGATGTAAAACGTTCATATCCCTAAACTCTTTCGAGAAATCAAGCTTAGTTGAGTTGGTTTGCTCATGTGTCTTCTCAGTGGTGGTCGGTGTTCGAGCCCCGCGGGGAGTAGGTTTGGAGTCCAGAGGATATGGATAGCCTCTAGGGGTGAGCAAATAATCCGTTAAACCGTGAATCCAATCCAAACCGAATTATTTTGTTTGATTTTTAAGTAGTGTGGTTGGTTTTAAAAAATTCAAAACCAAGTTATATGGTTTGGTTTGTGGATTTACATTAACGATTGCGGTTCCCAACTGATCCGGACCGTACATATACATTTATATATGTATATAAATGCATCCACTCCAGTACACTTGTTACACTTTTCAATACAGTTTAATGGAGTACAATTTTTACGATTCTACCACACCATCATCACTACCATCCTTAATCATTTCTACCACTTCCTCAAATTAACCCCAAAAAAATCAGCTTTGAGGAATCAAAGGTCCTTTTTTCGAGCAACGGGAAGGGAGATGCTAGAGGCACATCAATTTGCCACACCTCAACCACATTCCTCTCACATACATGTGGGTCCCTAACATATATTGTAAAATTTTCACACATGCATATGAGAGATGTGTGGTTAGGTGTGACACATTGATGTGTCCCTAACATTTCCCTTCCCAAAACGTACATTATCTCTTGGGACCTGTGTGGGTTGTCCAACTCACCATGGCAGACCCGACTTGCACTCTTACAAACTGGATCATCATTGATACAATGCATAACAAGCTCGCGGGTTCAAAAGGAAAAGACCATTCCTTTGTGTCCCGTACCGTACCATTCCTTTGTGGTATGCTATGGGTAGACTTCTACAGTTTACAAACATAGAACCTAACTCTTCCATGATAAACATCTCCTAAAATCAGGTGTTATTTTTCAAACAATTTGTGGAAAAGTAACTGAACCTAGTCATGGTGTGGCTTCACAGTTCTGAAAACTGAGACATCATCAAGTTTTTACAAAGTCAGATACCCCAGTTTTTAGTCTGCACCTTGAGACTTGAATCACAAACCACAATAAAAGAAGTCCAATGCTCGGCCCACTAAGGTAACCACTGCAGTCAAAAGACATCGAAGTATGGTGTAACAATATTTGTTCTCAACTTTCAAATGGGGATATATATAACAGGTTATATTTGGCTTCAATAAGCTTATGATGAGAGCCACTCGTCTTTGCTTTCTGGCATATGATACTTATTTCCTCTGAAACTAAAGGGAAAGATCCCTCTCGAAAGGCTACTCCTCCTATGCTTCCTTCGAAGGTTCGAACTGTCGGAGCTCAAAGGAACAAGCTCTACGACAGTTCTTTACTCACCAGTAGAAGACTGATAACAACTGATTAAGGGCAGGAGAGATCTTTAAGACAGAAAGATGAAAATCAGATGAGCAAACCAGATTGAATGGTTACTTGTTAATGTTTTGGACCAGAATTACCACAAAAACCTTACGGTTTGGTGACTTTGGTCTGGAACTGTTTGGCAGTTCTTATGAGTTTTTGTGCACCCCATCTTTAACGGTGTTTTTGGAACTTGAGGAAAGAAATGGCAAAGAAGAGAAAATTTTAGAATTTTTCTTTCCATTGTTTGGTACCTAGAGAAAGAGAAGGGGAAGTTTCAAAAATAAGTTCAATTTTTTATCCAATTTCTTCTTACTTTCCCTCTAATTTTCCTCCTTCCCATTTCTTTCCTCAAGTTCCAAACAGACCCTAAGCATCACAACTTTAAAATAAAACATGAAATTCATTTTACCAAGTTACATAATTAGCAAATAACAGGAGTGAACCAAAGCAAATTGATGCCAACAGATTACATTCTCCTAAGAAATCAAAGCAACTCGTGAGTTGTGAAACTGGTCCAAAATCAGAAACACGTTGCTTTGTTGCTATTTTACAAGACTCGCATTCAAAATCATTTGAGCCACAAATACAATTGTGTGTGCGCACAACTCCATATATAGTGATATAAGTATGTGCTGCCTAGTTCTCAACAAAATCACATCTAGGTGGTCAAATTTGAAGTTAAATTTGTTACCCATTGGCGGAATCCAAAATTTACAGGCCTAATATAAAGCGAGATATTGTACATGCCTATTGTACAAGAATAAAGACGATGGTCCAATAATAGCTATAAAAAAAAAAAAAAAAGGATAGATCGTAATGTTAACTACCATGCAATGCAGAGATTAACAAGTAAAACCATTTTTGCGTTAAAGAGATACATCTATCAAAATCAGCACAAGAAAAACAGCAGAGATTGTCACAATTTTATCTCCTTTCTAGCCCCCAAAAGCTGTGGATGGCCTTTTTGTTTTTATCTCCTTTCTAGTCAAGTTTTCCTTTTATGCCGTAAAAGTTACATGATGCATGAGATTTCGAATTTCGTTATTTAAACCTATCTCAACAGGTGCTTTAAGGCCAATCGTTAACAAAACCGTCAATCACATAATCAAAAATGAAGTGAGATACTAGCCAAAAAGAAGGGTATTATTTCTTCGAAGCAAACAACAAAAGACCAGGTCACTTTACCTAAAAAGTGGGGAAGGAAAGAACACGAAGAATAGGCAAGTATTTGGCACTTAAACAGAAATTTCTCTACTCTCACAAACTCTGCAGATAACCACAGATTGTCATTGCTTAATATTTGACGTTATGGCACAAAACTAACATAAATAACAACGTGCGCGCGTGCGTGCGCGCGCTCGCACACACACACACAGAGAGAGAGAGAGCGCCTTGCAGCAATTGATCTCCATATTCAATAGAGCCGTATTCTTCCTGTTAGCAGGCCCAATACGCATGGGCCTGGTTGAGCAGTACTTTCCATTCATTTCGTGCATAGCACATTGTTCACCTTCATCTCCGAACCTGACAAACCCATAGCCCTTCGCCCGTCCAGTCATCATATGATTCATATCGGTTTCAATCTTTGCACCCTTAACTGAGGGATAGTGGGGACTGAATGTTTGCTGCAGCACTTGATCTGTGACATCAGGTGCCAAGTCTCCCACAAATATAGTGAAGTGGGCGCCACCAGGCTGGGCAGCGGCAGCCACCGAGTACTGCGGTTGCACAGCCACCGCTGCTGCCTGAGGAGGCTGCTGTTGTTGGTAATACATCTGCTGTGGCTGCGGTAGGTACTGGTAAGGTTGTTGCTGTTGAGAGGGTTGTGGTGGTTGTTGATTGGCCATCATCCATTGTTGCTGCTGTTGGTATTAAAGGTAATGATTCTGTTGCTGTTGGTTGTATGTAGGAGGAGGAGCGGCCATTTGTTGGGGTACTCCGTTCGGTGACGGTTGTTGCATCGTCATCGGAACCTTGCAGCAATTGATCCCCATATTCGATAGAGAAAAACTTGATAATCGCTCCCGAAATCCACTTAATAGATGTTGGGTATTATGCAGCAATTGATTCTCGGTTGCTTCCAATAGAGAAACGAGGTTTTTTTTTTTTATAGGCAACAAAATTTTATTAAGAAACTTGACAAATGGTATATCAAGTTTGGGGAGAGGGAAGGGGAATCCAATAAAGAATTGGATAAACACCTAATGGGACAAGCCCAGAACACCCAATGGGCAAAGCCCAAAACACCTATGGGTCTAAAAATCCAAATCAAACATTAAGAACAGAAACACCTATTGGCCTAATTGCCCAAATTTGACAATAAAGCTCAAACCAAGCTAGCCAGGCCCAGCCCAAAGGAGGTCTTAGAGCATGCACAACAAAAGCTACGTATTTTAGCAAAGAAAAGTGTATTTTTTTTTATTTATAATTTAGCAGTTTAGCTAGTCAATTTTCTTGAACCATGCTCCAACAATGCTATCCACTCTAACCCAATTCTTCATAAATAACCAAACCAAACCGAGCCTTAAGTCTCAATCAATTTTTCAGAAATATTGTTTTTCTATTCAATTCCACCCTATTCCAATGCAAACACAAGCACCCATTGTTGCTTCAAAGCATTCAATACCTCGACCCAATTTCCAGCTTCAAAGTCTTCAATAGGCTCAGAATTAAATCAAACATTCATTTTTCATTCATTTTTCAAAAAAATCCAATGGAGCTTAAGCTTCAAGCAACAGCAGGATGAAACAGGGGAAAAGCAAAATTTTAAGTCAAGACTCAAGAATAGATGACACAAGGCTTAATCTGACAAACCAGCGACTCTTCTGGTAAATGAGAAAGAATAGGGAAAATCTGGAATACAAGATGACATATAACTTGATTGACAACCGAATTAGTGAAGAAACATTAAAAGTAGATTAAAGGGGAAAAGTAATGAAATAAAGGAAACTGGCCTAAGTAAGGGCACAAACTATAAGAGTTTGACGTTTCAGCTGAAATCAGCTCCCCGCCCCTATAGAGCCTCTTAACACCCTGTTTCGACACAATGATTTTCTAAGTTGTATTATAGTATTCATCAAGTGCTACGAGAATAATGGAAGGAAATGACTTTGAAAGTTGACGGCTTGACGCTTTATCCAAAACCCAAGAGAATAAAACTGAAGGGGTTCAATTTAACAATATGTTTAGCAGACAGCACTAACTAAGGCAAATACTGTAAAAAAAGAATACAACATAAATAACAACATGTGCGCGCACGAGAGAGAGAGAGAGAGAGAGAGAGAGAGAGAGAGAGAGAGAACCTTGCAGCAATTGATCTCCATATTCGATAGAGCCGTATTCTTCCTGTTAGCAGGCCCAATACGCATGGGCCTGGTTGAGAAGTACTTTCCATTCATTTCGTGCACAGCGCGCAATTGTTCACCTTCATCTTCGAACCTTACAAACCCATAGCCCTTCGCCCATCCAGTCATCATATCCGTTACAATCTTTGCACGCTTAACTAAGGGATAGTGGGGACTGAATGTTTGTTGCAGCACTTGATCCGTGACATCAGGGGCCAAGTCTCCCACAAATATAGTGAAGTCGGCACCACCGGGCTGGGCAGCGGCAGCCGCCGGGTACTGCAGTTGCGCGGCCGCCGCCGCCGCCTGTGGAGGCTGTTGTTGTTGGTAATGCAGATACTGCTACTGCGGTTGGCACTGGTAGGGTGCTGCTGTTGAGGGAGTGGTTGTTGTTGTTGATTGGCCATCATCCATTGTTTCTGCTGTTGGTATTGAAGGTACTGGTTCTGTTGCTGTTGGTGGTCGTATGTAGGAGGAGGAGCGGCCATTTGTTGGGGTACTCCGCTCGGTGACGGTTGCTGCATCGTCGTCGAAACCCTAACTTTTTTGTAAGCAAAAAGAGTTGTGTATTTCTAGAGAGAGAGGGAGAGACAGGATTCTGCATTATATCGGTATCAAAAAGCAAGGATCATTTAAAAAATGAAAAATGATTTTGGTATTCCACTTTTTTATGATGACAACATGTCTTTTAGTGTAGAAATTATACATAGCAAGGCATATTAAAAGACAAATTTTAGAGTGTCATCATAAAAAAGTGGAGTGCCAAAATCATTTTTCATAAAAAATACGAACCGTTTCAATACATATCGATGTCTGATAAAGATAAATTTTTTTAATAAATACTCTTCTCAACATGCTCTACGATATCTGCGGTTCAGATTAAGGGAATTCCAAGCACACAATTCTCTAACTTTTCTTAAAGATTACTTCAGATTTTAGGGCTTGAATTCTCAAAAAAAAAAAGTTGAACGAAGTAGATCAATTAACTACAAATATTCAGTTTGGTTGAGTTTTTCCAACACCACTCGAATAATTATTTTAAAGTTATTAAACAATTTGGATCAGAACCTCGAAGTAGGCCCCACACGCCGATGTACTGCATGTTTGCATGTTGGAGTATTTGATTAAGAGGATAATTTAGAAAGTTTGCCTACCAGAGGCAAAAAGGTGAAGCGTGTTGGGAGTTCGTCCGATGCATCGACCCGTCACTGCGTGCTCAAGGTCCAATTTGTGTGGGAGTAACGATAAAGAGTCCACCACATTACTTGGGCCCAATATACATTGAATGACCCATATTCACTTAAAAGGCTAAGCCTTATAAGTGGTGAGTCATCCAATTGTATATTAAAGTCCAACTTTTTTTTTGTTTATCCGATGTGGGACTCAACGTTCACACATGTTCTAACAAATCTCCCCCTCATGTGTGAACCAAACATTGGGC
>JAOTQK010000012.1:8770292-8798628 GCA_025642025.1 Rhododendron ferrugineum
GGAATAAGAAAAGCAACAAGTTAGGGAGAAAACTTTTAAAAAATTTAAAAGGAAAAACGAAAATAATTCATTTTTTTAAAACTTATGGTCATTTCTTTTAGAATGGTGCTACTGGTACAGATGAAAAATCTATACCAATGGGTACAAACCCCTTTCTCGGCCCATTTTGGGTCTCAAAAAAATGATCGGAGTCGCTCATTTTGTTTAAAATACTTTGCTTATGGTCTCTGCAAAAAATAAGCTCAATCCGGTATCGGTAAGAGCATTTACGAAACATCCAAAACTTTGCTCTAGAATTCAAGCTTGAATTCTGAGACAAAGTTGGACGTTTTTTAGGTGTCTTAACCGAAATCGGATTAAACTTATTTTTTGCAGAGACCATAAGCAAAATATTTCAAACAAAATGAGCGACTCCGATCATTTTTTTGAGACCCAAAATGAGCCGAGAAAGGGGTTTGTACACCAGTAGACTTTCTGTTTCTTTTAACCTTTTAGATTAGATTCACGTCGTCAAAATGAATCAAAAAATAAAAAACTGATGCAAAATGGGAAAAAACAAGAAAAAAAATGACTAAAAAAAAAGCCAAACTGACTCTTAATGATTTCTCCATTTTAATTAACGGGCAAATTTACCTTAGCACCGAGATCAAACTTAAAGCCGAGAACACAGCCGATTGGGAGTCCAACAAAGTAATAACATCCCACATTCACATACGCCACGAATGCTTGCCATCCACACCTTCAACATAATACAAAGCATTTTAGTTTTTTTAGTTAATGGTTTGAAATCTTCCAATGTTTATTTCCTTCAAAATATATGAACTTCGTCGGTTACTTATTACCTGTCAATGCTTGTCACAAAAATAGAAGGAAACATACATTATATTTTGTACATCTGCCAAATGTTGCAATCTAACTTTCTAATTTGAATGCTCTCCTATGATACTACAATACACGTCGTCTTTACATATATATACAGTATGTACCCCAATTTACATAGACACTCATAATACTGGAACATAAATTCATATATATTCACTTCAAAAAATTTGTATGCAATTTCATAGCATCAACCTTGAATATTTATACTATTTTATGTTACGAGCTTTTATCTTAATGTATACACCTATTTGAATTTTCCGAATTTTTTAGACTTTTATACGGAGTATAAATATTTTCATTTCTATAAGCAAATATTATGAAATTCAAACCGGTGGATACTCTACACATCTAAATGAGGGTGTGTATCGATCGGAGCACTACGGGACAAAGGAAAATAGCAAGAATATTCTTAAACTGCATTTTTTCTTCCATAGAGAATTAAATTAATAATATATGGCCGGTTGGTGCTCTATGGAAGAACATATCACTTATATATTACTGTTGTGTTTGTCAAATCAAAAATTTTCAATAAAGTAATTTAATTTTCGTAATATTGTGCATTGGGAGGAAAACAAAAGAAAAAATTTTAAAAATAGAACTTTATTGCATATTTATTTACTACTAAAAGAAAGAAAGAATTAAAAGTAATTTTTTTGAAGTAAAAAGTAAAAAAAAAAAAAAGAAAGAAAGAGGGAAGGTTAACGCTTTTCGTTAGTTACATCCGTTACAAATTGTCGGAATGGGACGACAGAGACTTAATTGTTGACGGAATAACGAGTTAAAGTATCTTTTTGTCATTAGTTAAAGTCTGTGTTTTTCTGAAAATTTGTGACAAGTTCAAGGGGCTTCTTTAAAAATTTTCCGAAAACAAAAAGAGTTAGAACAAACGTCACAGAAAGTTCGGGAATCGAACTCAGCTCTCCTGAGACTAAAAAACAGCTTGATCTACCACATCATCAAGGCAATAATTTGTGCTGGTATAGGAAACTTTTTTATATATGTATGTAACTTTAAAAAAAAAATTGCGTTGCCCCCAGCCCGGGGGTTGCTCAAGACCAAGGCCTTGCGGGGCTTACCCCGTGGCCGGCAACCATCATGCAAAATGAGAGACCCACTCGTTGATAGCGGGGTACTCACGTCTTTGGCAACCTCCATATGTGTCCAGACAAGAAGGTCGCGAATATATTTGTGTTGAGATAAAAGCAACCCTGTGAGAGTTGAGATAACCTCATCGCCAAGGAAACAATGAAGATTTTCCAAGTCCTTGATGGAGAAACGACGAGAGAGGTCCACAACATATAAACTTCAATATAAAACTTGTATGACTCCCGGTTATAATGAGATCATCAACATAAACAAGAAAGTAGACAATAATTCCATCATGTTGATAAAATAAATAAGGAGGGATCCGATTTAGAATTAATCTAGTCATAAGACAGCAAAAAGCAACGTAGCTCAGTGAACCATGCCCGAGGTGCTTGCTTGAGGCCGTAAAGAGACTTTTGGAGTTTGCAAAAATGTGACAGACAATGTTGATCGATGAAGCCTGGTGGTTGAGACATGATGCTATGGTAAATCACTATGCCAAATTTTGGCTTTGCTGGCGGTTTTATTACTAGAGATAGTTTAATACTATATCGGCAAAGGAGGTTATAGTGGCAATAACTAACTGCGGCAAAACGATAGGAGTAGTAGTTATTGATGAATTCGTTAACGGCGGCCGCATACTGTCGTTAAAAATTTATAGCGGTAGAGTAGTAGTTATTAATGAATTTGTAAACGGCGGCCGCATACTGTCGTTAAAAATTTATAGTGGTAGCCAAGAACACGACGATAAGGGGTATTATTAAGGACAGATAGTAAAAAGCACCACTACTAATAGCAGAATATGAAATAAATACACTTATTTGCATAATAAGATAAAAATATCATAGTTGTTAAGTTTTGAGGTATTATTGGAAGGGACACGGGTTCAAAACTCAGCGCTAGCATTTTTCGCATCCGGTAGACTAGCACACCAGAATCTTTGAGTTGTGGGATGGATCGTGACTCCTGCAAATGAACAATAGCCCCGTTTGCTAGCACTGTTAGACTAACTTATTTAGCTTATTTGCTTAAAAGTTAATGAATGGTGTTTGCTGTTCATACTACTACTTTTTATAAGTAACATTTGTGCTCTTCTTCCTCCTTTTTTCTCCCCCTCTATGTTTTCTTTCTTTCCCTTCCTCCTCTGGATCCATACACTTCAACTCCAGCATTTACACACATAATTGGAGTTTAGGGAAATCCATCATCTCAACTGGGAAATGGGCATGATAAGTTGTGATTTCTCAAAAAATAAAAACTGGGAAATGGGCACACTTAAGGGTGACAAAGCATAGTGTTCCATTCTTTTGATGAAAAGTGACACACAAGTGCTCTAAAATCAATAATATCTCAATTACCTAGAAATAGACTACGAACAAAATGAAAAGAATCTTGGAATCAACCAGAGCCATGGATTGTAAACTACGACGGGAAAACCCACGTTTGTGTGTTTCCTTAACATTATGCTTCTTTTCAGTTAAATATACATGAAGTGTTTCACAAGAATCACTCCTAACTATTCCAAACAAAATGATCTTTACAACTGTGTGTTTCTTTGGCGACGATGGTGACTTAACATATCCAAAAGTTCTCACCATTTCAAAGGTACATAGAAATCTTGCTTCATGACCTAAGCCCGTGTGTTGGGGTCCGGTTCCAGAGGCGACTTAAGGCTGAACTTGAATTTCCAAGTCGTGCAATAATTTGAAGAGGAATGAATATAGGAAAATGATTTGTCACGAGGCGAATAGAGAACGAGAAATCTCTTTACCTTTCCATTTCCTTTATAGATCCCTCCAGAAATCCAAGATCCAAACACAACTTAAATGGCCTCAGGTCTATTTCAGTTATCCCGACGTCATGGAAAACCACTTCTCAAAGTTGGTGAAACGAGTTGCTCTATAATTCTAGCTTGGAATTCGAGCTACTGCTTCCCTATGGTTGTCACATATCCACCCCTCAAATATTGCACTCCATATGCTGTAGTGGAAGCTACTGTTGTTGACGCTACTAGCCAACTGCACGAAATTGAGAAGTATAGTGGGCTCAACGGAGTTTTACTTATTGAATCATAGAGTATCAAACTAGAGAGACTTGGAGCTTACAAAACGTTAAAATGTGCGCAATTCTAGAGAAACAGAGAATTAACTTCAAAATAGGATACCTCAAGTATGTGATGTATGCCTCGGTTTCTGGGGTCCCAAACTCTGGTTGAAGAAGAGCAGCAGCAACTAAGGCCAGTTGAAAAACTGTATTAACCTGCCAAGGGTCAAGATTGAAGTACTCAGCGGAAACCAGAGAGTTGGGTACATGTCTGCTATTTTTGGTCTTTTCTTCCTTCCCTCTCTTTTCCGTCGCTCACAATATCTGTCAAGAGACTCAAGACTCGAGAGGACAAACTCAAGGATGACACGCATAGCCTTCCATATTCAGTTTGACTGAACAGGCTTAGCTGCAGCTAATTTAGACCATATTTTCTTTTCGATATGCTAGAAGAATCTGCAATACACTACTTGAACACAACCCGAGCCAACAACACATTACTTACCTATTTTTTTCAAATAATTTGCATTCAATGAAATTGAGTAGTGATCTTTCTTGTGTAAATATAACCTTGGTGAATCAACAAAGTGGTAGTTGAAGTTGAATATGGTTAAAAGTCTTCTATTGAGCCCCAAGTGGGACTCTTCTCTCATCTCCTTTAATTTTACTTTTGGTTACAAGAATGTTCGTATCACAACCATTATCAATGTCCTCCCCGTAGTAGTCAAACCCAAATTTTCAGTGCACTAAGTGCAGCTACACAATCTCTGGCCTTAGCAAACCAGAATTTGATAGACATAAATATAAGGACACCACCTGACTAGTTGAAGAAAGAATTAAGTTTGTGTTTCCAGCTGTCCGGTTGCTCATCCCCACCCAAATAGCAAACAGGAAAACAAACTTGCTCTCTAAGGGAGAGAAAAAAACATCGGAACAGATGCCTTTGTAGGCCAAGGACAGTGTCATATCGCATTTGATAATCAAGACGCAAAATTCAAAGCTTACCTACCATACTAGGTTAAGTAAACCGCAATATCTTACATCATAGTTTATTAATGAAGTCAGAGGATGAAAAGCTTACCTTGCTGAGAAACAGAGGCTCAACCTTCTCGGGACGGGTCCTTTCAATATTGAAGAAGTCTGACCAACTTTTCCACTGAGATAAAAAGATTCCGTTCAAAAAATGTGATTCAACCAACATTTCAGTCCAACTGACATGCCAAGGTAGGTAAAACTCACCTCAAAACCTAAACTGCTAGCTCTTCTATAAAATGCACCCCCAATGAGGGCAACATCTCGCAGCACAACAAGTCCAACGAGTCCAGCTTCACAACCAAACAAACCTTATTAAAATAGACTCCATGAAACTATGTTTTGTGTGATTTTATCTCAAGCATTGAATAGTGTTTACTGCAGTTTGAGCAGAGTAGTGTAATTGCCATGACCAAATCTCACGCCACGTACTCTTTGTTAATGGCTTCATGATCATAAAAATCTCATACTACGTCTAATAGCAACTCAGCAAAGAAATACCACTTCTACTTACGGTGTAAAAGACCATTATCTACCATCGCCAAAGCAACACATCCAATTAGAACCTGTAAGAATTACAGGTGACAACTATTAGACAAATCCAACCACCAAGTAGGTCTCTATGAACCAGAAACCCCACTATGGAGAACTGCCAGTCTCCCAATGCCACTGAGTTTTGACAGGAAATTACCTTGTCTGCAAGAGGGTCAAGATAAGAACCTACAACGGAATTGATTCCCATTCTCCTAGCCACATATCCATCAAGCTACAAGATGAACGAAGATACAGAAAGCAAGTAGAGTTCACATCCAGATTGTAAGGATAGTCCTAAAAACTATTACACAGCAGATTATGATGCTATTATAACACACTCGTTCATACCCACCCAATCAGATGCTCCAGAGATAGCTAGCCCGACAAATGCAGGAAGATACATTCCATGTAAGATCATCCTGCAAAAGCACAATCTACTTTTCAAGAGAAATTTATGTGCAAACCAGATCAAGTCTTAGCGAGGAAGAAATGGATATATAGGTTATAATTAAATTTTGGCATAGAACTTTAAGGAACAATAAAAGGTCATGCAAAGTTTCAAACATGCATTCAGGTTCCCGATATGAGCTGATTACAGAAAGAAACGACTGTTTTCAGATAGTACAAATTCAAATAATAAAACATCAAAAAGTCCACCGCAAAATACTGCCAAAACAAAAAGATACCCAATTATGGAAATGGAAGCACATTCATCATGAAGAGAACGCTGTAGAAATCAACGGTAACTTAATCAACAAATCTGTAGGAATCTACAATGGAGTTAATAAAGAGCAACTCTTTTCAAAAAGGCCATTCTTTATTAACTCTACATACGGAGGCAATTACACTGTTGGCTACAGAGCGCCTCCAACACTAGTAAAGTACACAAACAATAAGTATACTAGACAATTTTCTTTTGCCTAATCAGTTGTTTATATATGCAGTATTGCAGTTCGAAAAAACCAGTTGTTTATATAAGTTCCCCAAAACTACTAGGATTTTTCCTAGTTAGGTACAGGTAAACACATAGTATTTAGTAAGATAGTTGATGATGTGGTGCTTTTTATTGGTTAACAAAATTTCCCTATCCTCCAAAAGCTAGCTACATGCAGGTAGTCAAAATGCAAATTGGTAAAATGCATAGACAAATAGCTGGAGATGGAGTAAAAAATTGTGCTCCGGTGGCTAAAAATAGACAACAGGCCTCATTTCATTTGAGTTAATGCTTGCATAACAATCTCATCAATATATCCCATGACCGCCCTTCATCCTTAAGTTATTAAGTTCTCCAAGAACACCACAACGTGGTGCTCGAGTGTCCTTCCCCATCCCCACCACACATTGGAGAAGGTTCCATTACAAATTGTGCGACCCCAACAATATATGGCGGAGAATGAACCTGAAGCATCGGTGCTTTAGGAGCACTGAATAATCACTCCCCACAAAATAACGCATTCTCCACAATTTACATGGTTAAAATCAAATGACGACCCACACTAAATAGGCAACGTCTTTCCAGTTTGACAAGCAATTCACGATCGACCTAAAGTTGAGGATTCTTTAAACAAGAATTTGTACATTCTACTAAAAACACTAATGCTAAGGGGTTGTTTCCAGTAAACTAAATGGACTAAAGCACATGTTCTCAAGGATTTCCGCGCAGCTCATTCTACTCACATACATCAACTAAATTACTATATAGCGGAAACAAACCAGACTATTGCCATTAGCCTGAAGACAAAAAAATTTAGGCTGCTTTCTTGTTAACTTATTTGTCCAGAACTTATTTCAGTATTTTTTACTTTTCATAACTTTTTGTTCAACTTTTCATAGTAATTTTTGGGGTTTATAGTTCATCTAGATGGACCAATGTTGGAAAAAGTTCATATAAGACGACACTTTTTAGACAAAAAAGACAGCTACTATATGATATTTTTTTCGTCTTATTTTTTAGACAAAGTTCATATTTTTTTCGGTATATTACCAAAACAATTTTGGGTACTGTCATAATTTTTTACTTTTGCTAAACAAGTTGAAGATTTTTTTAACAAGAATTTGTATATTCTACTAAAGAAACTAATGCCAAATCATATCATCACATTGATAACAAGATACTACACGACACAAAAGAGCGAATTTTTACCATCCGAGAAACGGACCGGAGACCAATCGGCCGATCGAGATCAAGTTCGGCAAATTCACGAAACTCTCCACAAGCCCACCAGCCTCGCTTTCGCTCGGTTCCTTCCTAACGATCCGATCGAACTCCAAATTGACCGGAAATTTCCGCCTCCGTAGCAAATCCAAGGCCGGGATGGACGGGACGAGGACGACGTCGGATTGGAAGTAGAGGGGAGTGGCGGACTGAGAGAGCTTCCACGGGGGAGAGGAGAGGAAGAGAGGGCCGTGGAAGGGGGTGATCCATCTGGAGAGAGGAGAGAGAGAGCGAGAGCGAGAAAGAGGAGAGAGGAAAGAGGACGGGGGAGATGGGAAGGGAGAGGGGGATGTGTAGGAGAATTTGTAGGCAGGGGTTGTTCGACGGATTAGGGTTTTGAGAGATCTGTAGACCGCCATTAACGACGCATTGCGAGAGAGAGAGAGAGAGAGAGAGAGAGAGAGAGTTTTTTTGTGATCAGAGAGAGAGGTTAGGTTTAGCATGGGTTTAGAGATAGGTGAAGGGTGGCACGTGTTGCGAAGGTCGGTGTTGCGGTTCGTAGTTACTCGTCAGAGTACCGGTATTTAACTTCCACGATGAAAACAACAGTTTTGATTAAAAAAAATAGGAAATTGATTTTGGCACTCCGGTTTTTATCACCGTGTGTTAATTATGTGAGAAAACAAAACTAAAAGTGGAGTGTCATTGGCTAAATTTGGAGTACCAAAATCACCTCCCAAAAAATAAAGTGTTTTCGTTCATAAATATAAAAAAATTTGCACCAAATTAAATTTCTCGAGATCTTTAATTTAGTACGAATAAACTTGAAAAATCATATACGTAAGTATTTTATTTTTTAATCTAAAAATTGCACATCTTTTTATAAAGGACTATCAAAATGGATCAAGGGAGTACCAATTTACTCAATATTAAAAGTTGTCTTTCGGATTTCTAGCGCCAAAGAAAAGGAAACAGGGACGTCAACAGATACGAGCGACTTCACGGCTCTCGTACCTAGCATGGGCTTAATTGGGTAGCAAATACACTCCCTAAATAAAAACCTAAGACAAACCTTAAAGATGTACGCCATTTCTAAATCTGACTCATTTTAAATTAGGAATCAAACAAAGATTAGGATTTTTTTTTTCCTCTTCCATTTCTACATACTTTTTTTCAGGTAAGAATTTCTTTTCCATCTCAGTGGCGGAGTCAGAATTTAGATTGGGAAGTGATGTTACACATTGTTACATATTTTCTCTTTGAAGGGAGTCCACATGTATTGTTATATATTGTTTTCAAGAATATGAAAAGACATGTTAAGTCAAAGTAGGGCAAACTTTGCCCTAAGCATTGTTTTCAGTTAAGAAATAGTAAGGTCTTGATTCGACTCTCTTGTGGTCCTTAAAAGGAAGCTATTGAGATAATATTTTCATGTTCAAAATCGTTCATAGTTGAAATCGCTTTTTTCTTCATCATTTGTGTAGAAAAATTCAGTTGTTCAACTATCGGTAAAATACGCGCAAGCCACCTTATTTAACTTTTTCGAAAAATTTCCAAAAATGGCCGAACACAGCCGAGATTGCTCAAGGCTTTCAACAATGGCCTCTGCAACACAGTATCCTTTGGCTCTTTTCCGAAAAATTTCCAAAACAGACGCTTCAGAGTATGAAAAACAGCTAGAAAATATATTCTGAAAACTACATCCCAAGTGATAGTACAACACCATTAATGGAAGAACAAATATTCACTTCTTATCTTACTGCACATGGCAAACGATTGCAATTCGGATACTAGAATGAGCAGGTTTTAGACATTTAACCCTCTTCCCAAAAGTACCAACATAAATCATCACTATTCTGCACATATTGAGGATTTAGGCTTCCAGAAAAGGGATCTGTGAGATAGGGCATAACATCATATACATGTCTACTCAATGTACTCATGGTTCAGCAAATTTACTTCCAAAAAGAACACTTGATTGAACTCAAGATATTATTATAACAAACAAGATATTTGTTTGTAAGCCTCAAAATTGAATGTTCGCTCTGATTATCTCGATTATTTCGCTGATACCTGTATATACTCTTCTTCTCTTCCTTTTTTGTACAAAAAAAATTTCCCTTGAATTCCACATTCTTGTGTAAAAGCTATCAATGAACTATGGCATGGTGGGAAGATGGCATGAAAACCTCAGCTTCCGATGAGAGGAAAGAGCATGTTGGAGAGCTACATCCACTCTCTCACCTTCCCGAAACAACGAGTCGTACAATTGACAGACAAATTGAGACAACTCCTCTTCGTCGTCGTCCCAAAGCCCCGCTGAGCGGTCCCCACTTCTCTCAGGTTCACTATCTTCCCAATCGCTCCTCGGACTGGCAGGCTCTGCCTCTTCGTCTTCTACTTCTTCCTCTCCAATCTCAAACTTCCCATTCTCCAGAGCATTATAGTCACCCGATCCTTGAAATGTGGTTAACTGCATTTCTTGGGGTTCAGCGGAAGAGCATATAACCGCTTTTGCACCAGAGTCAATAAACGCCTTGATTAAAGCAGGGGTAGGCCCGTATGTGCCGGTGCAGATTATGATCCTGTCCCTCCAAGCTCCAACCTAAGTTTCAACAGAAATACAACGCATCAGGCACAAAATCACGACGGAGAGAAGAACCACCCAAATATCATAAAGACTGGTAGAACTAGGGAGATAACTCCTTGTGGAGTTACCAAGCACATAATTCCGGCAACAATATGGATAAAGTAAATGACAAGACGATGAAAGATTCAAAGAGAATAATATCCTAGGGTCTACATTGTAAGGAACTACATGATGTAAAACTGGTTACAGAAGGCCACAAGCCAGTGTGAGACAAACCGATTCATACAGGGTGAGAAAAGCCAGGTTTTAGGTCCTATGTTGCACACTCAAGATCATAGTATTCCAAATTCTCGGGGACACAGGGGCTCCTTTCTCTACTTCTTGGACTAGATGAGGCATTTTGTCATTTATTCTGTTTGGTCTACTTATCATCATAGGTAATTGTTTAGTGATCTCTTTCCATTGTAGTGATTATATGGTAACAATTAGATGTCACTAAACATTCAGCTATTATGATCAGGGAATCTCCAACTTTACCAAGTGTTCGATTATAGACATAACCTAACAGGAGGAAACATCCTCCCAAAGAGTTAAAATAAGAGCTCCATACACTGACTGTGCCGACATCACAGTCACTAGTAAACAAGGCCAACCGAAAACAAAATGCATTCACCAGCATAAAACAAATATCTTGGCATTTTATTAACCAATGAAATAATCCTGCGCAATTTTAATTCAAATTGAAAGAAGTGGTACGGATCACGGAAGATGGCCAACTACAGGAGCTTCTACAGGAGCTTACTTCAATCAAGCCAGGAAAATACTATCTCAATTCCAACCAGAACATATCAGAGAGAAAACTCTAGGTAAACAATTGCAGATATTTAGCAACTAAAATTGCGACAAAATGGATTATTATGAGTGATAGGGAAGGAGGGACACTCAAAAGTAAGACCAAAATACCTACCATCCGACGAACATTATCAGGCGTCAAGTGCATAGAAGGGACTGTTCTACGAAACATATACGCCCCAATTTCTTGATCATCTTCCATAACCTTTAGAGAAAAAAGAAAAACAGGCATTTTTGTATTTCTTAGTTGCTAACAACAAGCCAACAAATTTAAAATGTGAAAGGCATGAGCCAAAGAAGCATACTTGAGTTTGGCGTCCAATATACCGGTGGACAATGCAGCCAATCTGGAAATAAGGCCTATATGCAACTAATTCAGCAAGAGTTGCTATGTTTGTAATGGCTGATGTATACTTCCTGTGCCGGCCCCGCATGATTGACAGCAAGCTAAATTTAACACTTTGTACAAATTTGTCTGCCAGTTCTCCAGGTTCAGCAACCACAAAGACATCATTCTGCCAACTACATAACAAAACCAGAGCAAACTTGAGACTCCATTTGTTCGTTATGAATATTTAACACCAGAAAAAAATCACGCAAAACGATTTTGACCAAAAAAGTATATTTTCTAATAATATCCTGGTGTTTGGCTACCAGTTTCAAAAATATATTTCAAGCAAAAGTTAGTCATTGCTCCGTCTATCAAATCACACAGACCTACTGATATGTCAATGTAACTGGGATACACTTGTGCCAAGACAGCCAATTGTGAATCTATCCTCAACCACCAAAAAGACACACATGCATATATACTTGTGTAAGGAGAGAGAGAGAGAGAGAGAGAGAGAGAGAGAGAGAGAGAGAGAGAGCTGGGCATGTTGGATGAACAGTTAATTACATCACGACCCTGCATGGGTTCAGCCACGCTCAATTCTGAATGTGGTGGACGATGGTCTCGATGGAAAAAAGACACAGGGAAATTTAGATGTACATATTTTAGGCCCTCCATGGAAAATAAGATATTCAAATTAACATTTTACATATATTTTGTCCAACCAAACAATGAAAAATGAGGAAAATATTTTCCTTCAAACTAAACGGAAACTTAGGGTTGAGTCTGGCCACATTTACATATGAAAGCAACATAGAAGAGGAACAAGAGAGGGAAATTCGACCTTAATATTGAGCCACATGTGTCATTCTGCAAAGCTAAATGTACTATTCCAACTTGTGGTGAATTCTGTAACTTCTCATGCAATGATTTTACAGGCACAGAGAGCTGCTTGGTAACTGGGGGAGATTCAGGTGGTGAAGCAGCTGTTTTCGCAGATTGGGACCCATCCAAGCTTAAAGGTGGGACCAAATCTATTCTACCAATCCTGTGAGGGCCAACGTCCGGACTGTATAGAATTGGGGTTGATGGAAAGCTGCCAGTGAAGAGAGGTGATGCAAACGGTGTTGGGAATGTTATTCCGGGTACAGCCTTGAATGTCCCTGATAGTCCATTCATAAGAGAGAATCTTATTCCAGTTTGACTACAAAATGTTTCAAGGGACCGAGCATGGTGGAAAACTCTTCCTGAATCAAGACTATGAGAAGCTTCCACAAGTAATACACTACGTCTCCAACCCAGCGAGGGAACATTCTCTTTCAGCGCTGCCAAAGACCAAAAAGTAATCAAAGGTAAAATTCGATATGATACAAAGAACATCTGAAAGAGCAAAACTTATAGCAAGCTGATAGAGGAATTTGGCACTTGTACCAGCATTTGAAGCCTTTGCATTTGGTAAGTGTTGAGATTTCAAATACTCTGACAACTTCTCCTCATGCTGGTTCTGGAGCAATATTTCACAGACACTCTTCATTGCAGAAGAGTTGTTTTGGATGTAGTCCTTGGTTGCGGCCTCTAACTTCTTCCAGACAGTAGGATCGGTCTCATCCAGTTCCATATCACAACGTTCATCCACTGAAATGCAAACGAACGTAAAATCTTCAATTACGAAAGCACTATCCAACCACAATACCATTATTCATCTTTATATCTATTCAAAATCTATATCCGTCTCCGATATAACTCATAAAACTTTAAAATAGCGCCAAAGAACAATTGAACTCTTTCTTGATGTTTCAGCAAATAGTGAAAGTTGTTTAATAATGGCCAGACAAACTTTACCTGGATTGAAGCGGAAATAATGAATTTCAGGAAGCATTGGGAGCAAGGCACTTAAAGCTTCCTCCACTCGGTCCACTGAGCACGCACTCTCAATTAACACTTGCCCAGTATCCAAATAACGCCATCCACCTTTCCGAATCTACAACAGTGTGCATTCTAATTAAAATTTAAAATCCGAGAATATTATACAGTTCTATTGCAGCAAAGAGCACAAGGTACCATTCAATCCACATATGAGCGGACAAACACAGGGGATTATTAGCTGTTTCACCTCTACATTTACTTCAATAAAAATCTGTGACTAAGAGTCTAAGATCCATAGCACAAAACTCCAGAGCAATTTCCCTTTGTTTTATTAAATTACCTTTTGATGAATTAAGAACACAATAAAAAAATGTCCAGAAAGATGTACTAAATTCAAGTAAATGCACAGTTCTCACAACATTTCAACAACTTCTGTTGTCTTCTTCAAAACCTTGGTAACACTAACACCCACAAACATAAAAATCAGAATCTATAAAAATCTCCAAAGCAAACAAAGTTTGTTTGCTGGGTGTGGTTACCTTTGTTGGAACTGAACAGCATCCAACGGAAACTAAACAGTCAATTTTTGTATCCGGCCATAAAAGTTGTGCCTCTCGAATGGCAAATATGGTAGGATTGTTTGCTACAATAGCACCATCTTGCCAACGGTGTACGCCTGCGTGCCAAAAATGTGAAGGCAGAAATGTTGTAAGGACAAAGAAGGAAATGTAAACACCGAACAATCAATGTAAAACATAGTAAAATGGCTAACTTAAAGCCCAGCAAGAGAGTACCATCAGAGAAGTCATCAAGATAATATGGAGCTGCAGATGATGCTCTTATAGCTTGCCATACGTGATGCTTACAACTTCCTATGAAAGCACTGCGATTGTATCCAACTTGAGGACCGGTAGTAGCTGCTCCTAGCGCAGTTATAGTAGAACCTTCTGACATTGATAAAGGTATCTCTGATGTGCCAGCAGGGTACTACACAGAAACATATAAATAATTTATCAAACAGAAAACCCACAAAAAAAATGATAATATGTCCATGTAAAAAAAAATGGAACTCATTATATGAACCTGGTAATTGCGAAAAATAAAAGGTTGAGCTGGCACCGTGCTGACTAGAGTTGACACAACACAAACTTTGGGAATGCTTCTCACTGCTGACTCTATCAAGAGATCACCATCCTCCTCAGCACACATCTCTTTTAGCAACCTCTCAAACTGGTCTGCACTGTGCTGCAATGGAAAAATAAGTCATCTTACTACAGGGTATAGTGAGAGATTTACCCTATTTCCATCCATCTTCCCACATATTTCTCAACATGTAGCCCATGGAATTAATTTTTTACTTTTCACCTTTTTTGCGAATCCAAGAACACAAAAAAGATTTTTTTTCTAAATTATGTCTCCATAAATACTGAAAGCTTGTTATGAGACCATATCAAATTTTGCAAGTGATGCTACTTTTTATAAAGGAAATTCAAAGATTTATACTATCGAACACTGGAAAAATCCTGAATTTCAAAGAAACGGCATCCCTGAAATAATTTAGAGGAACTAATTAGAGGAAAAGGGTTAGCATACTTTAGATCCATGAACCACCACCCTAAAACTTTGCGACGAGCTTTTGTAAATCTGATCAAACTTTTCTTTCCAAGTTGCTGCTTCATTATCCTTTGGCGTAGGTTCAGCAAATACAAGTTTTCCTGAAGAATTACAACAAATAATCTCAATGAAAATTATTCAAGAAATCGAACAGAATTTCCAAAGCTCATTTTTACTACAGGTTACCCACCGAGATTTTTGTATATTTCTTCACATTTTTCCAGCGACATTAGTTTGATTGCAAGAGCAACAGCAAGCATACCACCCGTTGATGTGCCACATATAAGGTCAAACATCTCATGTATCTGTTTCCCTGTTCCTCTCTCGATTTCTTTTAAAATCTGTACAGTCGCCAGACCTTTCATACCACCCCCATCCATTGAAAGTATGCGCAGTCCTTGCCTTGCAACAGGTCTCCCTCTAATGGCGCGCCGCATATTCTCATTCTCCCCTGTGGAGGCATAACATTAGGAATGTCAGGTCAAACCAGAATGAAAGAGGAAATAAACAAACAACCTATGTAGGCACAAACCAAGAATTGCCAAAGCACGAGCAGCGGCTTTATTGACACGTGGCTCAGATGGAACAGTCAGACGTAAAAGAAGTTCTCGCAAACTTTCAGAAGTAACAAGAGTTCGGCGGTTCTCCAAGCAGAAGGCTAGATTTCCAACTGCTAATAAAGCTAACCTTTGAACCTAGTGAAAGATAAATCGTCATTTTATACAACTGTGAGTAATACAGGCAAGCCATAGAAACAAAGCGTTACTCAGATAGTCAGATGTAAGAGGACTTGCCTCCGGGTTTTTATGGGCGCATAGGCTTTTCAATGATTTCACTAAATCCTTTGTCAACATCTTTTGAGCCACACTGTCAGATGCAAAAGCTAAGCTGGCCACAACTTGTAACACCGAAATAAGTTCTTCTGGGCCAACAGATTTCAACACTATTCCAATGGGCTGCATGATGTCAGATTTCATCAACTGCATTGCCACAGAAACATCTGCAGCAAGAGATGTAAGAGCAGAACATGCTTGTTCAACCTGATAAAAGCAGAACTGTTTAGACAAAATATTGGACAGAAATATTGAAATGAGACAAAACGCTGATCAAAACTAGAATTACTGACGTACCACATGGCGATTATCACTACTTATCATACTTATGAGCTGCCGAATAGCATTTTCATCTTTACCAACAAATAAACGGTTTCCTTCATCTTGCATTATCTTTGCAAGGGCAGATGCTAGCAGTGGGTGGTGACAAGAGGAAAAACGAAAGATAAGTGAGAAGAAGGCACTTAGTTTGTGTCGAGATGCACCAAAGTAAGAACTGTTCTCCACCTGCCACGATTCCCTATGTCAATAAAAACCTTTTTTAATTTGTCAGGGCTAAAGTGGTCTAAGAAACAAATCACAAGCATTCCGTTGATACCTCTATCTGCACATTCACTGATCTCAAATTTTCATCGGCTACAATTTTGATGTTTGCAAGGGACAAGTGGCGAAGTCTGTGTAATGGCAGAATTTCTGGTAGGAATTCAAGGGGATTACCAAATAGTCTAAGAATGTATAACTCAGCCATAGCCCTGAAATTAAATCGAGAGGAATATTAGACCTAGAGGAAACAAAAGATATAAAAAAACTTCGTTCAAAATAGTATGACAAGTGTAGGCCAATCAAGGTCATTAATTGCTCCTGAAATAACCTGAAATCAAGAAGAGGCCGGACCAGCTTGTTGTGCTCCAAAGATAATTCCACCAGTCCAACGCATTGTCTCAGTTCAACTGTTAAATTTTCAGGCAAAGCCAACCAGAAGGCATAAGTAGTATGTTAGAAATCTGCCCTTGAGGTCTGCATATATGTTTTGGGTTCAGTTTATTGGACCTTGAACAAATCTATATGGTCGTAAGATAAGACAACCAGATTTTTTTCCCTTCAAAGGAGGTAGAAAAACTAAAATTCTGAACTTACCAGGTACTGAAACCAGCATATTATAGTCAACACTCAGAACTTTTAAGTTTTTCAGATCGCCAAGCTCAGATGGTAATACTGAAAGCTTGTTGTTATCAAGGTATAACTTCTCAAGAAGTGGCAGTCGAGTTAACTCTACCGGCAATACCTGTCAACAAGTGCCCAACTATAAAAAGGTTATTCCCCTTCACAGTATTCATCAAAGCCTGTACTTTTTGACTCCTCTAAGAATAGAACTGCTTATTGAACATCATAATAAGTCCTAAGTGGACAGGCAGCATAAACTTTCCCATTCATTTCAAACTATGCCACAATTAAAGATCCAGAATGTGCCATAGATTCGAAGGCAACACTTTGATGCTTCCCTAGCAGAGAAGGTAGACTGACTGTCTTTTCAGTGCCCAATTTAACGTAAACAAACACCTAAAGTTCAAAAGCCAAATTGCAAATGTCATTCTTAGAGTTCACACCTTGTTGAATGGCTAAGTTAAACTTCTACAAAACATAGTGTAAAAAACATCCCAGTCTGTAAATGCATCCAAATCACAACAGGAACATGACGTACTGAAAAAGCCTTTTCTAAACCACGTAAAAATAAAAATAAAAAAAGTTTACATAAAATTCAAATCGATGAATAGCACATCAATCACGTAGCCTCAATAACCAGCAACAATTATCATCATTATGCAGGAATATATTTCAAATATGACATCAATCTCCAATTTGGACATTTGGTGACTTGAACTTTTCCAAACTAACGTAACAAAACAGTCTCTGCAATGCTCTAATCCAGAATGTAACTAAGCATAAAAGAAAACCTTAGATTAAAAATATCTGCACAAAGACTTCCCTCAGACAGGAATATGCTCTCCCTCAAGCTGAGAATTATCAAGTTTCTGTCCTCAAAATTACCCAAAAACAAGCCAAACCCAGCATGTAGAACTTCACTCCTTTTCCCTTTTTGTTAATGGAAAGTGGAAACATCAAACAACACGGCCTACAAAATCCCTCTCCTCTGGCTTTCTGGACAGCCAAACAAGACAAAATCTAATACAGATACATAGTGGGTTGGTGGAGCTTGATTATTATTCGATACTTCACCTCACATTTTCAGATCAAACTTTTTAGCACTAATGGTAAGGCAATAATTGATTGATGTAACGTTATACAATGATGGCTACCCTACCAGCCGAGGTTGTACTCTTCTTCATTAGGTTTACTAGAGGCCAGGGCACACGCGTTGCGTGTGCATGTTCACACTCAAATTTTGCATATTTTGACTAAATTCGATCAAAAAATTAGCGGGAAGCTATTGGGCATATTGTGTGAAGAAGGTTTTTTCCTCAACCAAGCAAACTACTCATAGCGAGAGAAAAAATAACCACTAATCTCCAAAACAAAACAAATTAAGCCTCCATCCTAACACCTCTTCTCCCCTCTGCCTTAAACCCATTTTTACCATCTGCAAAAGACAACAAGTGCTCATTTATGCTCGCAAAATTAGCAATTCCAAAAAATTGGTGTAGGATGAAGCAACAAATTGACTGTACTATGAACTATGAAGTAACAGATGTTGGCAATATTTCCGAACCACAGATACTTGCATGTCGTGATTGGTTTTATTCTCGGTGCTATTGCGTGTGTGTTTCTTACCCTATATGTTTGGCCCCCTCGCCTTTATTTGGTAATATAGGAAAAAATAGACGTAGGCAATCTTGCTGAACCACATAAAGAGGGTGTCATGAGTTGCTGGTGTGATTGCTATTAGGTGTGTTTGTTACCCTATCAGCCGATATTGTACCCTATGTCTTCATATGTAAACATAATAAAAACTTGAAAGATGCAATTACACCGAACTAGATATAACCGGCATGTGTTTCTCAAATTGTCACCCTATCAGCTGATGTTGTACTGCTCTTCTTCATTTGGTAATCTAACCAAATATTGTTATAGGCAATCTTGTCAAACCACATACGTATGTGTCGTGATTGTTGGGCTTGTGAAGCTGATTCGATTTGTCAACCTGACGGGTATTACAGCAATTGGCGATGTAAACCCTAGCTCATAAACATTTACTGTACTACTTATAAATATTAGCTATACGTAGCCACCAATGTAACTTGTACTCTCTTTATTCATGAGATCACATAATGGAAACTGATGTGAGCCGTGGATGTACTCAACCACAAAGTTGGGGAACCATGTAAAAATCTCTATGTTCTGGGTTCTTTGTTTTCTATCCTCGATTATTCTATGCACAGCGTGTGTTTGTTGGTTTGGCCGATATATCAACAGCAATTTCGTATTGCGATTGATTTTACTTTCGGATGCTTTGAGTGTGTGTTTGAGAGAGAGAGAGAGAGAGAGAGAGAGAGAGAGAGATTTATCAAGCAACAATGCAAACACACAATTCGAAAGAAAACACACTCACCGACATCCCACAACCACACAAGCTAACCACCGTAACACTCATCCAATGATCAGCAGGATACCCCCCCACCGCCACAACTCCCTCTCCACCACTACCACTCCCCGCCCCCGCCGCCACCGAATTCGACCTCAATAACCTCGTAAACACCCCAATCCCGTCGCTCATCTGCCCCGTCCCTCCCACCCTCGTCATCGTCACCGCCTTCAGCGGCTCCCTCCTCTTCACCACCTTCATCTCCACCCCCACCTCCGCCCCATCCCCCGCTCGATCCCCACAGCTCTCCAATTCCTTCAACTCCACCACCACCGTGTCCTGCGGCAGCGGCAGGGCCACCATCAGCTGCGACTGGAGCCTCAGCGCCACCTGATCCTCGTCGTCGGCCCCCGCCGTCCAGTCCAGATCGATCCGAAACCCTAGCTCCTGGTCCACGATCGCAGACGCCGACGACGACCTCGAGGACGACGACAATGGCGGCGACGACGATCGCGACGACGACGAAGCCGACGGCGTGCGGCTTCCGCGGTCGTCTAGGGCTTCTTCGGCGCCGTAGTTCAGCGCCAGGTGGAAGACGTCCGACGGGCGCTTCCACCCCAGCCCCCACGACATGGCTACGGTTTCCTTCCTTCTTCTGTTATCCCATTGGGCGATCTAATCGGACGTGAAACTAATTGAGGAATGCGAAGAAATGTACTCTAATTCATGAATTTGGTTAGAGAGAGAATTCTAGAGAGAGAGAGAGAGAGAGAGGTGGTTTAGGTGAGATTTACAGATAAAGGAATATGGGATTGAACGTATGTAAATATATAATATATGAGAGAGGGAAATCGTTACTTTGTAATTATTAGTATCAGTTTTTTTCATGGTTTGGGGCCTTGGGGTTTAGCGAGCAAGACGAGAGATGCGACGCCGTTTATGGGGGAGAAAAATTTGATGCGGGTTCGCTAAGTAAACCTGGACGACGTCGTATGAGGGTCTTGGGAATCCTCTCTTCTTTTTTAGGCCGGACTATTGGGAACCACAAATTTCCTGAACGTAACATGTGTACCATATTATATACAGGTGTGTACCATAGTATAACCGGGCTACGTTCAGGAAATTTATGGTTACTAATAGCTCCCCCCTTTTTTTGGGGAATTATTTGCAACCACAAATTTTCTGAACGTAGCATGTTTAACCTATGGTAAACAAGGGCACTGCTATTTGCAACCACAAATTTTCCTTACGTAGCCTGTGTATCATATTATATACAGGTGTGTACCATATTATAAACAAGTTACGTTCAGAAAATTTGTGATTGCAAATAGCAGTGCCCGGTAAACAATTCATGTGCATATGATGACAGGCTACGTTCAGAAAATTTGTAGTTGCAAATAGCTTGCCTCCTTTTTTTTCTTTTTCAAACTTTTTCGTTATTTTTCTTTATTTCCCACTTGCACCGAATTTATTTATTTATTTATTTTTGGATCCGCCACCAAATTTTGTTTAAAATTGTATTAGGCCACTTTGCTTGGTTTTGATTTTTCTAGTTCCCGGAAATAAAAGCAATTAATGTTTAAAGTACGTTTTAAGGCGAAACTATATTCGAGAATTTGCTCTTTTAAACCAATGCTTTTTATTAGACTTTGTGTTTCTAATATATATGCTTGGGTTTTGTAACTCCGAACAATAGGTATGTATACGTTCAACTATGCAAATTATTATTCATAGATTTAGCTATATGCATCCGCCATACAAGAAAATGTTGTGCTCCGTAGATGTGAACATACTTTGAATAACTTCCGTTATTTTGATTAGACTTTTAAAATTGAAATTTTAAAATTGAAATTCATCACCTCACATGCTTTACAATATTTATGTTTTGACTCTGAGAAATTTAATTTGGGTTTGTTACTTCATCTCCATCAAGATCAATAGTCTATGTCATAATCACATGACAATCAAAGTCAAGGTCAATAGTTTTCATTCCTTAAAGAAGAGAGCTCAACTAACCTATCAAATGTATAAGAAGCAAAACTTATACGCGTTTCGGGTTTGAATTTTGAATCATATACTATAAAAGTTTATCAAAAGAATACGATAAAGAGATTTGGGTTTAGAGAGAGAAAGTCACCAAATAAAATACTACTACTCCGTAGTACTTAATCTTTTGTCAATTCATAGTCTTTTTATAGAGTCAAGGCCGGCTCATGAGGTAGGCCGGCTCATGAGGTCACCAAATAAAATAGTACACAATTGTATCTTATTTTTTTCAAAAACTCTTGCAATAATATCTTTTTACATTTATATGGTCATAATTTTATCCTTTTTAGTTCGATATTTTTGTTTTTTTGTACTTTTATCATTTTTTTTTTAAAGATTCAAGAATACGTAGGGGGCTCAATATAGAGAATTTGTTTTGAGCCTTCAAAATATATGAGCCGGCCTTGTAATAGTGGTAAACTTGGCATGCATAAAGAAATATCAAGATTTGGGGGGTTACAGAGAAATATTTGGGATTGCAATAGATCACTCTTACATGAAATAAAAATTCATTTTTTTTACAGATCTTTCTCTCTAATTCCTTTGGTTCTTGCCAAAATATGTTGAACGATATATCATTGCTGTCCCTTTAAAGTTCATCTGTAAAACTTTCCGAATTTCCCGATTATAAAAAAAAAAAAAAAAAAAAAAAAAAAACCTTTGAGAATTTCTGCTGGGTGATAAATTGGATAGCTATCAACCCAATCTAAGACCATCATTTTTCCAAAATTGGGGAGTGAGGAAAATGGGAAAAATGAAGCTACAAATTGCAGTGGTGACATCACTTGGCTCGCACTTGAGCATCATTTTTGGTTAGCAAGTACCCATCTAAAAGGTCAACCCTTTACTCGTTCCTGGCTGCCGGAGTAGGAATTTTTGGTTAGCAAGTACCCATCTAACAGGTCAACCCTTTACTCGTTCCTGGCTGCCGTAGTTTGGCCTACGGTAATGAAGCTGGCTCATCGAGTTGGAAGTTCGAAGCCGACTACTTGACGTCCCCTCACCCTGTAAAGAACCACCACGAAAAAACGTTGGAAGGGGAGTCTCTCGTTCAGTTGTAATACTCGGCCTATCAACCTTGAGGTGATGAGTCCGAACCTACCGGCAACTACTTCATCCATATGATGCAAAATTTTAACCTATTCCTTCCAAACCCATTAATGGCTAAAGGGGATGTAATTTACCTGATTGTCCTTCTGATCATCATCGTTGACCCAGGTCAAGATATAGTATCATACAGCCAGCCTATTTTGAAGATTCGCCGTACCTAGACACCCTTAGAATTCAAGTCCATAATATTGACAAAGTCCCACAAGACTTCTGTGCTTCACCATAGGACAACAATGAGGAATTCAGCCAGACATAATTTAGAAAAGAAAATAAAAAGTTGCTGCCCTACATCATGCCTTCAGAAGGACATACCCCTAACATACAACTTTCTCAATCTCATACAATCAGCATAATGATCAAAGGAACCATCTAACATGTATTAGTAAGCGAATTTTTCCCGTTTTTGCAGAAGCAATGAACACAGTGTCATGGCGATTGCCCAATTGGTCGGCGGAAAGTAGCTAAGATTACACCCTAGAAGGGGTTGTGGTACTTTTTAACATCAGAATCCAGCTCAAAAACTTTCAGAAATCCAGCTTTGTTTCGGCGGAATAAAAAATCTCTCTGAGTTCCGTCTTCACCGCGTCATCAGCAAATACAAAGTCAATGGCATTCTGGGCAAGCTGAAACATATTACTTCTTCCAAGACCTAGGTTACGAACACATGAAATACAAGTTAGGTGACGATGTACTAATCAATAGATTTCCTGTTCGTATGCACATGGATTGTAGGACCTACCGAACGTGGAAGCTGCAAGGGCGTACTCGCGAGAAAGACTCGTAGAAAATACCCCTGCATCGTCAGTGCACAGGACTATTGGATGTTTTGCTTTATGCAGATCAGCTGCAATGCCAGCACATTGCACATGCATGTTATTATCATCAAGGCAACCTTTCTAAAAGATCATTATCAACAGAGATCCAAGTGAATATTCAAGTTCTCTATCATATTGTACCTTTAAATATAAGCACGCAGAAACAGGCAGAAGCAGAAGAACTAACCAAAATGATGAAGATCAAAGGAAGAGATTGTTTCAGTGCAGATATTGGATGTCAAGCATATCTCAACCTGCAAAATTGTAAAAGAGAAAAATGACAAAAATCAAATGGCTAATAAAACACTACTACTATTGTTTTTTCTAATGTGATAAACCATGAATATAAGACAATTCTAAAAGCATTTTTGCGAAATAGCTGATGATTACTAATCCAATCCATTCAGGTGAATAAGGTTTTGACGATATTGTGATGAAAAGATGCAAAGGAGTAGAAAAACCATGAAGAGTAAAAATCTAGGTTGACGCGATCGTCAGATCCCATCTTCGGAACCGCTGGTCAACAAACCATCCACAATGTGAAAAGGGACCATTATACAACAAGCAGCAGAAGACAGAGACAAAGACTGGAGTGAAACTATTATATCAATGAAAGTGGGCCAGTGCCTTCTCCATGGCATCCATTGTTGCAAGAACGAGAAGTATGTTGCTGTGTACATGTAGCACTATAAATAAAGCGACAGAAGAAGTCAAATTTCAAACCGGTATCTTGCTAGATTTCAACTTCCTCCATTCTTCTTCTCCAAAGCAACAAGCATGGCCAATCCTCCCCGGAAGAAAGTCTAGCATTGATTGGATTTCCTCCGTATTAGGTACCTAAAAGCACTAAGTCATGAAAACAAACCAGTCAAGGCAACTCCTTTGATGACAAGAAACCGAAACCGAAACCGAAACCAGAAATATGAGAATACCAAACCGCACCTCTCCACAATGAAGAGTTATAGAGAGACCTTCCTCCCTAGCAAACTGTAAAGCTGGTAAAAAAGTTGCCCTGACACAAACGCAAAGAGGAAACAAATGTACAACAGCTTTACAGAAATGGAGAGTAATGCAAATGGACAAACTTGAATTGTTAGGATAGCAAAAAAGTACCATTCGCCCACGATAGGATTTCCAGAAAGGTCGATACCGGTTACACCCAAATGCCTCATTTCCAGTGCAAGCTTAACCTTTAGAAATCAGGCACAGAGAAATTTACAGCCTTAGCCTTTCAAATATCTGTGAAGTGGAAACTTCTTTGTAGGTTTCATGAACATACAGTTTCCATTGCAGAATCAGTAGTCTCACGACGGTCAATGCTGAGAAGAATTCTAACATATATCTTCTGCTTTCTTGCAGCTCCATTACATAAATTGCCACTGCCACCAGAATTCACAGGATTTCCCATGCCCAAATCCTGAGGAGCAAGATCAACTTCAACTGTAGTAACATCCCTCAGACCCTTCACCACTGCTTCCATATAAGACTGCTTGCTCATCCCTTTCAAATCATTTTTCTGTATTCAGGGTGAAAACTCATTCCTTTCAATTAAAAGATAAAAAAATGTCCACTAACTGCACATAAGCAAATAGAACCAACTTCAATAACTGAAAAACACCATATGTCCTATCATCTTACGCCACAAATCCAAACTAACTGACATAGCCGTCAATCATCTACTTCATGAAAGGCAATTATTACACCATTGGTTTCAGAAGGGCTGTAGTAATTTTGTCCAAACAAAAATTTAGCACAAGATACCAACACCAAGGAGTACCTTCGGAGTAGTTCTTAACTCCAAGTAAACAACATTCTCTGCAGCAAAGTCCTCGACAACCTAACTCATAGAAAATATGGTGAATAACTGTTTTGAGAAACATCAAAATGTTATAGGAGGGGCCAATTTCTCATACTTCTTTAGTAATTCTTGTAACAGTTTGGAGGTCCGTAGTAACCATGTGGATCAGGTCAAACAACTTGAACACTTCCTGAAGGCTACGATCACCTAAATCAGAAACAGAGTTTTATGCACGGGCTATATAAAAAGTATCAGATTTACAATGTTACTGAAAATTATACATAGGAAAATGGGCTTACTCTTTAGGATAGCCTGCTCTACATCCGAGAAAACTATAGTACCCTTTTCACCCAAACCTTTAGCAAGCTCCCTGTATAGAAAAATCTGAACTAAGACTTCAACAAATGGAGATGCTTAAAAAGCAAAATATTTACAGAAACGATTTAAAAATTATCCTTTTGGGTGCGAACAGATAACTTGAGATACAACATGAGTTACTATGGAATAAGTACCATTTCCACCCTTGACTCTAGCAAATTCTCTCTGGTACCAAAATTTACCCTATAAATTCTATAATACTTGTAAATCAACCACATAGTCTTAGGGTCCGTTTGATAAGCAAGATAATGCTAGAAAATGCAAGAAACAGAAGAAAAAAAAAAAATGCTTTTTTGGTGTTCACTTAGCAAGAATGTCCTACAAAGTGATGGAAAGTGTTCCCGTACAACCCTCTTAACCCATTGAACTTGGCTTACTTTTCCTCACAAAATGTGCTAGCTAATTTATTTTATTTTGACAATCAACAACAACTAACATGACTTCCTTATTTACCCTTTTCCCTCCACCTTTTCTCCTGTATTTTGCTTTACTCTGTTTCCTCCGATTTTGTTCTTTTGTTTCCACCTCCAATTTTGTTCTTTCAGTCCCTTCTTTCAATTCATTGCCACCAAAACCTAATTGGCTTCCACTATTTATCTCCCATGATCCCAAAATACTTTACACTGACATATCTTTGCATTTCAAAAAGCTTTGACATCTGCGTTTTCTTCCCTTTTTCCTTGTCTTAGGGCAAGAGCAATAGACTCGGTAAATAGCAAATTTGGCTATTTTAGATAGCCTAAGGTCCAAAACAGGTCCTCCAAGAGGCTCAATTGGAGCTAGGTAAAATACCTAAAGGAATAGTAACTAGGTATTTTAAGCTAGCCACTGTTCATACCTTTCAGTTTTCTATTGTGCTCTCTCTCTCTCTCTCTCTCTCTCTCTCTCATTGTTCTGTACAACAGGTTCTCTCTCCCTCTCTTCTCTTTCTCCATGGTTGTCCCATCCCAAGCCCAAAGAAATGATATTTTACAAAAGATATGTAAAACAGATAGTTTTGTCGGAGTGTTGAAAGATATGTGGATAGCAACAACAAAAAAAATGTGCAGTGTTCACTGTTCATTAACATTTTTTGCTAAGCTTTGTTGCACTTGCTCCTATATGCATACACGTATATCTATATCTTATTAGCATAGGCGGCGGAAATGGATCTGCAATTCAACAAGGGAGTAGTAGTAGCCAATTACAAATACTAGGCAAGTGCAGCCATGGTTCTTCAAAGCCATTGTCATGTCACTCAAAGAAAGCAAAAGGACCAGAGCTTGCGGCGGAAACGATGGCTGCTGTTGCGACTTGCGACTAACATGGCGAGACTTGCTGATAACTATGAGAAGAGTCAGCCTTGCATATAATTAATGAGCTTTACAAGGCTGTAATGGATGCTGAAGATATTGACATCAACAGCCGGATGACTGCTTTTAAGTTCTTGAACAGTGGAACACACATCTGACAAAAGCAAGAGCATTTTTTATTTACCATCAGAATAAGCTGCTTGTTTTAACTCGCCGACTATCAGAAGGCCGTTCTAGTAGTATCCGAGACGACTGATGGATCAAGTTTTGTAATCATCATGACATAAAAAACAGACGCAATAGTTTATTTCATGATTAATTCGCAAGTTACTTTCTAAACTGATGATCATGTGAGATTTTTATCTTAGTTTAAGTAGATTTGTTCAGTCCTAGTAATGCTGGATCATAGTTCATTCATAATAGGTAAAGGACAATTCTTACAAAACAAAATTAGTACTCCAACAATTTCCTTTCTGGGTGCTAACAATTGATACCCTAAAGAAATCAACCCAAACTAAACCGAGCCTTGTGTCCAGATCAATTGGAGTTGGCTAAATGATTATTTTTCCATTGAGCTCTATCCATCCATGGTTACCTGTTCACTTAAATTTAGTAAGCCCAAATCCTTGTGTATCATGGCATCCAACAAATAAAAATAAGTACCTTTCCACCCAAAACAAGTTCTCCCTAGAACAAAATTAAACCTGCTCATAGCCCCATGGGTAAGTCCAGTTTGTTGATGGGTTTACTCCCCCCACAATTGATCAGGCTCGATTCTTGGGGTCCAGTCCTAAGCAAGTAATTTATGTGAATTCCCTAGTCCCAGCATGGATAGTTTGCCTTTGACCGGACCGGGGAGGGGACTAGTAAAGGTGCACTTAAGCTAGCCCGGACACTTGACAGTCAAACCAAAAAAATGAAAAAAATGGATATCCCTAGAGATGCCTCCTGGACTATTAGGAAGGTGCTTGGCCTTAGAAGCATTGGACAACCTTTAATCCAGTATAAGGTTGGTAATGGTCATGGTACCTTTTTATGGCTTGACAATTGGCACCCTCTTGGCCCTTTATTCAACAGATTTGGTGAAAGTGTTGTCTTCAATCTTGGCAGGCATTCTAAAGTGTCCTCTATCATTTGTAATGGGAACTGAAGATGGCCAAGGCTGGATAGGGAAAAAATTTCAGTGCCGAGCGGGTACCACGTGGTGCCCGCTCGCGTATTCGAGCCGTCCATTGCGTGTTTGAACGGCTCAGATATAGAGAGAGAAAAATGAGAGAGAAAGTGTTGGGATGAGAGGAGAGAGGGGGTTTCAATCCGAGCCATCTAAAAGTGAATCGGACGGCTCAGATGCACCGAGCGGGAACCACGTCGGCAATACCCACTCGGCACTGAAAAACTCCTCGCGGGATAGGGTCACTCAAACTATCATATCTCAACTCCCCCTACTTTCAAGCCAGTTTGTGGAGAGGACGACTCAGTTGTTTGGCTACCTCACCCAACTGGGTATTCTGTCCACTCGGCTTGGGAAGCTATTAGGA
>JAOTQK010000012.1:8813361-8825633 GCA_025642025.1 Rhododendron ferrugineum
AATTCAATGCGTCCCAAGTTGGGTAGATAAAACTCATTCACTTGGGGAAGGGCTCTGGCCATATATGCACTGGTACACAAATCTGAACATGAAGAATTCAATGCCTCCCAAGTTGGGTAGATAAAACTCCATATATGCACTGGCACACATATATGAACAAGAAGAATTCAATGCCTCCCAGGTTGGGTAGATCCGCAAGGAGTGAATGTAGGGGCGGATCCAATGTAGGCACAGGCAAGTCACGTGATCCACTTGAAATTATCGGGATTTTTTTTGTGTGAATCGCAAGAGGATGTATTATATATTAAACTAGCCATAATAAAGCATAATGTATGCCTAGATCAAGTGGTAAAGACTCTAGTTTCCCACCTAAGAGGTCCCGTGTTTGAAACCAACCTGGTACTGTCATTTGATTATTTCTTTTTAATTGACTTATACGTGTGGAAAAAAGGAATTCTGCAAAACTTGGTCCTATAAGACTTGAACCAAGATCATTCAAGACTTCGGGATTTGTAGTACCACAAATCTAAACCATACAACTTCACCAATTACTCAACTCCTAGTAGAACTTGAACCAAGATCATTCAAGACTTGGGGATTTGTAGTACCACAAAGCTAAACCATACAATTCCACCAATTACTCAACTCCTAGTAGGACTTGAACCAAGATCATTCAAGACTTGGGGATTTGTAGTACCACAAAGCTAAACCATACAATCCCAACAATTACTCAAATAAAAAGGAAATTGATTTTGCCACTCCCTTTTTTGTTAATGTCACTCCCCTTCTCTCACAAAACAAATCATCTAATCAAGACACTAAAGGGAGTGACATTAACAAAAAGGGGAGTGGCAAAATCACTCCCCATTAAGAATCTCATAAATGATCTATTGAAAATGTAAGAACACTAGTACATTCATTTTGTTATTCTGTTGTATTTTTTTAATGCAATTCTCTTTATATTAGATTATGAGTATTTTTATTAAGTTTATGATCGAAAGGTGACCTAACTGTCCGAAATTTCTGAATCCGCCACTAAGTGAATGAGTTTTATCTACCCAACCTGGGACGCATTTTCTGTGAAAAAAACAAAAACCTGGGATGCATGAATTCTTCATGTTCATATATGTGTACCAGTGCATATATGGACAGATCCCTTCCCCAGGTTTTTTGAGTGTCCACTCTAGTCCATCTGTCCAGACAACAATAATTGAAATCGTTCATTTGACAGAGTTTGCTGAGTATGTCATTCACGTAAAAAAATAGCTTGATTGAATATCGATAGATATACGAACAAAACAGATTTATACTAAGGAAAATGTAATGCATGTGAATAAATTGAAAGTTAATGGATACATAGGTTTAGGCTTTGATGTAATTCAGAGCCGCATACATAACACGTGACGTTCACTGTTAGAAAATTTAAGTGAAGGAAATTAGGCCTATTTTGGACTAATAAGCTAAATAGTTTTTTTTTTTTTTGTCTTTATTCAAATTTTTTAGGTATTTGTTAATTTTTTTGTCGATTTTTATGGATTATTGATTCGTCATTGTAGACACCCCAATCTGGGCTTCCAGATTAGATTATTTTCGATTTTTGATTCCCCGATGATGAACCAAATCAACAATAGTCTTGAGAATGAAAAGGATTTGAACTTGGAGTGATTGGATTCCTTTTTGAACCTCAAACCCTAAATCAAATCCTAACCCTGGGTTTGACCGGCGTGTGTTGGTCTAGTACCCACGCGCGTCAGTCAACTTGCCAGGTGTTGGTCAATGGTCAAAACTTTGACTGTTGACCAACGTGGTGGTAGGTAGCTCACCCGCGCGCTGGTACGAGTCATGCGCGCACTGGTCAACACCTGTCCCTTTCACATTTTTGCCAGCCGAATTTTGTGATGATCAGGGGTCTATTACACCTGTAGAACCCGAATTTCGTCGCCTGAACAGTGTTCTGGCAGGTTTGGGGTGCACCCCCTCACACCCACTCCCATCACCTTTTGGGGAGGCTTCTCCACCAAGCAAGGCCAACCAGCCTTGTTGGCTGGTTGCTCCACCTTGTTTGCCGCCAACCTTCCTCCTATAAATACCCCATTACTTCTCCAAGTGAAGGGTTAACAATTTTTCATGCAAAAGGCATTACTTACAAACCCTAATTCTCTTACTTTCAAGCATACTTTCCTCACAACAATCCACTCAACCACTTCAAAGTCCTATTTTCAACCATTAATCATCCTTGTTCAATTCATTTTCAAACTTCAAGCAAAGGTATAAAGCCTTACTGCCTTTCTGTTTTGATCCCTGAGGGGGGCTGGCAGGGCCAAGGCTGATAATTAATACCTGTCTTGGCTCTAAAACTGGCAGATTTGCAAGATCCATGCAACCTTCACACCTGCGCGCGTGGGTCTAATGTACGCGCGCCCTATTATGGGTAGCACACCTGATCCTTGTGGGGACAAGGGTGCTGGTTATTTTGTACGTGTTTTAGTTGTATTATAAATCACCTTGATGCATGCTAAAATTTATTTATTGTCTTACGTGTGAAAATTGTTAAGTTTTGCTCAGCATGCCTTTCGGTTTCTTTGGAATGCCCCTGGGTTGTTTCTGAATATGACTCAGAACCCAGAATTGCAGCACCAACAACTGGAAGTCCAGTCAGAGCAGGCGCGCGCCTGTCCTTGATTGGCGCGTGCAGGTGACTTGTTTCCAGTGGATGGCTCTGCATGAGCAGCTAGGCCTTTAGCCTCTGTTTTAATACCCCCACTGTTTAGGGGTTGTATTTCAATTATTATCCATTCTGCTTGTAATTTCTTTAATTCTCCTGTGCATATTAAAATGCTTGGCTTGCCCCTAGGTGAGTACTGGTTATTCCAGAGCCCAGAAGAGGATAAAGTCAAACTGTTTGTGAGAGATCAACATATGCGCGCATATGTGGGTTTGGCGCGCGCAGGCCCTCTTTCATGCACGTAGATCCATGCATGCAAGTTGGCTCTTGTTCAAATTTCAAATAAGTGCATTGTTCTGACCTTTCTTCACAGTGTTGGATTTTATTCCATTTATAACTTAAACCATACATCCATCCATGCTATTTCGATCACATCTTGCAAACTGTTACAGTTTTAGTCCCCGTTTAAATTGTTCCCCTGCCCTAATTGGCTAAAAATTGATTAAAAAAGGAAGAATCGCAATATCCAATATTTTCACAAAATGTCTTAGTAGAGACCGATCTCCGGATTGGGCGAGAGGGGTGCCTTAAAACCCTTCCCCTCTCGTAACCTGGCTCCCGAACCCAGATATGGTTATGACGGACTGGTGCTTTCACTTTTTCAAATCAAAAGAGCGCAAGGCGCTTTGAATACGGTTTCTTAGGTGTCGGACCTTCAAACCCGAGTGGCGACTCTGTATTACGAGCGCTCGTCCCGTTGGCGCTCCCTCGATCCGGGCCTCTTTAAAAAGAACGGAATCTTTTTAAGGGCATGTTGCCACAGTCATGACGAGAGGAATTAAAAAAATAAAAAATTACAATCGAAACTCAATTTTTTTTGAATAAAAATGAAAAAATGGTTTATGCCAAAATAGGCCTAGGAATGGAAGGTGCTTGAAATCTGATTTTGACTAAGCAGAGAAAATTTGTTCTTCCTCCCAGTCTAATTCAATAGAAAAATCGTTCTTTTCAAAAATATTCTTTGAAGTTTAGTTTAGAATGATTTCGGACGATTTTTCGGGATTGAAAAGGACATCGAGTTCCATTTGGATAGATCTTTAAACTACTTCCGTCTATATGACGGATGATTAAACTATGAAAAACGTGTAGATTTTTTGGTATTATGAATGGTTAATTTAGAATATTGTACTATTTTAAGTGGTAAGCATGTTAATATTTTTAGGTACCACATCCGGTTATGAATCTTGGCTTCGCCACTGTTCAAGGTTATGATCCAGGCAAGTGCAACAACTGTTAGGTAAATCGTAAATGGATCCTCTCGTGTAGAGACCCGTATTTTCAGAAATATTTTGAAGGATTATTATTATTAGAAATTGAGGAAAATGTGAATTTGTGTGTTATATGATTTGGGGTTTGAGCGATGGAATTGGAAGTTGAGGGAGTGCAAGTGTGATTAGTGTATATGTTAGTATATATAGGGGTGTGTTGGTTGTAGGAGATTAAAATCTCTCATCTCCCTCTCTCTCTCTCCTCCCGGTCTCTCCCTTCCTCTCGGCTCCCTCCCTCTCTCTTGTTCTCTCTCCAAAATTCCACCCAACTCACTCAAAACCCATACCAATCAACCTCCATTCCGCATTCTACTCGAAGTTTTGGGCTTGCTCTTCGTCAATCGGAGCTCGGTGCGGAGTATTCCGTTCGATTCATGCTTTTGGAGTCTAGGGCTTGGAGGATCTCTTGGGTTCGACTTTGATAATCGAGGTAGGGATTTCTTGAACTTGTTATATGTTTATGTGTTGGTTTTACATATGGATCATGCTTTAGAATGTTGGTTATTGTTGGGGTTTCGTTCTTGAAAATCTGCAGAAAATCTGCTCGAAACAACGCCGTATCGCCGTATCGATACTATTTCAAAACCGTTGCCTCCCTCTCTGATTGCTTACTATACGACCATTTTGGCTGTATCGATACCAGGAGCTTATGTTCTATTTTTCAGCATTTGTTCTAAACTTCGATTGTTTTGACCCCGATCACTTCTAATACCTCTTATGCACCATTAAACCATCTTAAAACTTGGTTGCTCGTCCTCCAATGACTTATTGCTCGATTCCATTTCTTAGACACTCATTAATCAAAATCTTAGTATCGTTGTAACAGAGGATGTATCGTAAGATTGTTTAGGGTAGTTGTAGGTTATTCAAGGCTTTGTGGTGAGTATGATTGGGTAGTTGAGTGTTTGTCTAGTGATTTGAAAGGTAAGATCGAAACCCATGTTTTCATGATTCGTCTTGTAGTTTCCTTTAATTTCCTTTGGTGCTTTCCGTGAGGTCTAGATGTTAATCTTAGAAAGAGGTATGCCATAGGGTGGTGATGGGTTGGTACTTTGCGTGTAGTCCTGTGGTGTACTTAGAGGGAATGACGTGTATTAAATCATTAGACGAAATCATGATATAGTTAACAGTTTGGAACGTTTGAAATGTAAATTATGTGGTGGACTGTTAGGTCTTTTAGAATGCTTGAAGTGAAATCGATGTTATGATAGAGCTATTTGAGATGAGATAATAATTTGCGTCCTCACGACTTGTCGAATCTTTCAATCCTCTGGACACTCGTCCTATGAGGTTCAAACGTAGAAACAAATGAGTAGAGTATTGTAGGATGCGGATTTGTAAACTAATGAAAATGCACGAGCATGTACATCTGTAGAGTTAAGTAATGATCGATTGAAGTTTTGTGGTATAACCGATAAATTGATGATGAAATCAATTATTAAATGATGTCGATTTTGAAAAAAATGAGAGGTGACCCAAGTGGTCGTTATGGAGGGAATAGACTCGGGGTGACCCTACGCTCGAGGGAATAGACCTGAGGTGACCCAAGTGATTATTATTCTGGAGGGAATAGACTCGGGGTGACTCTACGCTCGAGGGAATAGACCCGAGGTGACCCAAGTTATTATTATTATTATTAAGAGAATAGACTCGGGGTGACCTTACGCTCGAGGGAAATAGACCTGAGGTGACCCTAGTGATTAGTGATGGAAATATCTGACTAAAAGAAAGGAAAGGAAAAAGGATCTTTTAATAAGAAATGAGATTTAGTGATGAAATGAGAAACGTGAAAGATTGTGAGATGAAAATGAATGTGGAGATAGATGTGATGCAAAGTATCAGTTGATAAACGAAAGATAGGTTAATTGTGTTTCATGTGGGATGTTAGTGACATTGGTATGACGTGTGAAGCGATAGGTATTGCGTATAGGATTGTTTAGAATCCTTGGCCACAGTGGGTTGCTTGTTGGTAGTCATATACACTTTGGGCATATCTGTTTATTCTCATTCACTCTAGATGCATAACTTGACATATTTTCCTATAACTCGTGTATAGATTTCTCTACTGGGCTAGTGTAGCTCAACCTATCATTTTCAGGTATATTGCATGTCATTGTCTTGGAGTGCTTAGAATGCATGCTGATGTCATTGTTTAAAGCTATTTTCGGAAGCACTGAGGTGACCCTAGTGATTAGTGATGGAAATATCTGACTAAAAGAAAGGAAAGGAAAAAGGATCTTTTAATAAGAAATGAGATTTAGTGATGAAATGAGAAACGTGAAAGATTGTGAGATGAAAATGAATGTGGAGATAGATGTGATGCAAAGTATCAGTTGATAAACGAAAGATAGGTTAATTGTGTTTCATGTGGGATGTTAGTGACATTGGTATGACGTGTGAAGCGATAGGTATTGCGTATAGGATTGTTTAGAATCCTTGGCCACAGTGGGTTGCTTGTTGGTAGTCATATACACTTTGGGCATATCTGTTTATTCTCATTCACTCTAGATGCATAACTTGACATATTTTCCTATAACTCGTGTATAGATTTCTCTACTGGGCTAGTGTAGCTCAACCTATCATTTTCAGGTATATTGCATGTCATTGTCTTGGAGTGCTTAGAATGCATGCTGATGTCATTGTTTAAAGCTATTTTCGGAAGCACTTTTCAATCTTTGTAAACTAAAAATTCATTGTATCGCATTTTCTATTGTGGAACCTTGTAAGTATTGGGCAGGTTTGTGGAATTGGGAACTAAACTATCTTTTGGGTTATTTATTGTAATTCCGGTGAGAATTTTAATTATTAAATGTTATTATTATTTATGTTGAAAATCGAGGGCGTGACATCTCGAGTCCAAAGGTTTGGACTGTACGAGAGTCACAAGAATAGTTGAGATTTATTGAAAAACTCTTACATAGAAAATCTTTTGAACAAATTCAAACCATTAATTATACCAATGAACGGTCTTGATGTGGACTATGTCATCTAGTCCAAACCATTGAACTGGAGAGGATCGAGACCAAAATTACCTAGTCAACAACCTCAGTTTTTATTTAGCGAGCCACTTTTCTTTTCAATCCTCCAAGAATATTACTCCAAGATATTTCATCAAGCATCTATTAAAAATTTAAAATGTCATTTCTTCCTTAATTTGTCCTTCAACCTTTTTTCCTAGTCCCCTGTATTTGGAGTATGTACTTTTTAACCATAGAACTCAGCCAACCTCAAGAGAACTTTAATCAAACTAAGCTCAAAAAATTTACTACTTTTTAAACATATCGCAAAATTTATCGTGTCGATTATCACTTCTGTAACCGAGTCTCAAAACACAACCAACTTAAAAAGCTCATTCAACCTTGATTGGGATGCCGGATGCATAACAAGTTAGGCCTCATTCTCCATAAAATTTTGGTTGGTATTTTTTTACAAAATTTTTGCTTTTCGTAATTCTTTGTTTAACTTTTCGTTGTACTTTAAAAAAATATAAAAGTGTAGGCCGAAGTTGAAAAAAGTTCATATAAGATGACAAAATACCAAATATACCAGATGTTTGGTAGTATTTGTTTTCGTCCTTAGTAATTTTTTTGTCATTATTTTTTACTTTTTAAACTTCGATTGTGTTGAAATGAATGATTAATTTTAAAAATATAACGTGATCTAAAAAAGTACCCAAATAAAAAATACCAAAATTTTAGGAAGAATTGGACCGGGTTCTTAACCTCAATACCCCGTTTCCACTAAAAAACTTGCACCACAATTTATTGATTTTTGTGAAGTTGTTATACTAAACTAATTTTTTTTTGTCAAAAGTTACTTGCTTCATCCAACATATTCTCTACAACTTATTGTTTAGTGAAAACAAGTTGAAGTTTATGGATTGAATTACAAAAATTGATCCATAACTTAACGGTTAGCGGAAACACCAATAAATTTCCTAATCTTAGAGGAAGGATTTTACTCATTTGATTTGACAAAGAAACTGAAAATTATGGTCGGACTCAAGGGTAGGTTTGGATTACTTGGATTAAAAAGTAAGAAGTGACTTATTTTTTTTTGTTTTTATTCAATTTTTTTTTTACATTTGTTAATTTTGCGTTAAATTTTTATAACTTATTGATTGATCTTGCGAGAAATTAGAAAGTAAATTTTTTTAATGGGAACTCATAATTTTTTTTTGAAAAAGACAAAATAAGTCGTAGCCCTATTGAAACTCCGGGGCCAAGTCGCTATTCCTATCTATCCTCAGAGACCAACCCACAACACAATCCTAAAACCCATGGCGACTATCGCCGCCGGTTTCGCGTCAATAATCGTCAACCTCAGGGCGTCGAATCGCCGGACCTTAGCCGGCGCCCCGGTGTCCCTCGTGCGCTCGTTAGCAGCCTCCGCCCACTCTCTCAACAACAACAACTGGACGTCACTGCAGAGAAAGAGGTTTCAATCCTCTGCTTTGGTATCACCAGATGTTACACCTTCAACTCCCGCTGCTTCCCCCAGTCGGTACACTAATTTCACCTTCTTATACTATGCGTTCATGTTGTAATTGGGTGCCTCGCTGTTTATGTGTATTTTTAAGTTATGCGTTAGAGCATTGATTGTTGCAATTTGCCATTATTATTATTATTTTCTTGGCTCGGCGAAAGTTAGTATAGTTAGATTAACCGAGTTGAACTCTTGACCACCTTACTCCTAGCACCTAGGTGCACGTGCACCCCTAATGCTGTTGGCCCAAAGGTCTCTTGAGCGGTTTTGTTGGGTTTCAAGTTCGTAATTAAGGACAGTTATGAACTCTGTGCAACCGCTAATTAGAGGCGGCTCAAGGATTTTAGTTCATTGGTGACAAAAATTTAAAAGACAATTGCTTTTGTATATAAAGCTCATGTAGAATATGTTAGAATTTTCACAGTAACAAACCTTAATATCTTGCTCCAATCCATAGCATGTGAATAAACCTTAATCTGCAACATAATCTGCAACATACCTGAAGAGCTTGATGAAGCCATAAGTGAAATCTTGAGTGCTTAAGTGAATCTGATCTTGAGATGGCTGAAGAAGAGTGAAACCAACATGTACAGTGCGTACCAATTTTTCTCCAGAGAGGAGTAGCAACTCCCTTCCCTCTTTTCTCAACATCCGTGTGTCTCAATGGGCTAGACACACAAATATATATGAGGATGGGAGTAGGACCTCCTTTAGTGCTTATAAAATGGCCCAGCCCATTATGGGTCCAAATTAACCATATAGCACCGGGCTCACACTTAAACAAAGTACATACTAACAAAATTAGGTGCATTAAAATAACCCATTACAAAATGGTGATCACTAACCAAATGGGTCTAAACATATACTCCGATATATTTGATCGTCGAAGTAATCCGGAACCTTTTAACACAAATGAAATATGCTAGTCCACAAAATTTAAATAAATCTAACATTCTCCCACTTGGACAACATATGTCATTATGTAAGACACAAAAGTGCTTTATAACGATATAAGCAAACATATATCCGGATTAGCTAATAAGTGGCCACAACATAGACTATCAAACGCGAGTCAGCACCCAAAACCATTCCTGTGTCCATAAGGGGTACATAAGTATCCGGTCATGTAAATCAATGCATCGACAGGATGCAAAGCACACAACAAAACACTTATAACCCGTGACATAGATGGTAGTATGAAAGTGTGGTGTGGAAAATATACGAAAGGTGATCAACATATCAATATCCACAAGATCCATGTGTCCGCCCAAGACACTTTGCCTACTGAGATTGGGTCAAAATATCTCAGATTCTAGCACCAATAATGCCATCATAATTAACAAAATTGCGCGCCCAACAAAATATGGCAATAAACTCAGGAATGCCATAGCTAACAAAAATGCACGCCCAACAAAATATGGCAATAGACATTGATCATAGCATGCATACATAAATTCTCGAGAGGATGATCAACCAAAAATAACACCATTTACACAGTAGCAGCTGATTACAATATACAAAACTCCCACTAAGCAAAAACAACAGAAGACTCAAACAATCCCATATGAGTCGCATGCTCTTGAAACACTTTAGGAGCTAAACCTTTAGTTAGTGAGTCAGCCAACATTTGCTCTGTGAAAATGTGTTCAACATTTATAAAACTGCAGCAGAGTTATCACAAAATATCTTTAGTGGTTTCGAAATGGAATCAACAATTCCAAACCCAAGAAACAAAATTGTGCAGCCATAAAGCATGACATGTAGCTTCATAACAAGCTATGTACTCTAGTTGTAAATGTATTTGACACTTTTCAGGTACAGCTCTATCTGCCATCATAAACACATAACCAGAGGTAGCATAATTAGCATTAGTGTATCCAACCACATTCAGAATATTGGAGCGTCGGTAAGTAAGTACAAAATCCTTGGTACCCTGTAGGTATCTCAATACTTTCTTTACAACTTTCCAGTGATTGAAACCAGGATCACTCAAGCATCTTCCAAGTAATAATTTGTCACCTTTCACAGTAGGTGCCTTTTTCAGGAGAACAAGACTGCATGTTGAACCTACTCAAAATTTTGTCAATGTAGGTTTTCTGAGACAAGCCAAGAATACCATTTGTTCTATCACGAAGGATTCGGATATCCAAAACATAAGATGCCTCACCAAGATCCTTCACATCAAAATGCATAAAGAGTAATTGCTTCGTCTCAGTCAAAAATGCAGTATCATTAGCAGCGAAGTAGAATATCATCGACATACAAGACAAGAAAAATATAACTACTCCCACTGACCTGCAACGTTCTCCTTAAAAGCCACAGGAGGTGACAATCTTATCAAACTTCAAGAAAAACAGCACGAACCAAAATCTGAAGATGAATCAACCATGTACAGACCATTAGATAGAGTGCTAGAACCAACAACAAGAGAGTTATAATACAAGCTAACATGTCCATTTCCAAAAGTGTATCCACATCGATCCAAAAGAGATACAGATATTAGGTTTCTTCCAATAGAGGGTACAAAAGCTACATCCCTTAGTTCCAAAACATGTCTAGAGGATAATGGAAGTTTAACTACTCCTATATGCTCCACGACTCCATTCCCCCATGTTCACCATCAACTCCCGTTCATTTGGCTTCCGACTGCTTCTGAATTCCTTTCTTCTCCAACCAAGTTTTGAATTTCCTACAATCCACCCTTTTGTGACCATACACACGACAAAAGAGGCATTTTCCTTTAAAACCATCAGTCTTAGGCTCAACTAGACTCGATAGCGCAGCTTGTTGAGTAGGTTTCCCATGCTTCTTATTGGGATAAGACTTATTACTATTGTTCTCAGACTTGAAGTTCTTGTTATTGTGAGAACCACTATCATTAGTAACAACAAAAGCACTTTCAAACTTGGCCCTTTTGGTTTCCTTGAATCCCGCTTCCTCTTGTGTGACTATTGCAGTCATCTCATTCGGGTTCCACTCTCCCTTCTGAGCATTATAGGCAGATTTGAGACCATCAGATTCTGTAGGAAGAGATTCAAGAACTGTCCACACCAAGAAATCTTCAGCTAGCTCAACTTTCATGTCCTTCAACTTGTTATAATAGTGTGTTCGCTTCATGATGTGCTCACGCCTCACGGACACCACTTGAACCATCATAGTCTTTTGAAGTGAGGAATCACATATAGGTTGCTTTCTCAGCTTTGTCAAACTTGGTAAAATGCGTGCCAATAGCAGTCAAGTAAGCCTTAGCATTTTCGTTATCAGGAACACATTGTTTAATAGAGTTGTCCATTGTGAATTTCATAATCATGAGACAAGTACGGTTTGAATGCTCCCACCTTTCATAATAAGCTTTTGCTTCAGCGGAACTTTCAGCAGTGAGCTTGGGTGGTGCTTTCTCCCTTATGGCGAAATCCAAATTCACAATGGCCAAGTTCACCTTAAGCTACTCATTCCAATCCTCATAATTGGTCCCATTCAGTGTTTTGATGGCAGACAATTGCAGACTAAGAAGCATGGATACGGGATACGGATACGATATGATACGGATACGCAGATACGTGATTTTTTCAAAAAGAAAGATGCGATACGTTGGGGGATACGTTGAATATAAAAGTAAATAAAAAATATATTATATATAATTTTTGATTGGGGACTACGTGGGTTCTGTTATATAATTTTTAATTCCTAAAATTTCATTAATGATTAAAGTTTTCTATCACACAAGTTCACCATTTCACATGTCGAGAGAGATATATTTACATACATACACACAATGAGAGAGAGACTTACAA
>JAOTQK010000012.1:8840321-8852916 GCA_025642025.1 Rhododendron ferrugineum
GAATATTTGTTAATGCTGAAAATGTCCTTGGCGGGTATTAATTATCAAAACACGTCATGAGCCGTCATTTTCCCTAATTTTTTTGGATGCCCAAGGCCCAAGGACACAAAAAATTGAAAAAATGACGGCCAAGGACGTGTATTGATAATTAATATCTGCCAAGAACATTTTCAGTATTAATAAATGTTCTCAGCATGTCCTTAGCGGATATTAATTATCAAAACACGTCCTGGGCCGTCATTTTCCCCAAAAAATTTACGTAGCCTCTCTCCATGGACAAGATTGGCAGAGGAAATTCACTGTGAACTAAGAGATCGAATATAATGAGCATGCGACATCTTTAACTCTCTACCACGTAAAATCCTGAAGTCCCAGAACACCCATTATACACACGATAACCTTGCATTACAAATTACGTCAAACGTAGGCAATGGTTTTGAAAATTGGCAACGGGCAAGTGCGTGGAAACCCTCGCTACGTGCCCATTAATCGAATCGTGCAGATTGCAAACATGTTATAATAATTGATTGTAATCCGGGTTGAATTCGAGACACAACTGCAATGCGTAGCCAATTTCCCAATCTACCCCTAATACCTCAACAGTGAAAAATGCAATTGCTAAAACTGATTAGAAGGGCCAAGGCTCTTTTGCACCTTTCAAGTAAGCAGGAAGACAGAGCCCTCTCACACATGGGGTACTTTCACTTGACACAAACTGTATTGACAAAGTTAAATTGCTAAAAAGGAAAGCAATTGACAGCATAAAAGACTAGAGAGGTAGCGGATCAAAAAAAAAAAAAAAGACTAGAGAGGTAGTGACAAGACAAATGATAGTGATCTGGAACTGACAAAACATGAACGATTCAGAATGAAAGTAAGAACAGGCGAAATGGGGGACATAATCTTGGAAGATCGATCATGGGAAATTATGTGAAGTCCCAAGTCTTTATAAAGCTTCTTGGCCCCATCATTGGTGGGGAGTCGGGGTGACCTACAGCATCCCCAAATCTGGAGTCAGATGGCTAGCTGTGTGCGCTAGGCCTCAAAAGTGGTTATTGTTAGGATTTTGTTTGGCTTCAAAACAATGCCGTTTCGAGCCACAACCAATTCTGTAGTGCCCACCGGTGAACACAAGATTTTTACAAAGAGACTGTCATAAATTTTTTTTTTATAGAGATTTTGAATATTGAAGGTAAAATTTATTTTATATTTAGTGAGGTAATGATAATGGTTTTAAGGAAATTGTGAAGGCTAAAGTGCTAGTTTCTTTAAAGTTTAACATATGGCAAAATTATAATATCGGAGTATTTCGCAACTTTTCGAAACGTGAGAGAGCGGCCCGGCCCAGCCCTCCATCCGGGCCCATTGTGGTAAATAATCACATCAACAAGATCAATCTTTAATGATTAAAAAAAACAACAAGATTAATCTTTGATTGTGATTGCAACAATACCTAACAACCAAACCAATAATAGATCGACAAGAACCCTGGAAGAGAAAGCATCTCTCTCAATCAAAGATCCGGAGAAATCGACCACAATCGCTCTCTAAAAGATTTTAAAAAAAAAAAAAAAACCTCTCTCTGGCCGCCTCCATTGTTTAGGGTTTCAGGGGGAGGCGACGCCTCCTCCCCTTCCACCCCACCCTCCACCACCACCGCCTTAACCTTCGCGATCTTAGCCGGTTCACCGCCGCCTTAGTTGATCTGCCGTTCTGTTTTGTCACCGCCTGCAACAATCTAGGCTGAACTTACCTAGAGCAGCCATTAGCTCAATCATATAATAACCGAGGCAGCCAAGGGCTAACCCACTGTCTCCGGTACAAAGTTTACAACAATGCTACGTACACTCCTACCGACCATTTCTCTCTCACATATCTGTTGGCCCCTCACATTTAGCATTATTGATTGTAAACCATCAAACACAAAATGGAGTGGAACCGTAGTTTTCTTTTTCTTGAACCATGACTATCAATCATTTACAATTCTTAAACCTTATACACGCACAAAAATTACAAAATAAATACTACTCGTATAATACTTCTACCCATAATCATCGACACTGTGACTCATAATTATGGGACAAATAATGTATATAATGTACATCCACTTTTGTAGTTAATTATTATGTCTTCGTATTTTACTTGTGTTGTGCCGTGCACGTGCTTTTCCGTACCCGTTTCACGTGCCCCAAAACAACGGCCCAGCCAAACCCACTATAGGGATCGTGTCGTGCCGTCCCGCTCTTAAACGTGTCGTACTGTCCCAGCCCTACCCGTTTGACACCTCTAATTTAGAGGCGGTATCACAGGCTCCTTTTTCACCACACATTGTGTTGGGGCCAAGATATAGTACATTACTGGCATTATTATCAAGACGCACACGGTTACAAAACATAATAATTCCTAAATTAACTATTTCTAAATATTAAAAAAAATAGATGAGATTAATTGTGAATAAAGGATTCCGGTACCATTATCTACCTGACCGCCTACATCACCACGTCCATCAAAATGATATCACCCGACAAAGAATTATTTCGAAATCCTCCTGATCCATGAAACACCCGGCGGTCGACTAAAATGGTGCTTACCAGACTCCTCTGCAAAGCCGTCTCATCGGTGTCTCCTAAATTTAATCTGCATGCTAAGGATGGATTTCTCACTGCTTTGCCTGTCAATAATGAAGTCCAATATTGTCATCAGTCAAAGTTGCATGCAAGCCAGAAAATATCGCAACTCTACCTGTATCATCAAGTACAACATGTTACCTTATGTTCTTCTAATAGACTTTGAACCTGTCTTACAACGAAATGCTAATATCCCAGGGAATTACTAATGGAAGGCAAAATGCGAAAGATGGAACACTTTCATTTCAAAATGATGAATTTAGCAATCTAAAGTGACCCTTCAAAGGTGTTTTAATAAAGTTTGCATGTAATAGGTTAAACATCTGGAGAGAATGTAACAAAACTGCTACATCAGCATAAGAACTTAAGAAAATTTCAAAAGGCGTCGTCCTAAAATATTTCTAGAAAGTTCTATGTAGAAAAAGCCTGGTATTCACGGAGGTCTTATCCAACTTCATGTACAAATACAGTTGGAAACGAGTTATGCAGAGAACCTACGAGATGATTAATGGAAGGAGAAAAGGAAAAACATCCTAAAATGAGCCACAAGTTCCATACCATCTAAGATTTAACCATTGTAGGTTTTCTATGAATCATATTTGCTGAATTAAATGGACAAAAAGACTCCACCTATGGAAAACCAAGTGATGAGACGACGTTCTACTAAATGTTGTAACAGTTCAATTTCAATGTCTCAAGTTGAATCCCTTTAGACTTGCACAATGTAAAATGCTTGTAGGACTTGAATTCCCTAACAAGAATTGATAGGCTATTCTCCGGTCTTTTTGTCATCACACACACAATGGTCACAAGAAGTATGCATACATGAGCATTTCATACTCATAGGCCAGGCCTTCTTGTCTCCCAACGAAAATCTAATAGGTACCAACAGCCGTAGCCGGAATCTTTGTCCAGCTATGGAAAAACTTCATCTAGAAATAAGAACAGAAATTGTCTATCCTACAATTGAGAAAAAGTTGATTTCCTTGAGGGAAAAAACTGCAAATCACAGGAGAAAATAGAATAGAAGAAAAACTAAAAGTACAGTTTTTACGGGAATTTGGTAAATAACTCTGAAAACCAAGAACGAAAATACACAGATTTAACAAACTCGATGGGGTCAATTGACCCCATTTTTATCCCCATGGCTCCCCACATCCATACTATCTGTTATCAAAGCGATTGATAGAGAGGAAAACATGTTACCCGTGTATCCATACTACCTGTTATCAAAAGCGATTGATAGAGAGGAAAACATGTTACCTGTGAATAGAGGAATGTTCCAAGGATTGCAATGGCGGCTCCAAGTGCGTTGATGGGTTGGACGGGTGTGTGGAAGATGATGATGGAGGAGACTATGACGGATATTCGCTTCATTGTGTTTCCTATACTAAATGTCAATGGAGAGATCTGGTCCAATGACATGTAAGATACCTGATTGTACAAGTGATAGAAGACACTCTGGGCCACTACCCACCTATACAAATTGTAGCCGCAACGAAGTTTCTCATCAGCATGGAATTGAATGTGAATAAGAGTTCAAGTACAAATGACATACAAGTGCAACCAAATACCAAAACCGTCACAGTGAGAAATTTATATTCCAACAACCAGAAGAAACCAGCAAAAAAACCAAGTTTAGGAAATCGCAACACTTCATTCAAACTAAATGACTTGCGTGATTCAAGTCAAAAACAGCATGCTGATACACGATTAGGAGAAGACAACATTCAAACTAAATGGCTAGTCAAACAGATTTACTAGACTTAAGAAATTGAATCAGCCTCGACTAACTCAATTTAGAGATGATGAACTCAATTTAGTCCACGAATCTTCAACAAGGACCTTTTTCCTTTCTTTCTTAGAGGGAGATGTCAATAGAGGGATATGGGAACATGTTGTTAGGTTCAGTTTCAAAGACAATACGCCCCTCTGCTCAACTTCCGGGCCACATGTATGTCCTCAGAAGTCCAATTTCCTCAAGAAATTGAACTAAAGACCCATCATCTTAAGTGCATAACAAACTTATTACTTAAATAGGCCAGTACAAGTGACCATTAACTTTTTGCTTTGTCGAAAACATCAATCTCGAAGCACAAAGCATATGATATTCGGTCCAACCAGAATATTTTTGTGTACAACAACAAATGTGTGCATAATAGAACCACATGGCATATAGCAGAGTTGCAAGTTGTTGAGGTTACCATACGAAATTCGGTCCAATCCGAGAGAGAGCTGTTTGCCAGCCAGCAGCCCACATTTGAGGTCCCTCAATAGCAATTGCAAAAGGTGTAAGGATCAATAGAGACAAGATAGACAAACAAGCATAGTAGTTCATCCCGCTAACAGCCATCCCCTTCATCCCCTTTTTTGAGAATATGTTACGGAACACAAATGCCAAATTCGATATCATAGCCCCCATAAACCCTGCAACACAAACAAACAAACAAAAGTCAAACACCGTAAAATAAAATTGTGACATTCAAACCACAATACACGCAGTTCATGAACCACTTTGCGTGAAGTTAAAATGGAATTATGCGTATTTCGGGATTCGTACAGCCAAAGAAACGAACACAATTCACACCCTCAAATACCCACAAAATCTCACTACGCTAATCAAAACACGCCTCATATAAACCATGACCAAATAAACCATGCGTATTGTGGGTTTCATACAGCTAAGTTAAATATAGAATTATGGGTATTTTGGGATTTATACAGCCAAAACAAAAATAGATGAAGAAACCTTGTTGAACAAGTAAACAATGTCCATAAACTAAATTGACAATTAATTCTTACCTATCATGTTGAAATTGAGCTCTGTGACTGCAGAAAGCGCGCAACCACCAATGATTGGCAAAAGGGACAAGTAAACAGATGCTGGAAAAGACTCGCCGAGTAAAAACCTCGACACCAACACACTGAACGCTGGCTCACCGCTCTTGATGATATGTGTGAATGAAACAGCAACCTTTGACATGCTCACCGTTGCAGCTACATGCCCAATTGTATGTGCCACTGCAACCTACATGAAAAACACAATTCAGCAACAGAAATTTGCGCTCATTTCATCAGTAACAAAAGTTCACAAAAAAGACAGGACTTCTACTGAAACATTGTTATAAACCAAAGAAAAAAAAAATCCTACTTTTGGGGTTTGGGTTTCCCTTTTATGGAATATTCTCGTCTTTATTACTAAACTTTTCCAAATAAAGGGTCAAAGTTACTACCTCATCCGTCCCAAATCGCTTGTGCTATATAAGTAGTCTTGTGTTTTTGAATAAAATAATAGAGTACTTTTGCACATAATTTTTAATTTCTTTCTACCAAATTGAATAACTCATGAATTATTTTTAATTTGGTAATATATTACTAACTAATCAAAAAATTACACGACTTTTTGTGGTTAACAAGCAATTTGGGAGAGAGGGGCAGTGTCATTCCGGGTTCATCGAATCAAGAAAAATTTTAAAATTGTAAACCAAACTGAAAAAATGACATCCCACCAACACAATTTGATTATTTTCTTTTTGTATATAGAGATTATATATTTCTTGCAGTAAAAATTTGGTCCAAAATTCGAAAAGGACAAATCAATAGAAGACAAAAAGATATGCTTCTATTTGCTCTATAAACAAAATTGAAAAAGAGAGAGAAAAAACTATGAACAAAATTGAAATAAAAATTGATTCAAACTGATCCACTCTCTTAAACCCTAACCCCCAAACCAAAACACCCAACCAAAAGTTGTTGGGCTTGCTTATTTCGTGAATTCTTGATATAATGTGTACTTTGTAATTCATACACACAGAGTGACAAAAAAAAAAAAACAAAAACCAAAACACACAACATCTCATACCGGAAACAGAGCCTTCCAAAACTCCACATCAACCTTAGGAGCCTCAGCAATCCTCAGACCCCACGAAACCAACATGATCGCCGACCCCACCGCGAGCGACAGCGTCGACGTGAGCCAAGGGTAAGGAAACGCATTCAGAACCTTCTTGTTGTATATATTGAAAACCACATTCAAGCTCCACCAAATCGCAAAGTACCCACCGATTTTCACCCTCTGCGCGGCCTCCGATTCCTCTGTCAAACCGATGGCAATGGGCTGGGACCGGTCGGCGGCCTCGTATGCCTTGCATGTAATTGCAGGGTTTTGTCTCTGGGTTCTTGATTTGGGACCAAAAAGTTGAATTGAGGATATGAAGAGAGGTTTGAGGTTAAGGGCTTGTTTGGGGTTTTGAATCGTGGGTAGTGATTGGATTTGAGTGTTTTTTGAGGGTGAGAGGTTTTTCCTGGGTGATGGAGTGGAGAATGTGGTAAGGTTGGTTGATTGCTTTATGGAGGAAATCATTGTGGGAATTGGTTAATGAGTTGGATTATGGGCGGAAAAGGGTTTGAGAGGGAAAGAGAGAGAAACGTGAGAGTTTTTATAGGAGAAAGAAAAAACGGTTTTGGAAAAATACAGTGGGAAACAGGGTTGGTTGAGCAATAGAGGAGATTTGTTTTTTGAAACCTCCAAATGTGGATTGTTTTGTTCGACGGATTAAACAAGAAGAGAGAGAGAGAGAGAGAGAGAGAGAGAGAGAGAGAGAGAGAGGATTATCACCTGGGCTGAGGGAGAGTGATATGTATATGTTGGTCTGCAGAGCGGCGGGTAAGTAGAAAGCTGAGAGAGAAAAGTTGGGAGTATGATTGTGAGCAATTTCATTTACCGGACTCCATTTTTGACACAATCACGTGCCTTAAATATTTCACTACCAAACATGTCTTTCACACTTTCATAGTACTCATTCCGTCCCGGTTTGTTTGTCTCCTTTTTGACTTTTTGAGAGCGTTTGACCTCTTAAAAATTTATCTATAATTTTCAATTCGTAATGTTTTTAATATGCAATATGGATCTTGTTTGATAGATCTCAATTAGTTTTATAATACAAAATCTTCAAAATCATAAAAAACATTATAAAATGTAAGATATAAGTATATTTTTGAAAGACACGAATTTCGACAATTGGACAAATAAATTGGGACGGAGGGAGTAGTAGTTAAGGGTCATCGTCGGGCCGGGCATGGCCAGGCCAGCCCGCCAAGTCACTGCTCCAGCCCGTCCACGGGCCGGGCCTAGCGGGCTTTTTTTTTGCGGGCCGGGCGGGCCGGGCTACATACCATAAATTGAAGCCCATGCCCGGCCCACGGGCTAGCCCAATTGACGGGCTGACGGGCCAAAAGTCGGGCGGGCCAAAAGCCGAGCGGGCTTAAATTTCCTTGGGTACAAACTAAACCAAGGGAAAAAAGAAAGGGAAAATGACCGCCAAAGACGTGTTTGATAATTAATACCAGCCAATGATATTTTCAGCATTAACAAATGTTCTTAGTTTGTCCTTCACAGGTATTAATTATCAAAATACGTCCTGGGCCGTCATTTTCCCCAAAAGAAAAGGTTTTGTGGGATTTCGGGCTAATAGGTGGGCCTGTGGGCGAGCTCACGGGCCGGGCCTATGGGCGGGCCGAGTAAAAATTTATAGGCCCAAGCCCGCCCATTACAAACTACGGGCTGGGCTAGTCCGCCCGTTGGACGGGCCCGGGCCGGGCGGGCTTTGGGCGGGCCTCGGACCGGCGGGCTAAATGATGACCCTTAGTAGTAGTTTCAATAAAAAATTAGTTTAGGGTCCACTATAATATGTTTGTAACCCATTAGGTCCACCCAGACCAAGAGCTTTGTTTGGCTAAGACAAAAAAATGTATTTTTATTCTTCTTCATTTTTTGCGTTAGCCAAACTGGACCCTTGTCAAACAAAAAAAGGTTAATACAAGACAAAAATGCTCTTTCTGATTTTTTATTTATTTACAATTTTGACAACTCTCTCTATACATTTTAGATCTCACCCGCTTCGCCGCTGCACATATAATCTTATAAGGTTATATGTTTATTTTCACATATATAACGTTTTGTTTGTGTGTATTTATTTATGTGACATCTTCGCCATCTCTGATTACACATATAACCTCATTTTATTTGTCACATATACAATGTTTTTTTTGTGTGCATTTATTTATGTGATATCTCCGCCATCTCTGATCACACATATAACCTTATAAACATGTATTTTTATTTTTCACATATATAAAGTTTTTTTTTTTTTGCGTGAATTCAAAAGACAAAACTAAAAATACAAATATCCAGTCCTCGTCAGCCCCCGACATAGATAATTGATTTACATATATAACGTTATATGCTACAGAAAATAGAGATGAAGAAAAAAATAACAAAGAAACAAAAAGAAATCCTTGGACTGAGATCCATCAATGGCGGACGAAACAAGATCAAAAGGCACCGTCCGTTGGTTCGACGACCACAAGTGCTTCGGCTTCTTCTGCAACCTAAACGACGACGACATCCTCCTCAATGACGTCGTCGCCGACTTTGACCTTGCCTCCCTCGACATCATCCCCTCCATGGCAGCCGTCGACGATGATTCCTTCAAACCGGACAAAGAACGACGTTCGTGGTTGATTGTGCTGGAGCCACCGGGTTTTTCGTGGGACGGCGATCGTGGGACGCCGGACCTCAAACGAAGAGACGGTGCTACAGATCCGGAAGAGAGAGAGAGAAAGAGAGGTGGTGTTACAAATTTGTTTCTCGGGTTTCTCTCTCTTTTTTTTTTTGTTGAAAATGTTGGGTTTCTCTTTATGAGTGGTTATATAGGATGAATATTTTTGTCATAGGAATTATTTTATTAGGTTAGTGGACTAAATGGGTTAGGAACTTTAGAAGCGGATTAGAAGGGTTATGAAAGTGCTACAGTAGACTTCCCAAAAATTCTCTCTTTCCCAAATCACCCAAATCGAACCGTACGCGAACTCACCCAATACGGGGTACGGATGGATATGGATCATAATAGTGTGAATTTTGGCAGATCGGGTTCGATTTGGACGGTTTGGGCTGTTTTCTAATATATAAACTGCCCAAACAAGATAACACTCGCATACGGATGTAGATGGAAAAAATGACAAGCCACGGTGTGCGGTTCGGTTTCAAAATCATACGTCAAAATCCTTCAAATAAAAATAGACAAGGATACGATTTTTTTTGTTTTTGTTTTTGTTTTTGCTAGAATACAAAAACTAGTGGCTAGTGCATTAATCAAACAGAGGAACATCAATATCATTCTTTTTCTATCAAAAGAAGCCCTACATCAAGGCTAGGTTTGGCTCGCTTTACTTTATTTCATTTTTATATTATTTTTGCTGATTCTTGGGTTAATTTTTGTAATTTATTGATTTCCCTTGACGAGGACAATAAAAAAAAGTGGTAAAAAAATGTAACCAAAAGCTAAAAATGAACAGTAAGGATTAAAAGAAATCAAAAGGACAAAATTTTAAAGCTCGATTCTTTCTTTACGGAAGTTTTATTACATTCAATTCCTGTTGTTCAATTTTTAGATTTTCTTGTAGAGAGGAATTAGAAAGAAATTGATTGAATTTAAAATAAAAATAATTTATCAACAAAAAAAATAAGTTTATTGAAGATAGAGAAAATAATTATAGATAGAGAAAATTTTAGTAACGCCAAGTTTATTAACAACATGGCGTTACTAAAACTAGAATTAAAGATGTTCGTATCTAAACAATCTTCCATTTTGTTGAGCAAATAAAAATTGATTTTTTTTTGTTTGACATAATAGCACAAAATTGGTTACAGAAATAAAATATGTTCTTCAGAAGTACATCCAGCCAATAAAAAAGAAGAAAAAAGTATATTCCAAATCAAGAAACAATAAACTCTATAACCACAAATATATATGTACACGCACAAATGCACAAATACAAACACGTACACACACAAATGCATAACGTGTACGTGTTTGCGGTTAGCACCCCTCATTAGGGAAAACAAGTTCCATGACTTTTAGCAACAAACACATAATATACTTAGGAAAAATTACTCAATTCACACCTCCTTTACAATTTTTAATTTTAGGTCATTTTATGAATTGTGGCATGAGATACGAATTTGTTGGTAATTTATTTTAGGAATTTTTGTGGTGTTGTTTTTGAACTTTTGCGGTCAAATCTACATTGTTTGGGTACTCACTTATGAAATTTTGTGGTGGTTTACGAATTTTTGTGTCTTAAAATATAAAAGTGCATTCCCTACACCAATTTTTAGACTCTTTTTATTATGTCACATTCCCTTTTTATGAGAATTCAAGTGGTAAACAAAGAGGGTTTCAAATGGGTAAAATGTCACTTCATAAACAATATGGAGGGGATAAAAATATTACTAGCTTTATACTATGTAATATATTTTTAATAATTAAGACTTTGTTCGGTTTGGGTTTTATGGGAGGTTTTTGAAAGTAATGAGTGGAGAGAGATAGATAAAATTTATTGAAAACCGTGTCTAAAAATTTTGAGACCCCAAAACGAGCAAGGCCTAAATTAGTGTACGGAAATTTGACAATTTAGATGAAAATGAAAGTTCAATATGACAGTTGTTGAGGGTGAGCCCATAATTGGGTGCTTGAAACAGCTCACCATATCGGAAATTGAAACAGAGTGGGAACTGTATGTCAGTGTTGTAAATAAGAGGTTGGACGTTAAGGTTGGAAGAACTTGATGAGAAGGTCACGTGCTAATTAGGTTTTTTTTTTTTTTTTTTTTTAAATAACATGATGTCCGGACGAGTTTGCATGCAGTTCGACTAATTTCGAAGTCCTGAAGTTAACGACTTTAAAAATCCTCCCATGCTAGGACCAAGGGACCCCTACTGTGCGCCAATACACTACGGGAGGGGAGGTGTAGGGCGCTTCGCTTTGCTCAATCTAAATTTTGTCGTCGTGATCTGAAAGGTAAATTTGTAAAAATTGCTAAACACTACGTGTAAGTCAAAATTCAAGTTAATCGAACCTTGATATCCAAATATATTTGTCTCACAGTCTATTTTTAAAAATATATATACTAACCATCCATTTTTGTATGCCTAATAATAGTATCTAACAAAGGGGCGATAAAAAAAAAATCTAACAAAGGGAGTAAGATATAGTGGATTAAAAAACGGGCTAATGATATCTGATTAATTTAATTTTTACTGAATAATCTATCTAAATTAACTGAACTGTTCAAATTACGATAATAAACTTTCGATCAGACACAATAAGGCGCCCTGCATTAGCAGCACTATGAGATCCCCTTGTATCTCAGTTACTAGCTAGGTTCAATGTATGAATCTATTTTTAAATTGTTAATATTTTGGTGACTATCTTTGGCGATCACATTTTAGATACCATGTGATGTGACACAATCATATTGCTAGAGTACAACTCACTTTTCATGTCCTCTACCAATGCAATAATACACGTCACATGATATCCAAAGTATCGTCATCAGAAATGGTTGCCATAACATTGCTGTTTTTAAATATATATTTTGATTGATAAGTGCTTACTCCACAACCTTGCCTTCAAATAAGGTTGAAATGCTCCAAGCGTAGGGCTAGATCGTCGATAGCATAATAACCGGAAAGTCCGGGATCGTACCCACAGAGAAACTTGAATAGCTTAGATCGGATTGTAGGTTTTTGTAAAGACCAAATTCTGGAATCTTTGTGCATTGGCAATTCCGTATGACAAAACACATTTTTTATCGAGTTGTAATTTTATTATTTTTAATAAGCTAGTGAGTCTGTATAGGATTAGAGTGGAATGAGTCATTATTATTTGTATTCGAGAGCGAGCGTTTTGGATTAAAAAAAAAAGGAGCTCGACTACAGCGAAATGGATGTTTGGTGAAGAAAAGCGGGGCAGCCATACTAGGGTTGTTATTTCCTACGGATGTTTGGAAGGATGGTCTTGTTATTTCCTAGGGTTGGACTACAGCGACATAAAAAGAAAAGCGGGGCAGCCATACTAGGGTTGTGCAAGCCATATACATACATCATTTTGGAGAAAAAGAAAAGT
>JAOTQK010000012.1:8852966-8871097 GCA_025642025.1 Rhododendron ferrugineum
AAAAAGGGTGTAGCTCTACGGGACATTCTGTCCAAAACTTATTTTTTTCCTGCTGAAAGGTTGTCTGCACCCCAACAATTTCTCCCTGAACAATAAAGCCATTCAAACTAATTAACCATTGTTCATATCAGATTGACACGATTATTTTTCGCGATTGATGTACAATTTGATACTTACAAAACGAACGGATTGGATTCTCAAATGAGATTCTGGTGGATCATATTACGCGTCACGTGAGAAATCACAGATCGAGGAGATTGTCATACGAAGGATTCGAATTCTTCGATGTGAAAGATGTACACAAAGGATACTGGTATTCAAAACTTTCTTCCGAAACGAATTTTTTGCAAAACAACCCACATACATCACCCTGAAAGAGATTTTTAGGGTGATATAATGATATGAAAGAAAATGATGAGTTCCTTGGCAGTGGCGACGCCACAGCCAAGGGTGTGAGGTCCCGCGACCCCATGGAATTTTTTTTTACTACTACTATATTGAATTTTTAGAAATGAATAGAGTGACCCCATGGATATTTACGGCGACACCATACAAGATAATTTTTCCTTCATAGTTGATACAAAATCAGAGGCAAAATAAAAAGCAAAATGTGTTCACCACCTTTGTTATCTTCGAGTCTTCGATTCGACCGATCACCAATGAATAATTTTAAAAGCTTTGCCCTTTGAAATTTATACTTAAGCCCCAATGGCCCAAAAAAATGGAACACGGAATACAGGAAAAAACAAAAGAAAAAAAAAAAACAAAAAGGAGGGGGATCGCCAAAAATCTCTGGGGCCCTTCAAAATTATTCAGTGTGGTGAGTGTATGGATGCATCTTTTTGCCCCCTTAAACGCTACTCCTCCGGTACTTCTCATTACAAACAAATACTATATCTGAATCAAAATTATTCAGTGTGATCGACTTTTTATTTGATTTTCGTCTACAATTATTAAGGGCCTCACTTTCGAAGATCGTCTTAGGCCTCCAAAATCTCAGAGCCGGCCCTGTATCCCACATCCAGATACGCCTTCTCGAGGAGCCCTTCTGGCGACCCTCTCTAAGAGGAGCAAGGCTTCCTCCATAATACTTACCTCCTGGAGGAGCAAGGCTTCCTCCACGATCCTTACCTCCAGGAGCAGCAAGACTTCCTCCACAAGACTCACCTCCAAGAAGACCAAGGCTTCCTCCACAAACCTTGCCTCTACCAAAGTGAGGCTTCCTCCACAAACTTTATCTCTGGAGGAGCAATGCCTCCTCCACGGACTTTACCTCCACCAAAGCAAGGCTTCCTCCACAACTCTTCCAGTAACCCTCCACCCATGGAGGAATGAGGTCACCTCCGAGCACCTCACCTCCTACTTAACACTCTTAAGGCTCCACGAGCCCTCCACATGTACTCAAAGGAGACTCTACACACCATCCTAGGTCGGGAGCAGAGCCTAGGTATCTCGCTCGGGACCTAAGAAGGAATGTGGTTTGGAGGCTAGAGCAAAGGGTTTGTCAAGGAGGACGAGCTTGCTTCCGGCGAATTCTAACTTGACCGGTCTTAGAGAGAGGGGGCGTTGACCGCCATCTGACATCTCGGAAGAAGTATCATACTTACCGCCTGACTTGGGGAGGAGCCTCACACTTGGGTCTCTTCTCTCCAAGGCAGATGATATGGGTCTCTATGTATCACCGAAATAGCCTCTGTTGTTCCCTTGATGCAAGCTCCAAGGCTTGACTCAGGAACTAAAAGAGGAAAATATGTCAATCTCCACTCTACCCACCAATGGAGAGGAGCCTCACACCTGGCTCTCTCCTCTCCAAGGCTCATATATAAGAAGAGTTGATACTATAGTAAAGACAAGAATTCAACAAGCATTCAATACACCTATCTACTCTCTGGTTAAGTGATGAGCACCCAATATTGTGGATATTTGGTGTGACTAGTCCCGTTTTATGTCGTTTATTTTATGTTTATTTGTCGTTATTAGTGATTTTGCGCGTAAGGTATTTTGTTGAGCGTTTTAGGCAATACGCGAATAAAAGGGCATGTTTTGATGCCATGAACAACCTTTGAGGGGAACCACAAGGCGGCGCCCTATGGAGTGCATCCGTCGGGCTTATGGAAAGCATAACCAGAGGGCCGGAGAGTGCCAAGAGCCGTCAGGTGTCGAGATGGGGCACGAAGGATTGGAGATGCCCAGAAAGCAGATCGGTATCGATACAGATCTTGGAGTATCGATACTGTATCAAAACAGTGGGACTTTCAAGCTTTAGCGTATCGATACAAAATCTTCCGTATCGATACGGTTCCTTTCGTATCGATATGGGTCCATTACGGGGAATACTTGAGATGCAGAGGAGATGGCTCGGTATCGATACGATTTTGTGTGTATCGATACGGGAGGGTTACCGACTTGCTTTTTGACAGCTTTTTACTTTCCATAAGTGGCAAGTTTCCACTTTTGGTTGTATTTCGGATATTTTGGAGGAGAGAGAGAGAGCCACTTTGTATAAATAGGCCACTCTCTCTCCCTCCTTTGGTGGCTAGCTCATTACTAACTTAGTCTTTTTCTCCATTGAAGCTTGTAAGCTCTTTACAAGTGTAATTCCCTTAGAACTCAAGTGAGCAATTCTCGTTTGTTCTTTTCTCGTTTATTAAAGTCGTTTGTAAGGACTAGATCCATGGTAATATCAAGTTTATTTTCGTTTCTATCGGTTAATCATGTTTTCTTCCTTAAGCGTGTTTTCTAGTCTTTTAGCTATGAGTGAGTAGTTGCTTGGCTAAGTCTCAGGGTAATCTTTCCCAAAGACTTAGGGTGTTATTTGGTTCTCGAACCCTCGGGCTTAAAAGCATGGTTTTCGGAATAGAGCTTAACTTGTATTTTTGGTCTAAACTAGGGGTGTTAACTCCTTGGTAAGGTGCTTAGGCAAGCGGTCTTGGCAAGTGGCTTACCGAGGGCTCGTGGCCTCCTATGTGTTCGATGAATTTGTTGAGCAAGTTAGTTCGCCCCCGGATAATCACATCTTTAAATAAACGTAGTCATTAAAGTTAAATTCTCTGGGCGTGAGCACGCGGTCGTGACTCCCGCTTGAGTTATATTTGAGAATCGGTAATGGCCTTTGTCAAGGGTTAGAAGATCTCTAAACTTGCCTCTTTTAGTTTATAAAACTCGTTTCTAGTCTTTTTCATTAGCATTTCCAATTTTCATAGGAAAACAAAGTTGGCCGTCTTAAACGCCATAATCTGTTACATAAAACCTACAATCCGATTAAGCTATATTCGATTCTCTGTGGGTACGATCCCGGACTTCTGAAAAATATGCTATCGATGATCTAGCCCTACGCTTGGGGTTTCAAACCTTGTATCTAAGGCAAAGGTCTTTTCTCGGTTTAAGTATTTGGCGCCATTGCCGGGGATTCTTATTATAGCTTATATTGAAGGATCGACAAACCACTGTAAGTATTTCGTTTATTTTTCCTTTGTATACATTGAACTCAATTTAGTGGAAACCTCTAACTGAGCCATCAATTCGATTTGAGGTGTAACGAAACTAGATTGAGCATCAATTGCCGTTTATTGCTTTTTACCTATATAACGTGGTGGCGACATAACCCCACGGAACTGTATTGAGAATGAGGCGGCGGCATAGCCCCTATAATCTGGTTACCTAGTTTTGTGCAGGGCGTATGCTCAACGTCTATCGTAATCATTTTTCAAATCGGCTACATAGGTCTGCTTTTCCTCCGAGGGTTCGTAGTTTTATTCTGACACATTCTCCACCGCGCGAGTTATCACCTCCGTTAAGGCCAATGGCAGATCAACCAGCGGCTCGTACTTTGCGTGATTACCTAACTCCGGAAAGAGGTCCGCACGTGTCACCGATAGCCGTTCCAAATTGCACCGCCGCCAATGCGTTCGCTTTCAAGCCCGAATATCATCGGGTTATACCAGAGTTTCGGGGGCGTGAACTTGAGGATCCTTATGCTCACATTCGGGAATTTGAGACTTTTGTCAGCACGTTTGTGACAAGCCCGGGACAGTTAGACCAAGCTCGCTTGAAGTTGTTCCCTTTCTCGCTCAAGGATAAGGCCAAGCAGTGGTTCCACTCTTTGAAGCCTCGATCCTTACTCACTTAGGGGGAAGTTCAGGATGTGTTCACCACAAAGTTCTTCCCGGTTAGCCGAACCAAGCTTCTCATGGACCAAATTCAGAATTTTAAGCAAAAAGATTGGGAGGTCTTTTACAAGTATTGGGAACGGTACAAGGATCTACTCGCAGCTGTTCCACATCATAATTTTTTCATGTATTTGGTGATTAACTATTTCTATTTGGGTTGTGATCGGGAGTCCAAGCAGCTTCTCGATACAATGGGAAGTGGTGACTTTATGGGAAAGGATCCCGATGCCGCTTGGGAGTTCTTAGACGCTTTAGCAGAAAGGGCTCAAACATGGCAATACACAGATCCGGGTGATCAAGCAATGCGAAACCAAGGACTGGGTGGCTCCGACAAGTTCTCGGTGAGCGAGCATAATGTTTTTGAGACGAAGCTAGATGAGCTGTCGACAAAGTTGGACAAAATGAAATTGGACGTGGTCCAAGTGAAGGAAGTGATGGAAGTTTAACAAGTGGAGGAAGTGTGTGTCATTTGTGAGACAGTGGGTCATTCGACCGATAATTGCCATACCATTCCCGCCCTTCGGCACCACTTTAGTTAACTTCCCACGGAAGAAGTGTGTGCATTGAACCAACGTTGGGATCCGTATTCCAATACTTACAATCCGGGATTGCGGTCCAATTCGGCTTTCCATTGGAGTAATCAAAATGAAACGGGGTCTTCATCAACTTCACAAGGCCCTTCTCCCGCTCAAAATCAGGCTTGGCGGTAACCTCAGCTCCAAGGTCCACCACGGTTCCCTGCAATCCAAGGCCCACCGGGATTCATACCATCCGGTCAATTTCAAGGGCCGAATCAGTTTCAACAACAACAAGCACCTCCTCAGTGGCGATCTTTAGAGGATACTATGAATGCGTTTTGTCAAATGCAAGCGACTACCAACGAGCAGACTACTCAAGCTATGAATGACATAAGGAATCAAATGGGCAAATTGACTATGGCCATTGGCGTTCTACAACAAGAAAGAGGAAAGCTTCCTACTCAACCTTTGGCAAATCCACAAGGCCAACACTTTGCGCGAAGCTCTTCGGTGATTATCCCCGAGCAAGCGAAGGCCATTATTTCATTGAAAAGTGGGAAGATGGTTGACAATGCTCACGTGGAGCCGCCGGTTACGCCAATCTTGCTACCTTGTCCGGCACCGTCAAAGTCGACAACACCAAATGGGGAATCTCCCAAGCCAGCTCCTACGGAAGAGGAGAAAGGAAAGGCCAAGGGAAGCGATGTTCCGCAAGCTTTCATTGTTCCCGCACCATATCTCAACCGGCTAAGGACGCCGGCCAAGCCAAATTTGAATACCGACATTTATGACGTGCTCAAACAAGTAACAGTTAACCCTTGATCGATGCTATTAAACAGATTCCGTCATATGTCAAATTTCTGAACGACTTGTGTACTCACAAACGCAAGCTCCAAGTTTAGAAGAAAGTGTTCTTGACCGAGCAAGTGAGCTCGCTCTTTCAGTCGACCTTTCCGCCTAAGTACAATGATCTGGGATGTCCTACGATATCCATCACCATTGGGGGCAAAGTAGTGGAAAAAGCTCTGCTCGATTTGGGCGCAAATGTTAATCTCTTGCCATTCTCGGTGTACGAACAACTTGGGTTGAGAGAAATGAAGCTGACTCGGGTGACTTTACGATTGGCAGATCGGAGTATTCGAGTTCCTAAGGGAATGGTGGAAGATGTGCTAGTCAAGTCGACCAATTTGTGTACCCGGTTGACTTCGTGGTTTTAGACACATGTCCAGTGCCGGCGGCTCAGGCTTCCGTACCAATTATTCTCGGGAAAATGACGGCCCAGGATGTGTTTTGATAATTAATACCCACCAAGGACAAGCTAAGAACATTTGTTAATGCTGAAAATGTCCTTAACGGGTATTAATTATCAAATACGTCCTTAGACGTCATTTTCCCATTATTCTCGGGTGACCTTTCTTAGCGACATCCGATGCTGTAATTCATTGCCAGGATGGCCGACTTAACATGAGTTTTGGTAACATGAAGATGCAAGTCAACATGTTCCATATCGGGAGTCAAATGGGGGATGATGATGATGTGTGCGGAGTTAGCATGATTGATTCGCTTGTTCAAGATCATGTCGATGAGTTCAGTTGCAAGGATGAGTTGGAACTAGCGCTTATTTCCGCCGAAGCTGATTTTCTTGATGCCCCCAAGGTTGCGTATTTGTGCTCCTTGCTAGATGAGGAGGAGGTGTGTGGTATCAACTCGTGGATTCTGAAATTTGAGGAGTTACCCCCTATTGAGAAGCGAGCCGTTCCGTCTAGTGTGGAACCCCCGAAGCTCGAGTTAAAGTCGCTACCGGACACACTCAAGTATGCTTATCTTGGCACTGGCCAAACATACCCGGTGGTGATCTCCTCCACCCTAAGCGAATTGCAAGAGTTGGAATTGCTCACCTTGTTACGGAAGCATTCCAAGGCCATTGGGTGGTCTATAGCCGACATCAAGGGTATTGATGCCTCCCTTTGCTCCCACCATATATACTTTGAGGATGATGTCAAGCCATCTCGCCAACCTCAATGGCGTTTGAACCCGATCATGAAGGACGTCGTGCGAGCGGAGGTGCTCAAGTTATTGGACGTCGACATTATTTACCCGATTGCGAACTCTAAGTGGGTGAGCCCGATTCAAGTGGTACCAAAGAAGTCCGGGGTGACGGTAGTGCGGAATGACAAGGATGAACTAATTCCAACGCGTGTCCAAACCGGTTGGAGGGTTTGTATTGACTACCGCAAGTTAAATGCAAGCACGAGAAATGACCATTTTCCTCTTCCCTTCATAGATCAAATCTTGGAGAGGGTGGCCGGCCACAAGTTTTATTGCTTCCTCGACGGGTACTCCGGTTATAACCAAATTGAGGTGGCTATGGAGGATCAAGACAAGACTACATTCACATGCCCATTCGGGACTTTTGCGTATCGTTGTATGCCATTCGGGCTTTGCAACGCCCCCGGTACCTTCTCTCGGTGTATTATGGGAATCTTCAGTGACATGGTGGAAAAGATCGTGGAAGTGTTCATGGACGATTTTTCCGTTTTCGGTGACTCTTTTGAGGCATGCCTTACCAACTAGGGGCTAGTGCTAGCCTGGTGCGAGGAAAAGAACCTAGTGCTGAATTGGGAAAAATGCCACTTTATGGTGACCGAAGGTATCGTTCTTGGCCACATTGTGTCATCTAAGGGCATTGAAGTAGATAAAGCCAAGATTGACTTGATTGGGAACCTCCCTACTCCAAAGTGCTTAAAGGACATCCGTTCTTTTTTGGGGCATGTCGGTTTCTATTGGCGGTTCATAAAAGATTTTAGTGCCATTGTGCCATTTGCTAGCCAAAGATGTGCCTTTTGAATGGACGTCGGCTTGTGAGGCCGCCTTTGCCAAGTTAAAGTCAAGTCTTACCTCCCCACCTATCGTGCGGTCTTCAGATTGGGAGTTGCCTTTCGAGCTCATGTGTGATGCAAGCGATTATGCCGTCGGGGCCGTTTTGGGCCAATGGCAAGGCAAGGAGTCGTATCTGATCTACTATGCTAGCAAGACTTTAAATGAGGCCCAAATGAACTATTCAACCACCGAGAAGGAGTTACTTGCTATTGTTTTTGCATTGGACAAGTTTCGGTCTTACTTAGTGGGAGCTCCAATCACCGTCTACACCGATCATTCCGCACTCAAATACCTTTTCACTAAACAGGATGCCAAATCGCGTTTGATTCGGTGGATTTTGCTCTTGCAAGAGTTCGACCTTACGATTAAGGACAAGAAGGGTGTCGAGAATGTGGTAGCTGACCACTTGTCTCGCTTGGAATTCGAAGATCGCACTTCTCATATCCCCATCGGTGACTCCTTTCCTGATGAACAATTGTTTGGAATCTCCACGGCTCCATGGTATGCCGACATTGTGAACTACTTGGTTACCGGCTTGATGCATACTCATTGGAACACTCAGGACAAGCATCGGTTTTTGGCGGAGGTGAAAAGGTTTTCCTTTGATGATTCTTACCTTTTTAAGTATTGTGCAGATCAACTTGTCTGCCGTTGTGTATCCGACTCCGAACAACAAAGTGTGATATAATTTTGCCACACAGAGGCTTGTGGTGGTCATTTCTCCTTCAAAAAGACCGCCGCGAAGATTTTGCAATGCGGGTTCTATTGGCCAAATTTGTACAAGGACACTTTTGCCTTTTGCCGGGGTTGTGCTCGGTGCCAACTTTTAGGGTGTGTAACGCAACGCAACGAGATGCCGCTTACACCCATCTTGATCATTGAAGTATTCGATTGTTAGGGCATCGACTTCATGGGGCCTTTTCCGTCGTCCTTCGGGTACCTTTACATATTGTTGGCGGTTGATTACGTCTCCAAATGGGTAGAGGCCATTCCTGCGCGTACTAATGATCATTCAGTTGTGGTCGAATTTTTGAGGGACAACATTTTGTCAAGATTTGGGATGCCGCGGGCTATCATTAGTGATCAATGGTCACATTTTTGCAACCGGTCCATCGCCGCTCTCATGAAGAAGTACGCCATTATTCACAAGGTTTCAACGGCCTACCATCCTCAAACAAATGGCCAAGCGGAGTTAGCGAATCGGGAAATCAAGAATATCTTCGAGAAGACGGTTGATCCTACCCGTAAGGATTGGTCAACTCGTTTGACTGATGCCTTATGGGCTTACTGTACTGTGTACAAGACTATTTTGGGCATGTCCCCCTACCGGCTCGTCTACGGCAAAGCTTGCCACTTACCGGTGGAACTTGAACACAAGGCTTATTGGCCTATCAAGAAGCTCAATTTCAATATGCCCCTCGCTGGTGCTCGCCGGAAGCTCCAATTGACGAAACTCGAGGATATGAGGTATGACGCTTATGACCACTCCGATGCCTATAAATCTAAAGTCAAAGCGAGGCATGATAAGAAAATTGTGGTTAAAAATTTTGAACTGGGGCAAAAAGTTTTATTGTATAACTCTCGTTTGCATCTCCACCACGGTAAGTTGCGCTCATGTTGGGCCGGTCCTTATGTTGTCAAAATTATTTTCCCTCACGGGGTGATAGAAGTAGAAAGCATGAGTAATGGTTCCTCTTTTAAGGTGAATGGTCAAAGGCTTAAGCCTTTCCTTGGTGGCTTCGAAATTGGAGAGCCCGATGAGGATTTGGTCAATCCAGTTTACACGGATGACCCGACGGTATAGTTTTGTGTTACTTTAATTTGCACGGGGAGCGAAAGCGTAACCGCTGAACTTAACTGTTTGTCGGACCCGGCCCCCGGGTAGGGAGTACCCACCATTGACTTGAGTATATATAGCTTCGCACGCCGCTATTGAAAAAAGGATCGTGTGCCCAGCTCCGTTTAGTAAGGGCAATGTTTATTTTCTTGTACATATTTTCTTGTTTATTATGTTTCGGGATTCTCTCATTAAGAGATTTCACCAATGCATCATTGTATCGTGCTTTCATTAGTCCTCTTTGTAGTAGTTTACTGTTAATGATCCATGCTTTCCAGATATGTCCCTATCGGGGGCAGTTTTGGTTTGTGGGTGAGACTTGATATTCCCGTGCTTTGGCACTAGGCTCTGTCTTGTCTCACTTTGTTTCGATCGTAGGGAACGCTGGGCTTAATTGCTTGGCGATGTCAAGTGGTGAATTTTACTTCGGGCATGATATAACAAATTTGATGGTCTAGTATAGCCACCCGTGTCTTACTTCGCCGGTGAGACTCGGGAAGAAAAGTATGACTCGTGAGATTGCGTGAAAATCGGGTGGTGTTTTTAATGTTTTATTTGTATATATGTTTGTCTGGCGCTCGGATAACACGAGCCGGGCGGTTCTAATGTCATTTGCCTGTTAGTAGGTTCTTTGTCCTTTACCGCTTCTGCAGGGTTAACATGCTACCACACCAGCTTTGGTGGTTTAGGTCTAACGTCGGAGTGAATGAGACATTCAGGAGCCCTAAGCATGGGTGCGATTATGTGTCGCGGTTGTTAGGCCAATGAAGCTTTGGCCATGGCCCTGTGTGACTAGCTGGTGGTTCCGTCATGATGAACCGAAGGAGTGAAGCCTTGGAAGCACACCATAACTACGGATTGAACAGTGGCAATGACAAAAAGCCTCCAACTTGGTCGAGGTATAAGGGGGTTGACATTCCCCCGTTAGTACGATCTTTTGTTCCCTTTCTTTACTGTTGTTCTCCATGCTATGAGGGCATAGCATAGTTCAAGTTGGGGGAAGGGATATATATATGCTATATATTTAGTTTTATGATTTGAGTTACAATTTTTCGTTTTTATTTGTGCAATCCTTCCGTTTGGAATCAAATGACTTGGCGCATGCTCACTAGTTCTTAATTGGCAAGAGTTAGGTGGGTAAACTTCATTGTTTTTATACATCTCAACTCGTAGGCATGATTAAAGAATGAATGATTTACGTGTTAAGTGTGGTTTTGAGCAAATTTTGACCCATACCCCGTCCATTTTTAACACTTTATTCTTAGCATAGGTTATAATCTTATGTCATGCCTAAGTATGTTTCTTGTGTACTTTGAATTGTTTCGGAATTTGTGGCGCATTTAGGAAATGATACAAGGCATTTTTGTTTGATTAAACCACATATGAGTCTCATTGTCCTTATGAAAAAGCCAAGTCCGAGTCGTTCCTACTTTTAGCCATAGGAAGCCGGATGTTTGGTTGGATTTGATTGTTCTCAGCGGCTGAATTGCTAGTTTTTCAAGGCTCCAGGTGTGTTTCGGGTTGTGTTGGCATTGGCAAAAAGGGTTGGAAAAGGAGGAATACAAGGAAATTGGTTCGATATCGATACGAGTTGTGGCGTATCGATACGGTTAGGAAACAGAGAGTTCAGAGAGCTTCAGCGTATCGATACGGTGAACTGGGTATCGATACGCGTGACCTACGGATTATAGGGGAAGCAGCTTCGGTATCGATACGGATACTGCGTATCAATACGGTTCGATAATCTGGATTTTTGACAAGTGTCGAGCTCGATCTTTTCCACTTCCAAACATCCCTCCATCTCTCCTCACCTCCATAACCGCCCACCTCTACCGAAACCCTAACCCCAAAACCTTCAATCCATCACCAAATCTTTCAAATCCTTCACCAAAACCCTTTTAAATCACCTTTTCTTCAAGTTCCGAGCATCAATCCGTGGGTTTCAAGCTTGGATCATCAAACTCAAGGTAATTTCGAAACCCACTCTCTTTCTTCGGATTCTCTTTTTCCCACCATCAAATACCCCCCAAAACTTCATATTTCGTCCATATAATCCACCCTAAACCCATTCCCAACATCTATTTCATCCCCACTTGTCCAAAATCCGAAACCCTAACTTTCTCCCCTCCAAATCCGAATTTTTTAGAGATTTCTTTAATTTTTGAGAATGCCGAGACTCAAGCGTGCTGCTAAGAAACCCCCGAGGGTCCTGGTTCCAAATGTGGCTTTCTCCTCTCGCCAACCTGAAATTGAGGAGGAGGATGAGGTTCTTCGTGACTTTGAGGAGGAGGAAAAGATGATGGAGAACCCAGAACAGGCGGCTCAGCCCATTTCGAGGCGGAAGCGGACTTCGGATGAAGTCCGGGCAGATAAGCAGGCGAGTTGGGAGAAGAGTTTTAAGAAGAGGGGCGTTAAGAATGAGCGCCATGTCGACGTGCAAAGCATTGGGCCGAATCACATTTTCGTCCAGCACATTGTCGCTCAAGGTTTGTCTTACTTCTTTAGCGAGAATCCGGGTTATATTAGGGGAGTGGTGGCTGATTTTTACAAGAACATGAAAGTCCCCAAGTTGGGGAAGATAAATGAAAAGGGTGCCCGAATTACTTCGAAAATTGGTCGGGTCAATGTTGTGGTAGACCCCGATGTTATTGCTAGGGCTTTAAGTTATGAGAGACCTCCTGCATCGTCTGTGAATTGCCCGAGGGCTAATTTTGCCTCAAGGGATGAAATAAACCAAGCCTTGTACACTAACTCGGCGGATGCCAAACGTCCTCATGTTCCGGGAAAGTTTAAGGAGGAATACCGTTTGATTAATCAGTTGGTGCATTTCAATTTGAATCCGAGGGGTACCGAGAACAAGGCGGCAAAGAGTGATGGTGAGATGCTTTATATTTTCATGGAGCCGGGGAATGTGTTTGATTGGGCTAAGTACATCTTCCGGCAAATGGTTGAATTCAAGATCAATGTGCCAACCTATACAAGGATGCCTTATCCGTGCATGGTCGCCAAAATTTGTTTGGAGAAGGGTGTGCCGAGAGATGCGTATGAGGAGTGGGGAAAACTTGAGCCGGGGACTCTCAATAGCAGCATTTTGACAAAGAGTGTGTCCCAATCTCGTGGGACGGTGGAAGCTGAGGGTGTTCCCAGTGGGAGTTATCTCACTACAATGCCGCCCAAGCGTGCTACGCAGTCGATGTGGTTTAAATTGCTTTTCTGCCAGGGTGTGGCAATCATGAATAGCCACCGCAAGGTTAAAAAGGAGATTCGGGAGAATGCTAGGAGGCAGGAGAGGGTCGATCACAAGTTGGATTATGTGTTGGCAAGGCAAGAGGGGTCTACCAGTGAGCCGTATGCACCACCACCCGTGGCCGATGCTGAGGAAAATGATGATTTTGCCGGTGAGGAGCCGGAGTCGGGCGATGAGGAGTAGTTGGAAATCCCTATACTTGGTCGGGGTGCTTGGTGGTTGACAACCCACCTATCCTATCTTGTTTTTGTTTTTAGTAGTTGAACTCGATATTAGTAGTTATAGGAAGTTTTTGTGAGGCTGGCATGTGGCCGTTGACTTGGTAGTTTATTGTCGATGGCGGCCAAGGGTAGTTAAACCAAGCTAGTATATGGTCGCCACCCATTTTGCTAACCGTTCTTTATTAACCAAGGTCAATTTAAGCTATGAAGTCCTTAGTAGATCTTTTATGCGCGCTTATTCCTTTTTGATTCATAGTGTTATGTGTGACATACTTAGTTTGTGGCATGCTTTCTTCCGTTGATAAAAATTTTGTTTGTTAGTTGTTAATTCTGTCTAGCGGTGCTTTCCACATATGAGGCGTGGTTCTTTTTGTTCACCACTGCCTATCTCTCAAGCACCTTTTTGGGATATGGTTGCCACAGTAAATATTTGTTCATTTTGATTGGCCGTGTCCTACTCGTTTGTGGAGACGGCCCCTCTTTTTGACTTGCTCATCCGTGCTTGCTAGTTAGTTGTTAATTCATTTTATTGCTGCGAGTTGTTGATGGAAATTGTTAAAAAATCTCAGTTCTTGCTAGTAGTATCTTGGTGAGCATGTGTTTAGTTTTTGCGTTGGAAGGATTGCATATTGTTTATGTACTTGTCTTCAGTTTATGTTTGCTAGGGACTAACAAAGCTTAAGTTGGGGATTGGAGATGCCCAGAAAGCAAATCAGTATCAATACAGATCTTGGAGTATCGATACTGTATCAAAACAGTGGGACTTTCAAGCTTCAGCGTATCGATACAAAATCTTCTGTATCGATACGGTTCCTTTCGTATCGATACGGGTCCATTACGGGGAATACTTGAGATGCAGGGGAGATGGCTCGGTATCGATACGATTTTGTGTGTATCGATACGGGAGGGTTACCGACTTGCTTTTTGACAGCCTTTTACTTTCCATAAGGGGCAAGTTTCCACTTTTGGTTGTATTTCGGAAATTTTGGAGGAGAGAGAGAGCCACTTTGTATAAATAGGTCACTCTCTCTTCCTCCTTTGGTGGCTAGCTCATTACTAACTTAGTCGTTTTCTCCATTGAAGCTTGTAAGCTCTTTTCAAGTGTAATTCCCTTAGAACTTAAGTGAGTAATTCTCGTTTGTTCTTTTCTCGTTTATTAAAGTCGTTTGTAAGGACTAGATCCGTGGTAATATCAAGTTTATTTTCGTTTCTATCGGTTAATCATGTTTTCTTCCTTAAGCATGCTTTCTAGTCTTTTAGCTATGAGTGAGTAGTTGCTTGGCTAAATCTCGGGGTAATCTTTCCCAAAGACTTAGGGTGTTACTCCCTCCGTCCCAAAATGCTTGTCTGGTCCGCAAAACGAAGTGTTAAAAATAATGCAATTTTTTCTCAAATTTTTTTCAAGAAAAAATTCAAATTTTTTTCACAAATTAAAAATACTCATTGATATCTAGTAAGTTGTTAAAAACTTTTGATTTTTGCTTGCAAAAATTGTACTCCCTCCGTCCCATTTTTATTGTCCAATCTTGAAATACTACAAATTTAAGGAAACATCATGATTATCTTTTCAAAACTTCACATTTCCAATAATACCCTTGAATAAATACAAAATTTAAAATTCAAACTTCCCTCTTCCAAAAGTCAAATGTCAAACTCAAACTTTTTATACTTTTTAGAAATTTGAGAGAAGGGCAAAAAGGGAAAAATAAAGAATTTTGGGCATTTGTCTTTTCAAATGGACAATCTTTTTGGGACACAAAAAAGGGGAATTTTGGACAATAAAAATGGGACGGAGGGAGTATTATTTTTAACATTCCGTTTTGCGGACCGGACAAGCATTTTGGGACGGAGGGAGTATTTGGTTCTCGAACCCTCGGGCTTAAAAGCATGGTTTTCGGAATAGAGCTTAACTTGCATTTTTTGTCTAAACTAGGGGTGTTAACTCCTTGGTAAGGTGCTTAGTCAAGCGGTCTTGGCAAGTGGCTTACCGATGGCTCGTGGCCTCCTATGTGTTTGATGAATTTGTTAAACAAGTTAGTTCGCCTCCGGATAATCACATCTTTAAATAAACGTAGTCATTAAAGTTAAATCCTCCGAGCGTGAGCACGCGGTCGTGACTCCCGCTTGAGTTATATTTAAGAACCGGTAACGGCCTTTGTCAAGGGTTAGAAGATCTCTAAACTTGCCTCTTTTAGTTTATAAAACTCGTTTCTAGTCTTTTTCATTAGCATTTCCACTTTTCAAAGCAAAACCTAGTTGGCCATCTTAAACGCCACAATCCGTTGCATAAAACCTACAATCCGATTAGGCTATATTCGATTCTCTGTGGGTACGATCCTGGACTTTCGGAAAATATGCTATCGACGATCTAACCCTACGCTTGGGGTTTCAAACCTTGTATCTAAGGCAAAGGTCTTTTCTCGGTTTAAGCATTAAGACCTCTCTCCACTGCCATCCCTCTCTCTCTCTCTAAGTCCGCCCCGAGCTCTCTCCTCCTCCACCTCCGGTGGTCTTGAGCACCATTGTAGCAACCGCCATATACCCAGAGGGCGACCTCAGGTACTCTTCCCATTCCTACATCCCATAGGTTCAGTGTTAATACCAAGCAAACAAACTATTGTCTTGGTTATAGAAAACCCCATGTTAAGTTTTTGAGGACAGTTTTTATTCGACGGTTTCAACTTTCAATGCATGGATGAACAATCTTAGATGATTAGCTCTGGGTTGAAACTGCCCTGTCACAGAAAATTTCCGAGAAGTGTCGAATCATTTTTTTCCCTTGCAAGTTGAGAGAAGAACTAAAAATGCAACCAACTCAATTTATTGATTAGTTGCATGTTTTTACAGTTACAAAAATGCTTTAGCTATGTTCACTTTGCTGATGACAAATTAGTGTGTACTCATAGAGTAGATTATGCGACAATCTTGTTGCTCCGTGCTTTTCTTTTTACCACTGCCACTTCATCACTTTCCGTTAAGTCAGCTTAAAAAAGGATTGCTTCTGCAGAAATTTAGGGGAAATGGATCGATAATTTGGATTTTGAGGAACAGTTTGGTACTTGCATGCATCAATTGATCGAATACGTTTAGTCATTGTATCATGTTACATAACATCTCCATTAACAACATAGAAATTTGTTACAACACGTACCCATGTTAAGTGTTGAAAAAGTCTAGCCCGCAACAAGAGAGCACATTTTTTTTTCTTTAATTTTTGAGAGAGTTTTTAAAAGCCTTTGAGTCAGATATCGATCAGATGTTTATGGACTGAAGTAACTTCAATTGGTAGATTCATCTAAAAAAATGGCATGCTAGAATAGCAGAATTAACTGAAACCCCACTTGATATATATTCACGTGGAACATGGTAAAACTACAAAGTACAGACTGGAGTAAATTTTCAGTTTATTCTTAAACACACTACTCAATGTTATGCTCATATTACGTAGTAGTACTGCAAAACATTTAAAACCTTGGCCCAATTGTATAGACTTGACCAAGTTTCTGTCTGGGGCAGTTCTTACATTTGCCAATTCAATCGACTCAAATGGCATCTTGCCTGAGTTTCAGCCTTTCAGGTACATTTGCTGAAGAAGGGCAGACCTTCAGTTAGGGGGGTCCGGGGCTAAATTCATGGACCCATGCCTGACTTCTGGCAGTTTTAATTTCCTCAATGTCGGTAGTTTAGTAGTTGTGGGATTTAAGGCAGCCTCTATTGCTTATGCATTAGGAGATCCAGGAAATTTAGGCAAAAAGTATACAAATACAATTTTTAAAAAACAACTCTGGACACAATTGCGTCCATGCATGTGTACTCATGTGCCGCATCGAACGGCTCCGGAAAATAAAGAAATGTGATTAAGTAAATCTCCAGAGAAAATGGAATGAAAACAAAACATGTTTTACCCCGATCGTACCACCATTTAAGACACGCGGCGTTATTCACTTTCCACTTATTGTAATTATTCAAGATCCAGGTAACATCGATTCAAACCTAAGATCCTCATTTGGGTACGTACAACTTGGTATGAGTCATATGATCCATTTAAAGCTCTAAGATAGTATTTATGAGCTCTAACCAACATTGCTCACTGAAAAGCTAAGTAAACCTAACCACCTTAATTTCTCCCATGAATTTAATAAAAGCACAATGTGTAAATGCAACCACCCACTTCAAGTCTTCAACCATTTAGTTATCTCTTTCTGTCATTTCGTACATATATAGAGTGTGGAGGGAGAAGATGAATACCAAGTAGTGAGAGAAGAAAGAAGAAGAAGCAGCAGAAAAAGTTGCAGCCTGCGCCTGTAGCAAGTATGGAAGTTTGGTCAGCAAAATCTAGCAAATACAGGTATCAGTGTTTACATTTAAGTTTCTTCTGACAAAGTTCGGAATTACTGGTAGGCATGCTCTTGCACAAATTACTGAAACAATTTATCAGAATACAGTTTTTACCGCTTTCAGGCCTTGCCTTGGCAAGTTACTAATTTGTTATGTTACATGAACTCGGGTACGGATATTGGAGGCGCTTACATGTCTAAATATGGGGTGCACTTAATTTTCATTTTGATCGAGGTTACGGGAACACGCCACAATATTTAAAATCTTCAATAAACAGTTTCTATTTTCTTGCTTAAATGGTATTTACTAGTTGTCAATTATGAATATTCTAGTAGTTCTAATTGAATCAGAACTAATCAGAATATATTCTTGCAATTTACTGTCCAACTAAACATACCCGACATGGATCTTATTCCCCCACTCGACCGTCCAGTACCCGAACCGGGTAGTTCACATAATTTGAATGATTCCTGTATCATACTCTCTCCGTTCCTAAATGAGAGTAATTTTTCGACATACGTGCCGTTTACAAAATCGCCTATATCTCATGATTTATGATGTTTTAAATAATTTCAAAATTTTTTTCTGGTAGAACTAATTGTGATCTATCAAACAAGATCCAGATTGCATATATAAAATAAAAAATATAGGCATTTTTTTGAGAGTTCCGTAATAGTGAAAGTGAGTTCTCATTTAGGAACGGAGAGAGTTGCTAATTCATTGGTTAAAGTCATATACATGATGATCATATATTCATGTCCCATGGTGTTGGAGTTTGTCCCACATCGGTTAATTATTTCCTCCAAAATTAGTACATGAGCTTGGACGGCCTCTCCACTCCTTACCAATTGGTTTGGAGTTGGATGCTTTAACATGGTATCAGAGCTAGGGTTTCGGAGAATTTGTTCCCCCTTGTTTGTG
>JAOTQK010000012.1:8871197-8893329 GCA_025642025.1 Rhododendron ferrugineum
CGGGGGTCGCACGTGCGGGGGAGTGTTGGAGTTTGTCCCACATCGGTTAATTATTTCCTCCAAAACTAGTATATGAGTCTCGACGGCCTCTCCACTCTTTGCCAATTGGTTTGGAGTTGGATGCTTTAACACATGGAGCTGCCAGTCTACAACGGTGCAATTACCATCAGTATCTAACACGATCTTCTTTTTCTGTTAGCTCACATATACATGACATTCAAAATCTGTTTTCCAGAACATGTTTCAGTTGGATTTCAATTCGGTGACAAAAAAAGAACAATTTTTCCGGACAACTTGTTTGGTTCATGAATTTGGAAGCTCATTTATAACAACATTACCGGAAAGAATTCACTTTTATTTAAACAACAGAAAAAAAGATGCTTTCAAATTCTCAAAATCATGGTAGTCGTTCCTTTAAGCATGCAACTTTCTTATTCAGATGGTAGTGTAAATTTCCGTTCACCTGGCCGGAGGAGGATTTGTAAGTAAGCAACTTCAATAAATTAATACTGGGGCAGGAGTACTCTAGCTATGTGGGACGTTATAACTTAACTTATGATGATCTGGAAATGAATTGACCATAATCGATCAGCTAACTAATTAGCGACAGGCTAGCGAACTGTTCATTTACTCTTTGCAATCGATTTTCACAAATCCAAAGCATAGATATTTAGTTAAGTTTTACATGTATGTATGTTATTACCACTTTAATGGGTAAGTTTCATAGACTTTCTTTACTTAGGTATTAATTGCTTCTTCTTAATTCCAAAACATAATAAGGCGCTTATTGTAACGATTTCATGGTTTTTTCATTGCACTCTGATGTGTCTCAGATGAAGCCTGATTCCTTCTTCCGTTATTTTGTTTCCTTTATTCCCTAGTTGTTGTTCTGTTGATCTTGCATTCGTTTCGAATTCCCTTTCTGTTGTTTTTGCATCGGCAAAAGAAAATTCCATTATCATGAAGAATTCCCTTTCTGTAGTTGGTATTATTGGAGTACTTTTGGGAAGAAAAGACTACAAATGACAGAAGGCTAGGGCAACACCTTATTTTGATAACAGTCGATATCAAGGGGAACTAAGACTATATAAGAGCAAAATAAGACCGAGGGATGTGCCAGTTTTTACAAAGTAAAGGATTGAGATTAATTTGAGACTGGAGGCCTTGACACATGGAAATTGAGTGGCTCGAATCGGACTAACAATTTAATCTGCTACAAAACCAGAAGATCTATGGATGCCTTTTAAGGAATATGCTATTCCGTTCTTGCCAAAGGAAAAGGACCATTACTCGATCGGGTAGAACTTTATGATTCGTGTGTGAATTCATGGCCTTCCTATACCTTAATCTGTTCATCATTACACGGGTAAGAACCTTTTGTTTTCTTGCTGCATTCAACGATTTTTGTCGATTGGAACTTATGAACTTCATAAACAAGCTTCAATAATCCACAATTTCCTTTTTTTGAAGGCCGTGATTTGGCTGACTGACGTCAATCAGTTCTGGTAAGCTACGATACATGGGTAGACTGAATGACTAAAACACTTGCGTCGAATACTCGACACGCTGATAAGAGTGTGTAATCCATGACAAACGACTTAAATAGTTTGACATTCACCTAGCAAGCTAACTTTTACAATTTGAATTTTCTTTGAACTATGTCTGGAACGGAAGGAACTACTACACTATGCATGGAGCGTACAAAGATACTTTGTGAACACTATTTATTTGATGAAGTAAAAGAAATATACTAAAAATCCTGATTATTTTTGGCGTATCCTGGAAATTAGATGACTCTGACAATTGGACACACACCACCCCCAAAACCCGTACCCCAGTCCATGTAACATAGCTAGTTTTTCACAGAATAAGCAGAACCTACCGCCTTTACTAGCTATGTTACACAAGGCTGCCCTAGTCAATATTACTCTCTCGAGGAAAGATCAAATGATTGTAGATGCTTGCTGATATATAATAATAAATGAAATCAGTTTTTCAAGAGTGTTTTTTTTTTTGCCATTTTCAGGCCTTGTTTGTCTGGTGCTGCTGCAATGTTCTTCCCCCATCGTAGCTAGGGCCCTTATCAAATGTCACCACACATGTATTAGAGGCCCACCGCATGTAACTGCACATTCATTGGTCCAACCCACCCAACCAGTATCACCGCAGCTAAGCTGTAGGACCAAATATCTGTTTTTCCTTTAATGGAAAATTTTCCATTCTCCTTTCTTTTCCTTTGAATTTACGTTTTTGTTTATTCAATCCATTTTTGGGGTTGGGGGAGACCTGTGGTTGTGGATGAGTTTTTGGGTCTCAGTTTGGAAATTATTGAAATCCATCAGAACATTAAGTTGTGAGGGGATGGGACCATATGCATGAGGGGGACCAAACTGGTGAATCTTACACTTGACAACTTTCTTGTTGCTTCCATACTTTTTGGCTGCACGACGTCGTTTCTTGCGGTAGTGTGCAACATCGAATACAATGTAACACATGACTGAAAACGTGTCCTGATCATAGGAGAGATGTTGGACTGGGTACTACGACAACCACCGTTCGAACAAGTTGTGATTGTGTTCGAGCGCATAATAGTTGAATCCTTTTCTAGATCATGCACTATTCCTTGTTTCAGCTTAAAATGGATATAGTTGAATCCTTTTCTAGATCACTATTTCCTTGTTTCAGCTTAAAATGGATACACCGATCGAAAGGGTGCGCTTCCTTTCCCAAGCTAGGTGTTAGTGAGGCTTTCTTCAGTAGCAAATTAGTCTTCTCCAATCACTATAGCTAACCAGTTCTCAGCCCTAGGGGCTTGCCGAATCAAGCAATGGCTATGTGCTGTTTGAAAAATGTGTCTTGTGATGTGTTGCAACTGCATGCAGTAAAAATGGTCTTGCGCTACGGTTATCTAACCATCATACTAGTAGAGGCTACTGACTCAAAGGAAACAAGTTACTGGACCCTCTAACTTGGTTAACGGTGTACCAAGTTTTGAACTTTTATCTGCTCTAGATAGTCCTTAGGTACCCAAGTTCTATCTAATGGTAACCCAAGTTTAGCCCGGAGTTGGAAGATGAAACAACTCACACGGATTGACTAGACGCCTTATTCGCAAAGGATTGTATACACTTGATCGAAAAACATGTAATCCTTCTAGACTATAGGATTTTTTTAAAAATAACATTCTGTTAATATATTCTTGTTAGATGTTCGCGTACATGACATACACTAATTGCTTATCCAGCCATCCTAATATATGTAATTGAACGGATACATCAAAATATATGTCTTGTGCGTGTCTTCCATGTGTCACACGATGCTGTCCGTGCTGCTTAGCACTGAAATTATTGTCAATGCTACTTGGGTGTCACTTCCTTGTACTAGTATATCTACCAGATCCTTGTACTAGTATAACTACCAGAGGGCCATAAGGAATGAGCAACAGAAATTAGATTTAAAAAAAGCTACTACGAATTGAAAAATAAAGAAACCAACTTTGTTCGTTAATTAGACTAAGCTACCACAAACAATTCAACTACTAAAAGCTCTTCTAAAACACATACATATCCTGGAAAAAGAAGAAGAAGAAAGGTTGGGAGTTCTAAGTTATATGAGAAGGTCTTTGTTTACTTGTTATCACTGACAGCAAAAGTCAATTCCCGAACCTGTTACCCTTGCAGAGTGGTGAAATGCTCTCTTTTTGCGACAAACACCACAAGGCAAGGATCAGATCATTAAGGTGCGTTCTTGACTTTCTTTGTTTAGCAATCCATAGTAACACCTCCTTGTGTTTTCCGTCTTCTTCCCTTGGATTTAACTGCAGCAAAGAGAAAGAAAGAGGATGGGAAATGAGTTGAATTACTACAATTTGATCCTTCGAACCTAGGAAGCGCTGATACGCACAAGACATGGACTGGAAATGACACCTACATGCTAGGTCACTATGTATTTATAAAAAGTTAGGACACTGGCACATAAATGACGTCTAGGCATATAAATGATGGTAGATGTGTCCACGTTTCTTAACTGGAAAATAGTGAACACTCAAAAAAGTCTTCATCCAAATGGAAAAAATGAAATTACGTAAAAACTAGACAGGTTTGAAGAATGGCTTACCTTTATATATAAGACCTTATCGTCAAACATTCTCACCGCCTACAGCACTTTTAATCCGTTCAACCGTGCATTTGATTAGACTGTTAACCGTTGCCACTGATCCAAGAGAGAGCTTTGCTGTTGGAACTGAATCAACTAAGATCTGAAAAGCAACAGTGAGTAGCGATCCACCAGATCCGACTTCTGGAACTACTACTCCATGATTTGTTGGCCCGTCAGGAAGTATTGCGAAACCAGATGGCAACAGGGCCACGTAGTCTGGGTCTCCACCACTTAACACCACATTCATGGCAACAATATCAACAGGAGCATAAATAACATAAGAGCCGGTGGAGTCTGTGCAACTCTCTTGTAGAATCAGCATGTTGCTCTGGCTTGAGTTTGCACTCTACGGTATATCATTTAGATTTATCAGTTTGTTAGTTGAATTGCGGCCAATCAAGTACGTATATGACTAGGAGCTGGCTATATATGGAAAGAACATATATATCACTTACATTCACACGCAGTAGCGATACTGAGTTGCCTGGATCACGGCCATTAGCAATGTGTGCCATTTCTTGTACTAGGCCACCATTTGAGAGGATATCCCACTGTATGAAAACATCACAGAAGCTTGTTAAGTACCAAAGATAATATGGAGATTATGAAATCGAGCAAGCTCATTATTCACATTACGCTATGTTTGGCTGCAGTTGAAATTGTGGAACATCTTCCACAAACTTGTTTGATCGACGATTCTCAAAACATCTGTTCTGAGAAATTTTCCCAAAAGATTCCCTTTTTTAGAAGACGGTGAAAAGGATGTTTTCATATTCTCAAAGACCATATCTGCAATCTAATATGAAAAGGCATTATTCCTGAATTTTTAGTTCCAATGCAAGTTTTTGAAAAGTCGATCTTGTTCCATTTCCGATTTTAAATTTTAATGCATCCTATTGTTTGCAGCTAGTCAAATATATTTGGAGGATGAGAATTTGAAATGTTAAAATAAAAGTTGTGAACTTCTAATTTCTAATCATTGTAAATTACAGACAGGGATAAAATACTCAACTCTCTACTCTACTGTTCTCTCAAAAGAAGCAATGAACAAGAAGTGGCTTGATTTGATAGTACCTCACTTCTTGAATTCTCATCCCGAAGAAAATCGAACACTCTCTTTGGTGAAACTGGGAGCCAAAACGAGGTTGCAGCGCTTAGCACGATTCCTGGAGGCCTGCCGGGGTCATCCATACTCTTTCTGGTCATGACCCTCACATCGTCGGCTCCACTTCCAGATAGCGTCGTCCACGCATGTGCCGTAGAAGCTCCAACACCAGTGCAAAAGCTCATAGCCATTCTCTCAGCCAGCTTCAACATACTCTTTCTCCCTTCTGGACTTGTTATCACTGTCAGGTAATCGAGACCTTACTCATGTCAAACGATCTTTTACCCTAATAATGCAGCTTGAAGAAAATGAAGTGAGTCAAGTGACTTTATTACCTCCAATGTCTCCAGTCGGTATGTTATTAGCCATTGCACTCGCGAGACGTTCACACTGTCGGTCCAGAGTGGCCACCCACCGTTTTGCCCCGAACGCTAGACCCGCATTTACTAGCGGCCTATATATGCTGTGAACCGCTCTATCATCGACTTCGACGTGTTCCACCCATGTGACCTAGGAATTTGTAACATCGATCATATGTTTATTCAGTTACATAATCTCTCTATATGTTCAAATATGGAGAATACGAAAATAGAAAGAGTTGTAATTAGCACCTTTGAGTAACCATTTGGTACTTCTTGAATTAGACAGCCTGACGGCCGCCTTCGGCACCGGGACATCGCACTGGGCCTCAGATTGTCCAAAGAAACATCAACCACTGCCCAGGTTCCATCAGCATGCTGTTTGCAATACCTTACAAAGTAGTTTTCTCTTGTTGGAACCAGTGGGGAAGGGACTTGGTACTCTGCTGTCATCTGAAATCACCATTATATATGTTAGTATCATTTTACAGAAATAAAAGTTAATTGAAACAGATAGGATTCGGGTTTTTGTCGGTAGTATTATTTATTTAGTTTAATTTATGAATTGTGTTTTATTAGGAATATTTTGAGTACTTCAGATTTAAGGATTTGTTCCAGATTTGCATACCACTTGCAGAGCTCCATTGTAATTCCCTGCCACTCCTGTTGAAAGGACTTCTAAGGTCATTGCTCTTGAAACAAGGCCGGAAAACACATTTGTCCACTGATTCTGCTCAACATAATCATGAAAAAAAATGCTAGTTTTAGAATCATGGGAGAAAAAGTGTTGGGAGAGTAAAATCAAAGACAGGAAAAGAAAGTGACGCGTTCTTCATGCATTTGATTAGAACGAAAAACATTTCAATTTTTTCACGACTTATTTGATTCTGCAAGAGTCCCAATTCGAAATTTTGAATTCCCTGATATTAACCTCACCCATCGATGAGAAAATAACTTGATTAGAAATAGTAGTAGGAACACATAAGTGAACTTGAAATTAATTTGATTGCAAATCCAATCTTTTGCAAGAAACATTGAATCTAAGTTTACAAGGTTCACCAACTCATATGTACTCATTTGCCTTAATTTGTACTTCTGTTCTCGTGTAATATCAGTCAGGATCACACAAAAAGACGCTCACCTGGTGGAGTCTTTTTGTGCGAACAGAGGTCCAAAGGCATTTTCGGTACAAGTGATTAAAACTTGTTTACAAGCAAAAGTTGCGTTTGTTTTTTGTACGTTGGACCAGGAAAACAAGCAATTTTTTTGTGGAGTAATGATCTTTTTCCATAAGCAAACACACCCTCAAATTCAAGAACTGATACCAAAAGTTTCGAAAAACAAGAAAACGCTAATCTTACCACATCCATAAGAATCTCCACAAGGTTAATATGGTTCATGATAACCACGGCGGATTCACGGGAAGCCTCGGATTTCAGGCCCAACGGCTTCGGACCAATTCCCCGAGGGAACGTCCGAAAGTACTCTTCTTCACTCAGAATCTCAGCTGAGTTATCTGGGCTTGGGATCCACAAGGGCTCCCCAGCTTGGGCCATTCTGATGAGTTCTTCCATTGCTGCAACCGCGAGCTCAATGATCATGGGCTTGTCGGCATCGCCGGCACCGTACAAGTCCGGTACCAGGCCGGAAGTAAGCCCGAAATTGCCTGGCTCAACGTCGATTGAACGTGGTGGCCCTTGAGGGTATGACAGCATTGGCTTCCCAACGTACTTTGCAGCAATTCCAGATATCCTATCAATCTGTCAACAAATTATCCATTACTACTCTTAAAATTTATCATTGAACTAAGGAGTTGGGAAGAGATAGAGAAGCAATAAACAAAGTTCGATTGTGATAGTGGAAAGTGAGCATTTTTTTGTGCCTAATTTTCCTGTGGAATGTATTTGCATTTGCTTTTTTGTCGTTTCATAAATTCGTAAATCTAAGATCCAAATATGGCATTAGGCTTTATGGCAAGAAACTCACATTTTTGAAGAAGGGAAAAACCAAAATGGTTGTTAACGAATGACGCATACTATGCCTAGGATCAATGTGAACACCTTTTATATGCCTAATTCTATGTTTCACACTACGGGATAAAGTAAACACGTAGTACATGTTTCTCGGCTAGCTTACCCGCATCACGACTAATATATATTCTTGTATCGTTGTAAAATCAATTACCTCTTCTCGAAGACGAGCATTTTCGATCCTCAAATGCTGCTCATCGAAGGACATCTCACCAATGGAAGCCGGGCCCCCGCAGTTGGGACAAGAAGCATTGCTTAGGGCTTCTTTGTACCTTATGTTCTCTGCCCTTAGCTTGTCATTCTCATTCCTCAGCGCTGTGTTCTCATGCCTCTCATGTTTTGCCTGTCAATCATCATCATATATAATCCTAATTAATTTATCCATTCCCCACAATTAAGGCCTTTACTCAAGCTTTTTTTGAGCCTAATTAGCTGTGCTAAGAACTTGCCATATACAACACCATGTGACATATTTTTTAAGGGTCTAAGCATCTCTAACGGGAGATGTCAAAAGTGTCATGGAGCAAATAACGGCTCCTCCTTTTGACAACTAGAACCCATCCAACCAAGATGCCTTTCCTTATGCCAATTACACGTGGATTTGAAGGGAGCCTCATGGCAGCAAAATTTGATGCCACCATCACCTCATGCCAAATTACATTTTCATCAAAAAAGTTATCGTTGGGTTTTAAAAAAGAACCGTTTGACGTAAGGGTTGGAGAAGGAGGGTTTGATGTCAAATTGGAGATGTCAAAATGCCACGTAAGCTTTCAAATTTTTGACATCTCCAATTTGAAGCCATCAAACTTAACAACTTTCTTAGAAATAATCAAATTTTGGGCTTTAGATAATCAAAACTAGCAACCTTTTGACAATAATCAAACTTAATAGATCGACTCTACATATTCTCAATCAAATATACCAATTATTATACAAAAATGTTCTATCTCTCTTCCCTTTGCCTCTCTCTTTCTTTTCAAACAATATTTTCTAAAAAAAAAAAATATTTTACTACAAAATTGTTTTTTTTTAGAAAACAGTTTTTTTCCAAAAAAAAGTTTCAAAAACTATTTTCTATTTCTAGTAAATAGTTTTTATTAGTTTCAAACTATTTTTAGGAAAACTATTTTCTACTGTTCACAGTTTTTAATTTTTTATAGTTTGAAAATATGATGTGATAAGTTTTGGTTATCTAATTTTGATTATACCATTGTAGACATCTATATTGCTAACTTTAACAATCTCTTAAATGAATAATCAAAAACTGATGTGATCAATCAATTTTTGATTATAACATTGTGGAAACCCTTAGCTAACAAGCAAATTTAAAAAAAAAAAAAAGTTCTTTAGCTAACTGATTTTTAAAAATCAGAAAAAATCCGCAAGACACCTTAAAGATGTTTCTGAATTTTAGAAAACCTTTTTTCCGCAAAAACGAAAACAATGAGTGCCGTCGAAACCACAAATTTTTCCCCCCCATGAATCCCTAAAATTAAGAGAATAATTGAAAACGCAAACACTTCCCAAAAAAAAAAAAAAAAAAACCGAAGTGCCATGGTTAAAATTCGATGTGTTAATCTTGAGGCCATTGGTGCTGCCACTTTGTGCAAAAAATTAACAAGTATGTATCTTCCTTTTCAGACCATTAATGAGAACTAATTGCACGTATTTCCTTCCTATTTGAACAACGGGAAGAGCATCTCCAAGGAAAGAAGCAAAATCATACTTAAGGGGAGAAAAAGCTACAGTCTGCAACTACGAGACTGAAAACCATCTCCAAGGAGAGAAGCAAAATCATACTGAGGGGGAAAAAAGCTAGCGCGCGCGCCTGCAACTACGAGACTGAAAATCAATTGGCGCGAAAAACAATAGAGCATCTCATCCGCCAAACCAAACCCGTGTTGAACCAAAACAAAGATACCACCAAATAATCCATATGGTATGGAAAAGAGTTGTACCTTCATTTGTGTGCGCTTGTTTTGGAACCAAAACTTAACTTGCAAAGGCTCTAACGTCAACCGACGGCCTAGATCTTTCCTTTGCTTATCGTCCGGGTGAGGACACTCCTTGAAGAAACTGTAACAAAAATCCAGCAAACCGATTAGAGGATCAAATCCTCCTCCAAGAGACTCTCTCTCAAGGATCCTCTGAGTCTGACCCAATAAATCTGTCAATCTGTTACATTTTTCCGAAAGCCACACAATTTGCGGAAGTCTCAAAACACATAAATCTCAAGGCCTGATCGTCAATGTGTTAGGATATACATAGATGAGGCAGAGATGTTTGAGGATAAAAGTATCCGAGTTCTCTTACTCTCACCTTTACGCTCTGTTTATTTCAACGCAAGAGGATTTATTTTACATAGCAAAAGGTTTCTTGTACTTAGTTGCAACACCAAAAATGACACTGTTAGTGGCTATGACAGTGGTCATGAGGGTTGTGGGTTGTGGCTACGAACAGAGTCGCTCGTGAGCCACTGGAGACTCGGTTCGGTAAAAGTTCGTTCGAGCTTGATTCAAGACATAAATAAACAAGTTCAAGTTTAAATTCTAGGCTCATTTCATTTTGAAGCAAGTAGAGGCTCGGCTCGAGTTGGTTCGCAAGCCAAGACTAAGTAGACTTTTGAAGTTAATTACCACAATTAGCATTTTGATACCTTGATGCATAATCCTTACAAAAACATATTACATTTTATTATTACTCTAAAATTGAGGTTATTTTCTTGTAGAATATAGAAAAATGAAAGATCTATACCTTCACAATTAAAACATTTTTTTTATTGTATTAGACCTAAGTGAGGATATATATACGTTTTTCTTTGACCTGTTAAGACTCGTGAACAAGCTTGAATCATGCCAAGGCCCGCTCGGCTTGTTTAGTTTTTACTGAGCTTGAGCTCAGGTTCGTTAAAAACTTAATAAACAAGCTTGAGCACGGGAAAGCTCGACTCGACTCGTTTGCAGCCTTAGTTGTGGCAGCGGTGATGGTTGTGGAGGTGATAGTGGCGTGTGCTAGTGTGCTACTAAACTAGTGCTGGTCTGGAAATATATTTTCCGTCTTCAAAAAAGTAGCACATGTTTTTCCTCCAAATGAATGTTAGGCAAATCAGTTATTTTCCGTCACACAAAGTGCTGGTAGTTCAGAATAATCACGAGTGGGAATGCTCACGCTTCCATTTCCTGGATCTGGTGCTGTGTGTGGCGGTGGTACCGCTTCTTTTTGGGGCGTTGGTTGGGATCGTGGTCTTGATCTTGATCATCATCACCGGATAAGTGGGCTTCCATGATATCAGTGCCTGATTTGCTCTCGAACTCTTCGTCTCTCAACATCTCCATTTCGCTTTCCGGGGTTTTGTGTATCATATCTAGCAAATGGTGACTATCAAACATGTTTGGCTGAAACATCTTCACAAGATCCTCAGAGTTCCCAGTCTGTGCTTTCTCCCAATCTACCAAAAAAATTTAGCGAAAACTATAGTTATTTGCAATAGAAGATATAACCTCCAAAACGATGGAGTAAATACAATCAAACAGTGAGTAAAACCCTAGGTGACAAACTGCAAATATATATATGGAAGTAGATACTTGTTTCAGGGCACATGTATGTATCTCACTCTTGTCAACAAAATCCAAGTTTCAAAAAAAAAAAAAAAAAAACAAGTAGATCTGAAGAATCTGAGCATCTGCTCAGAGATTCTCGATCTTTTAGGCTGTGTTTGGACCTCAAATCCGTAGAAGATGCAGTGAAGGAAAAAGAAAATGTAAGCTTGTATTTGTTAAGGAAGACTCTTTTCCTTTCATTTACAAATCCCTCAAAAAAAAATAGGCATCGGGATAAAGGGACACATGTGTTTCAGACACACAGATGCAGATAAAGAGACACATATGTTTCAGGCACACAGATGCAGAGACACAGATTTAGAGGTTTTCTATCTCTAAAAGAGAAGTCCAGTGCTTCTATCGAGGTTGATTTTGCTCGAGATATCTTAATATTAGATCTGTAATGAATTTCTTTAGTTAATTGAAGAATTGAAAGAGAAGAAACCAATTTGTAAATGGACAAAAGATTGGTATACAAGGGCGACTAATTAAATAGCTAAAGTCCTTGAAAAATGAAGAGAGTTAAGAAGAAGAAAATGTATCTCTACACCAAAAGAAAACGAAGGGTAGAGACTCTCAATGATTCCTTACCTGACTGAGAATTATATCTGAAACCACATCTCTTTTGAACAAAACCCTAGAAAGTGTAGTTCTCTCTCTCTCCCTCCCTCCCTCTCTCTAGAGGAGGAGACTGATGTGAGCAATGTAAAGAGGGGTTTACATGTAGCAACAAAACTAGAGAGGACTTTTGGTTTAATTAATTTAATTTAGGATTTCAAATAAAAGTCCAAGTTATCCGAAAGGTGTGAAAAAAGGCATTTATTTCACACAGCTAATTTTGAACAAGGTTGTCTGTAACGCCAACTATGATATCGGCTGTCCAAGGCTCTCTCTCTCTTTTTTTTTCTCTCTCTCTCTCTCTCTATATATATATATATATATATATATATATCATCGGCTGTCCAAGGCGCTCTCTCTCTCTCTCTCTCCCCAAAATGGAGCAGTTTGAACGAAAATTACAAGTTGAACCACATGTGAAGAGAACATGTATTTTTTTTTTTGCCCTTTTTCTGTTCTCATTGTTCTCTCTGATAAAATGTGAAATAGTAACAAATTCTTGAAACCTATTACTGGGAGATTCTTTAGAAAAATATAGCACATTTTAAGAATAAGCACAAAAAATGTTTACAGCTTGAAACCCATTTACCATATTTAGACAACACTGACTGCTTGCAGTTTTCAGAATCTGTTTACTACTTTATTAGTTTACAGAGGGGAAAAAACCCCAAAAAAATAAAAAAAAAAAATTATTTCGTTGACTCATTTTCAAACTTGTTCTTGATAGCTCTTAGGAAATGGAGGTATTTTCAAGAAAACAACAAATCAGCCTGTTCCTGAAAAGCATTCATTCTGCTAAAAATAGATAACTGGTGGAAATGTGAAATTCCTTAGTCTAAGAATGGTTTTTGCACGAACTTTTCCTCAAAACTATAAGTTTAAATAACAACCGAAAAAGGGACTGAGTATTTCTACTTCCACAAAAAAAAAAAAAAAAATTTCGTTTTTTCTGAAACGAAAGGGTTCCCTTGAAAATGGCAGCCAAACAAGGTGTGAAGGAAAACAAAATGGTGGTTTTGAGAAACCATTCAAAAAAAAAAAAAATGGTGGTTTTGAGAAACCGTTAAAGGAGAGAGAGGCATAGAAATATAGGTGTAGTGACTTACTTGGGTAGGAAGTGGGAAGGTTGGAGCTTGAGCAGAAGTAAAGACCAACCCTATTTCAAAAGTTTTAGGGTTAAACCACCTGAGAGAAGACCCGGATCCGATTTGCAATCGAAAGGGTCCGACGGAAAACCAGTTTTGAAAGGTTGAGGAGTAAGGTTTTGGTTGGTTATAGAGGTTTTTCTACAGGCGGTGGTTATGATTGGGACTTTTCTTGTGAAGAGAATTTAAGGAGAATACTTTTGTTGAGGGGTGGTGGTGATGAGAGAGAAAGTAAACGGAAGAGAAAAAGAGAGAGAGAGAGAGAGAGAGAGAGAGAGAGAGAAGGGGAAGGAGGAGGAACAGGTGGAGAAGATGGGGGAGGGAGGGAGAGGAGTTATTGCAGAGCGTATAGAGAAGGTGCAATTGCATTTAAGGCGGGGCTGGGACGGTGTTATTGCTCGCAGAGAGAGAGAGAGAGAGAGAGAGAAGAGAGAGAGGAGAGAGTTATCATCTGATTCTGATACATGTGTATAAAATTTCCACTATAGGGGGTGTATGGTGAAACGAATTATGGCTTCTTAATTGCTCTCAACTTTCCACTCCTTGATAGGAGTATTTTTGTCGGATCCGGAAACGCTGATGTGCACTGCCTGTGGAGCGTGCATGTAGTGAGGCATCGTAGCCGTCCAAAAGTATTTTCAATGGTTCAGATTAAAAACAAACTCTTTCCCGGAAAAATATATTTTTAATCTGAACGTACCGTTAGTTGATGAGATCGACGGCTATGTGCCGATATGTCAATTTTTGTTTAGAACGAGTTAAATTACTCGAGTATATATGATTTGTATTCGGCTCGTTAAAAATTTGTTTGAGATTGGAGCTGAATAAACCAGTGAAACTTTTAAGTTTTTATATATGTCAAATTTGCACAAGTACTCAAGGCTTTGTTATTAATGTTCCCATTTTCATTTTTGCATTTTCCCAATTGTAGGTGTTTGGGAGGACTCATCCATAATGAGTTATAGGAGTATAAGGGAAAACTCATCTTTGGTTAATTTCTCATCTTCGGTTTGTGGCTGTAGAGAAGACAAGGCGTTCTCAGTGATCTATTGGATTAGTATTTGTTTTGATAGTATTTTTTCAGTGATCTATTGGATTAGTATTTGTGTACGCTTCAAGTTAAATTTTAGAGAAAAACATTTTAATGGGGCCTCCCGTAAATAAAGTTTACGGAGGCCAAATCTCGGTTGTTAAAAAGTGTTTTGCATGATCCAGATTTAAGAGACAAACTATTAACGGTGAAAAGCACTATTTATTATTGGTAATAGTTTTAAAACGTATCTCAACCATTGATTGCTGAAATGGACGGTTAAGATTGTGCGAAATAAAATATAACTTTTCCACGGATAAGTTTCTCGCTAAATTTTAACAGCCCATTATATGCTCGGCTTGGATGCATGGATTCGAATAATTGGAGTCCCGTATGAGTTATTGAACTATCTTTGGAACTTGGGCAGGTCTAATGATTTGAATGACATATTCTGAATAGATATAGCTATTTTTGGGCAAAGTTGTCAATTTTGTACCTGCCAGTGTGTGTAACTATTTTTCTTTACTGGGACGATATGAATCAGTACTAGTGTTTGTCTCAATGTTGTTTGAATTTATTTATTTATACATGTCTTCGATATAATCATGTTATAACACTGCAGTTTATGAACCTCCACGTTAGTTCTAAGAAAATAATTCAAATAGATTTCAAACACGTCAGTTGGATAGCTTATATCAACAAAAGCTCTGAGATACTAATTTTCAGAACCATAAACGACTGATTATATATTATCTGCATTTTTTGATTGGTCGAAAAACGACTGATTATTGTGGCTAGGGCAAGTTTGGAGGCTACTCCCCGAAAACATATATATATATATATATATATATGTATATATATATATATATATAGGGCACTTCTAATGCGGACCTTCGCATCCAAGCAAAGTGCGGACCTTCCTTTTCCCGATCGGATTTCGATAATCCGAGCCGCTCAATGTGTTCAGAACGTGATTTTAAGGGTACCTACGAAAAATCGGCAAAAAAAAAAAAGACCGGAAAGGGTTTCATCAGAGCAGTTTTGTTTATTTTTTATTGAACGGTTCAAATAAAAACTGCTCAAATCAAGCCATTCCCGATCATTTTTTTGGCCGATTTCTCACAAGTACCCTTAAAATCACGTTCTGAACATATTGAGCGGCTCGGATCGTCACAATTCGATCGGGAAATGGAAGTCCCTTACGGTAAGACCGTAAGAGATCCCTCATAGGATCCTGACTATATATATATATATATATATATAGATATCCAGTGGAGATAATTAAAGCTCCGGCCTTCTTAATTTCCATGATAAAAGCACCCTAATATTGTGCTCTTGAAATAGGAAAAGATCCTATGCTTTGAATACATCCCGTGTCATCGTGAACAACAAAACTAGGCTGCTTTTATCATGGAAAGAAAGCTTGAGCTTATCTCCATTGGATATATATGTTTCCTAATAAGATTATGAGTCAATAAAATGAACCTTATTGACTCCTCTCCAAAAAATAAGATTCATTTGTGACGGGCAAGATTTTGAGACATGACCGAAACAAATTGGTACGTCTATAAATGATCAGAGAACAACCCAATATTTTGTGCATTACAGCCAAGTTACCTATCCCCGTTGGGCTTGTCTGAGAGTTTAATTATTTTTGCATTTTGCAGTTTGGATTGTGAGTTATTGGTTTTGAATTGTGCCCGGAATAAATTATGAATTTGGTAGAGTGTTTGAGAAATATGTGCAAAATAGATTTTGCATCAGTGTAGTGTTTGGAGCATACGGTGCTTAAAATAAATTATGAATGGTTATTTGAAGGATAATGCTCAAAATATATTATGAATTTGGAAAGATAATCCGAAATGAGAATGGAAAAACTCCTCCAGGGACCAAGGCTGATTCTCAGATTATGACTCTAAAGCGTAGTTTTCATAATGTATTGTATTACAGTTCCCAAACGGAAAAAAGCTGTAAAATGGATAATCACAATCCAAAATCTGCCTCCCAAACAGGCCCTAATAACAATGCCGTACGAACCAATTGGTATTTTTTTGCATTATTACTAGGTCAGGTTGTTAGGTGATCTTTACCAGGCCTAAGGTCTAGATTTCGACTTCCCCTTTCGACGGTTCTATCCCCTCTTCTCATATCTAGGGTAGATTAAAGTGATATTATTCAATAGTTCGACACCGCCGTTGTATATTTGTTTTGTTGTTGTTTTCTGGTGTTTTTTTTGTTGTTGTTGTTGTTTTACTTGTATTTTCGGACCGATCGATGGAGTTTCGGTTCTTTGTACTTTATTTTTATTCTATATAAATGGGATTTATCTTGTTCGTAAAAAAAAAAAATGTCCAGAGCACAGCCATATGGTGCTCTGGACCACTTTGCAACCATACATTCTCGTGGGTCCACTTCATAATCAATATGTGATTATGGAGTGGTCCGGTGCACCACGTGGTGGTGCTCTTGAACTACCGAAAAATTACTCTTGATCAAATGTAGAACTTGCTAAGGTCAAGGAAAAAAACCCAGATGAATTTCAATACAAAATATATTAGGTTAATTATTACTGTAACTTATTATAGAAGAAACTACAACCATTGCATAATGCAGTTGGTAAGTCATTGTCTCCTTTTTGTGGAAGGTCTTGGGTTCGAGCCCCACAGGGGGCAGGCCCTTTAGGGGGCCAGGGCTATGGATAGCTTCTGGTATCCCCGTGCTAACTCTAACACCCCCATTAATCCCCGTTGATGTATATCGCTGTGGCAAAAAAAAAAAAAATTATAGAAGAAACTTGCATCTAACCGTCAACAAGTAAAAGGTATTGGGCGATCAGATTGTTGAAAACATTCGAGCTTGTTTAGGATGGCGTAATGTGGACTCATCTGAAGCTAATCGAAGGCTGTTTGAGGCTTGGAGGGTTCCTTTTTGGTTTTCAAATCTGTGTAATAATCTCGTTTAGTTGTTTGTTTTCCTGGCCCTTTGTTGGTAGGAGCTTTAGTCTTTAGAATCCGTTCGTTTAAAGGTTTTGGATTTTGGATTCTAATATTGTCCGATTTTTCTTCAATCATTATTCTCATTTTTCTCTCTATCTCTCTCCAATCATTATCCCTATTTTCAATCATTACCATATTTCTCTCTACACCCATTACCTACAAATCCAAAATCCCAAAACGAACGGGGTAGCCTTGTTTGGATCAAGTTTTGAAAAAAAAAAAATTCAACTCAAAAAACACTTATTACCCTTATTTTCAATCATTACTCTCATTTTTCTCTCTACTCATTACCCCTATCATCAATCATTATTCTCATTTCTCTCTATCTCTCTATCTCTCTCAACTTATTACCCTTATATCTAATTATTACCCTAATTTCTTTTTCCACTCATTACCCCAAAATCCAAGCCCAATTTTTTTTAAAAACTCGTCCAAACACAGCATAAACTGTCCAACATGCAAATTATTGCGAGAAACATATATACTAGCATATATGTCAAATATATTCCCTCTAAAGCACCATTTTAACCAACATGAATCCATTTGTCCTAACTTTTTTTTTTTTAACAAATCCTTTGGGCTAGTTGGGGTTTGGGGTAGTTTTTTTGGTTTTTTTCATTAAAAAAAAAACGAAAAAAGTATAAACAACTGTCTTATTTGTCTAAAATACAATGTTATTTAAATTTTTTCAACATCGATCCATATTGTTATAGTTTTCCGATTCGTCTCGTCGAGACAAACTATTAATCCCAAAAATTAGGACGAAAAAGCTAAACACAAAGTTACGAAAAGTAAAAAATACTGAAATAAATTTCATACTTATAAGTTAAAAAGAATGCAGCCTAATTCTAAAGTAGTCCTTTGTGAGACATTAAACCCAAAATGGGACCATCAAGGAATATCGAGAAGTTTTTGGGTGCATAGCGGGTATCACATGACGGTATCCATCGGCGATGCGGACCGTCTAAGCATTGATCCAACGGCCCAGATATATTTTCTCTCTCCCCTCTTACCTCACCATTCTCTCTTCTCTTTTTCTCTCTCTAAAATTCAGACCGTCCAAAGTATATAATTTTAGACGGTCTGAATTACCCTACCGGCACCTCAAAATTTCTCTGGATTACCACAAGTAAAGGACTACGGCTGCAATAGAATATTACAGCGACCATGTCTGAATCATTAATCATATTTAACCCCACAGGAGGCAAATCCCGGAAATGAACCGAAGGAATAACTTTTATTTACTTCCACGTGTAAGTTGTACTCCAATTATCCCACCCCGGCCCTCCCCCTCCCCCTCTGCCTCTCTCCATGTGTCCGCACCCCCTCAGTATTAGTAGTATTTTTAATAACCTGATGTACAAGTCAATTTGTTACGTGCATTTCGACTATAAGGCTCTGAACTCTTAAGTTAACGATCGAGTAAACACTCTAGTGTCCTCAAAGTAAAGGTGTGAAATGTTTGGTCTCCATATAATTCGAACCAGCGACCTCATGGAGGACAAGTCTTCTATGTACAAGTTGGTACTTGTTTACATGTATAAGTAAATATTAAAGCCTTGTTTCTCGAAGAGCTTTTGGGGTTTTTTGAATTTTGTCTTTATTTATTTTTTTTCGCCTTCATTAGTTTTATGTCAAACTTTTATAGATTATTGATTCATCTATTTTTTAACTTTATCTTGGATATTTTCAAAAATACTTGGGTAAAAATAATTTTTTTTTTACTTTTCCGATCCTTCTTGCCGAGATGAATCAACAATTTTCAAAAATTTAGCGCAAAACTAGCAAATGTTAGAAAAAATTGAATAATGATAAAAAAACTTAAAAAGCTCAAGAAGACCCCCAAAAAACTCGAACAAGGCCTGAATCTAAAATGCAAAATTATAGTTCTATTTTTTTCCCTAAACAAAGAAAGACATCAAATCATTCCTGGATTATAGTAATAATTGGTTTGTTCTTCTTGCGCATCCTTTTCTTTTCTGTTAATTTTTACTTTTGGAGATAAGATTTCAATTTAAGTACTTCGTCAGTCCCTTTTTTAGATTTCAGTATCTTATTTTGTGTTGTCCCTTAGTAAGTGTTTATTTTATAAAGTTAGTGAGTAAAAATTGATATTATTTCCATTTTGTCCATAAAATTAGATTCTATTTTGAAACATTAGTGAGTAAAAGTGTAATGATAATGTCTCCATAGAAAGTAAGTCGAAAAGTTATCTTTTATAGTTCATGATATGTCTCCATAAAAGTTGAATTCACGAAATGAGACTCTTAAAAAGAGACGGATGGAGCAGTACTTTTTTTCCAGGATGAGATAAGTGATAACAACCTCAATTGAATATATTTATTACTCTCTCTGTCCGGATTTAATAGTCTTTTTGGGAGTTCGTGCTATTTTTCAATCGATTATATCTTGTAATTTATAATGCTTTATGTAATTTTAAAAACATTGTCTTATAGAACTAATTGAAATCTATCAAACAAGATCCATATTGGATATAAAATTTATTATCAATTTAAAAATATAACTCATTTTTTATCCGGTTAGAATTGAATGAAGATCTATTAGAGCATCTCCAATATTGGGAGATGTCAAACATGACGTGGACGGTGCAACGGCTACTTTTGGCATCAACTTACCTTTCAACCCATCTGCCTTCACTCATGTCAAAGCTGATGTGGCTTTGGCATGAACCTCCTGCATGCCAATTTTGACAACAACCCTCCCCCATGCTAAATTTCAAAAAGTAACCAATGAAAGTAAAAAACTATTATTAAAAAGTTTAAAACCTCCCCGTACTACTTGTTTGAGGGTTTTTTTTTCCCTTTTAAATAAATAGAATTTGGCATAAGGGTTGGAGACGAGATTTTAATGTCAAGTTTGAGATGCCAAAATGCCACATAAGCCTTCAAAAAAATTTGACATCCTCAATTTGAAGTCAAGCATGAGAGATGTCAATTCCTACGTGGACATTTTAACGGTAAAAATTGACACCAAAATTCAATCCAATCTAACAGTCTTCTTTGATGCCAAAATCTACGTGGCTTTGAAGAGAATGGCAAACCTGCCAACTTTGACAGCCACCCTCCTTCATGTCAAATTTCAAAAAATGACCGTTTAGATTTTGAACATTTGACATAAGTATTGACATTAAGGGTTGGAGAGAGATAGTTTGACGTCAAATAAATAGAATTTGGCATAAGGATTGGAAATGAAAGCTTTGATGTCAAATTAAAGATGTCAAAATGCTACGTAAGCCTTCAAAAAAGTTTGGCATCTCCAATATGAAGTCAAGAGTTGGAGATGCTCTTGAATCCGGATGGAGGGAGTATTTATGTTTCCTAAAGGTAAGGTCAATTGATTTGGCTATCTGACACTGACACACCATCAATTTTAATGACACAAAATATGTACCATGTGTTACATCATCCTAAGCCAAGATTTTGTATATGACATATGTTACTATTACATTTAAAGCATCGATCATTCAGGATAGTTTTGTTTTGCTAATTTTATCTACTTAAAGCATCAATAATGCTTAGGCCCCGTTCCAGAAACCTTCTTAAAAAATAAGCAGTTTATTTCACATTTTCAAATTCAAAAATAATGTAAATGAAAATAATTTTCTAATTTTTTTTGCACCGTATTAAAGATCTCAATGAGATCTATTAAATAAGATCCATAGTGATAGAAAAATTATTTGCACAAGCACATGATTTTTGAGCTTGAAATTACCTTTTTAAAAAATAAGGGCTTTTTTTCCTTTCTGGAAAACAGCCTTAGCAAAAAAAAAAAAAAAAAACAGTTGTCAATGCCAACGAAATATTTTCAAAGGAGTTATTTTTCTCTGCTCTCTTTACTCTCTAACCCTAAAGAAACTACCACTCCCCATCTCCCTTCTTCCCCTCCCCGAGGGTTTTACGCCTCAATGGGTGACGGAAGGAGAGGAATTTCTCCCCCTCGTGGAATTTTTCCATCTTCCTATCTAAGATCTCGGAGATTTTCTCTCGCTCTCCCTTCACCCCCATCCTCCTCCTCCTCTCCAAACCACTATCTGCCATCCCTCCTCCGCCTCTTCCTCCGTATAGTCCAACGGCTTTTGGAGACAGTGTCTTGCAAATCGTGATCTCCGGAGGCGTCCTCCCCCCGCCGGAATGAGAGATCTATGAAGGTGGATGAAATCTGCTCTGGTTCTATTACCGATTTTTCTCTTTTTCTTTTTTCTGGTTTTCTTCTTTGGTGTCCCCTGTGTGGGATTTCTCCCCGTTTGTGGGGCTTCTTTAACCCATGTATGAGTGTTTTTGGATGTTTTCTGTAGTGTTCTGTCTATTTGGAGCGATGAGTTTAGTTGCAGTTAGGTGTAGTCTTTAGACTGAGTCCCTCCTATTTGATTTCTTGATCCCTTGTTTAGAGATGAAGTTTCCTCTTGATGTACTGGTTCTTAGATCTATAATATAATCTGTTATCATTTTGGAAAAAAAAAAAAGTTATCAATGCCTAAACTTTATGTTTTCCCCAATTTGGACCAAAATATGAAATCAGCAAGAGACTTCAGAGAGAAATATAAACCCAAATGCTCTACTCCCACAAACAAAAACAGGATTTTGAGCTCATCCACCATATAAATCAATGATATTGAGAAGCCTATAATATTTAGGCACCCCAGTACACACCCGGTGTAACTAAATATGTTACGTCTATTTTGGACAAATGTTACGCCTCTTAGGTACTTAAATGTTATGCTTCTAAATGACAAATGATATGCCTCTCAATGGTTAAGGGTGCATACGGTATGCATCGTTACGTCTATTTGATAAAATGTTACACTTATTTGGTAAAATGTTACGCCTACGGGTAAAATGTTGCGCCTCTCAATGGTAAATGTTACGCCTCTCAGTGGTAAATATTATGGGTGCATATCGTACGCGAGGTGTGCACCGTAGTCGAATATTTTATTCTTCGTTTATGAGCTCCCCAAAAAGATTTAGGTGCATGGATTTTTTTTTAATTTTGTCATCTGCTTGACCAATTTCACGTACCTAAATTAAGGGTCGCCCCAAGCGTAGGACTAGATATCAGCGCAGCATAATAAAAT
>JAOTQK010000012.1:8915957-8926411 GCA_025642025.1 Rhododendron ferrugineum
AGAGAGAGAGAGAGAGAGAGAGAGAGAGAGAGAGAGAGAGAGAGAGAGTAATTTCTCTAGGAGAAGATCCTCCAGGAGAGAATCAAGGTCGGCGGCAAGGCTGGTGCTCTTGGTGACTCCATCACCGTCACTCACATGAGCGGGGTTATTTTGGGTAGATCACTCATAACGAGGCCTGGACTGATATGGTTAGACGCGCATTGGGCTGGATAAGTAGATTGGTACAAAAAGGGGCCGGCTTGAAAAAACACGAACATAAAATGGTGTTTAAGTGTCACATCGAATGATTAATTTCAACCGTTGTGCCATACCAATAGTTTTTGCATGACCATACCAAACGATTTTAGTTTCACACAAGTTCTTGTTCTTGTGGACCATATCGCGTGGTTTAGGCTCCGTTTGTTTTAAAGTATTTTTTTTTTTGATGTAAATTTTTTTGCAAAAAATTAAAGTTTCGTTTTTATTTTTCGATATTTGGTTGATAGCTGTAAAATAATGTATGTATGTATGTTATACGTATGTATTACATACAAAATTTGTCTCCTTTGTTGAAAAAGCACATGGTTAGGTCATAGGTGGATGAGATTGGGCCTGTGGGGGACCTCAGTAAAGTAACATGATTATTAGTCGAGTAGCGAAGGCAAAGTTCGGAAAACGACTTATCACCTTTTCAAGAAAAAAATATTTTCAACCATATGAAGTAAAATGTTTTATCTGATAAAATATTTTTCTGTCTTTTACTCAACCAAACACCAAAAAATAAGTAAAAAAAAATTAGAAAAATATTTTACACCCAAACAAACGGAGCCTTAATTTGGGGGGGAAAAAATGAAAAAACAAAGGGTGTGTGCATACTGCATGCTACGGGCTCACAGTCCATCATGAGCAAAAATGGCCGGAAAAAAAATGCAACAAATAAAAATGACAGTAGAGCCATCAATTCTGTATCTAATGCCAACTGCAGAGCATCTCTTTGCAAACAATAATGCTAGAGACACATCAATTTGTCACACCTTATGACCCTAACCATACCTCTCTCACATATATGTGTGGAAATTCCATAATAAATATGTGGACCCCACATGTATGTAAAAGGAGTGTTGTTAGGACGTGACAAATTGATGTGTCCCTAGCATCTATCACAAACAAATGCTCATTAAGGTGAAAGATTTGTGGAGCTTAAAGCCGTTATGATTCTCCTAATTTTGGAGCAATTATTGTCGTCAACCACAGTGAGATGTTTTATTTTGTTTTGCTTTTGTTTTTTTGATCGGAGTGTGATGTTTTGTTCCCTTCATAGTTTTTTGATCTATCCGGATGCTGTAGGGCACCCCTGAGTAGTGCGGCTATAAGGCAGTTCATATATAGTCGTCGATCTCATCAACTAACGGTTCAAATTACAAACAAACTTTTTCAGGAAATAGTTAAACTCTTCCAGAGAAGAGTTTGTTTTTAATCTGAACCGTTGGAAACACTTTTGGACGGCAATAATGACGCACTACACAGGGCACTACAGCGTTTCCCAATCCGAGGATTATGACCTTTTATAAGGTGCGGCATTTCTATTGTATTGCAAAGTTAGTAATTAAGGTCCCCAATTTGAGATGAAATATGATTTTTTTCGATTCGTGTTCGGCAAGAGAATTTTATTTTTTATTTTTTGCAGAAAGAAAAAGAGAATAAAAGATATTAAACGATATACGGATTATGTTATCAAAGAGTTCATTTAAGTCATAATTAATTTACCTTTTCAAGTAACTAGGCTGTGTATATATATGTTAGGGTTACTTATCCGAATTACAAGGGATTATCGCTAGGACTTAGAAATTCTATCGATAGTCATGCATCAACAAAATATGGAGTTGTTAACAGGCATGGATAACTATCTTATAATACGGACCGTGTTACTAGTACAACATGTCTCTTTCACGGGCTGTCTAATAGCACGATCCGTCTTATATACGAGCATAATTCATCTCAGTTAGCCAAGCACAAGAATAGATAACCATTGAATATATAACTTGGTATTTGAGCGCTAGCGCACAAATACTCAATAAATTGAAATTATTAAAAACATTCTATTCAATCATAATGAAAAGGGTTCTTAGTTAAAAAATCGATTAGAATAAATAAACTTAAATCCTACATATAAACAAAGTTCTTTGAATCAGGACTTTATCTTCCCCCTAGATGAGGGGTTTAGTTGGCCATGAAGACGAGGAACACGCTTGGAATTGTACGCTTGGAATTGAAGAACAAATGAGGAACATAAGGTTTCTCTCTCTTCTGTTGTCTCTAAATCAAAATTTTGAACCCTTAAACATTGATTAGAACTCCCATTTATAGTCAAAGCCCTAAAAATTACATCATCACATTCTAATTACAATGGACTACACTATCCTCATGTAGCTTGTGAAAGTCAATAGAGGTGTGAAAATAGTATTGCGCATGCTAAAAAAAGACAGATTGGTCCATTGTAACTAAGATTTGACGACGTTAGACAAATTCCGTCAAATTTTCTAGTGGATACATCACGACAAGGGAGTAATTTGATATGAGATGGAGTTACTTTGTAATTTCCCAAAGAAATTTGCTTGCCTCGAAGTCACAAAAGATGGGCTAGAACGGACGCCAAGACCCCATCACCTTTGCAAATAAATCAGATGAAAAAGTCATTTGGCTTTGTGTTTTGTTTTTTTGGGGAGAAATGTTACAATAAACACCTCTATTTGAATGTGTATGATACGTATCCATTGAATCGTCTTAAAATTTTGCACTAAAATTCAGAATAGTTGTATAAAAGTTATTAAAATTTGCATTGAAGTTCATATCCAGTGTTTTAAAATTCATAAAACATCAAAACAAAAACTCATTGCATGCAAATATTACAAATTCAAGGTTGATGTCATGAATTTTATGCAACATATTATGAATTCTATGCGATTTAAGAGGGCGCTTACCGATCACATCCAAATAGAAATGTGTATGGTAGCATTTATTTATTTATTGTTTGGCATTCAATCAAATAAATTGGGTGTTTGTTGAAGCTTCTCGAATATGTTTCTAATTTTTTTTTTTATATTATTTGATCTGGCGCAACTTCTTCTCTTGCCTAGTGTCGCTAAATCAGATGAAATTTTATATTAAATTAGAGTTCGTTCTTATAAATATATAATTTCATTCTTTTTTTTGTAACCTAATATATCCCTACCCTCAACCCAACCAATCACAACGGGTATCAAATTTCATTTAATGGAATCTGAACAAGTAAACTCACAAGTCACAACGCAGCATAATCACTGCTACCCAACCGTTGAACCAATTACACTGGTCACTTGAGATTAACTCACACCAATATTGATCGTAAATTTGGTTATATACCAGAGTATACGACACTGTTTCGATTAGAAGTCTTCAGGGGAGAATAAATACGCTCATGTGAATTTGCACTGATGATCAGCGATGCTACAATTTGGTACTACTTGCAATTACTACACTAATTTCTACTAGCTGTCCGTCTGGGTACTGCTTGAAGTTATTCTAAGTACTACTAAATTTATTTATTTTTATTTTTAGTACTACTAAATTAATTCATCCATCTATAAGGGTACTCTCTTTTTGCAAGTGTCATTAATATAAAAAACAATTAATTTTGGGATTGTCAGTAGTAAAAGTTTAGTCCTTGACACTGTAAGTAAATTAATTGCTTAATTTTTCTTTTGAACGACACATTTTATTGGTGTATTATAAGGCAACTAGTAAAGCGATTTAGTGTTGTGTTATTGCTAATTTATTTGTTGCCTTACAATGTTGGGTTCAATTTCATCAAGTGTGCGTAAAAATAAGCTTAATATTTTGGTTGATTTGATTATGACCTTTATAAGGTCTGGCATTTCTATTGTATTGCAAAGTTAGTCCCCAACTTGAGATGAAATATGACTTTTTTCGATTCGTGTCGACAAGATAATAAAAGAAGATACGGATTATGTTAGCAAAGAGTACTTCATTTAAGTCATAATTAATTTACCTTTTCAAGTACATTTCAACTATTTAGAACCAAGAGGAAAAAAAATTGAATGAAAGATGAAAAATATTTGGGAAAAATTAATGAACGAGAGTAAAAGTTTAAAGGATCATAAGGATAAAGAGAAATGGTCTATTAGGCCGAGGGGCATTAGTAAAAGTTAGCCAAGTCAACAATACATTCATGTTTGTTTTTGTTTTTTGTTTTCTTTTTGTTCATCTGAAGAGTATTTTTTAAATAAATCAAAATTATCTCTTAGCTAGTGTTCGTAGAAAACCTCTAGTGCAGTGAAAAAAGTTTTAAGGTTTTGGACAGGGCCTATATCTTACCGACTGAACCATGCATAGTTATTACACATAAACTTATTCATCGTGTTGTACCGAATCAAAAATAAATTTATAAAAGCAAAGAATTCACCCCTTATTCAGAAGAATAGTGGCCAAGTCCAAGTATCAATTTTCAGCTGGGACAGTATGACTAAGTTACTCTACGTTTGATCAATTTGTAGATTAATTCAGGACAAAAAGGCGAGTTGATTGGTTTGATCTAGTGAGAGAAAGATCTAGGGTTTTGAATCTGTTAGGAATTGAACTCCTTATTCAACTTACAACGCCCTACGGATCTTGAAAATCAGGATTACAGAAATCGCAAGTAAACAAAAATAGTGCGTAACGAACAAGAAAAAAAAAGAACACAAGATATACGTAGAAAACCTCATTGCGAGGAAAAACAACGGGAGCCACACAAGTCCACTATGAAATCGAATCAAGAGTACAAGTCTTCTCTCAATCTCTCTAAGACTTGCGTTTTCTCTCGCCTATCTCTGTTTTTCTCTAAAAACACGTTAACCTAATTACATATAAACTGCAGTGTAAATAGGTCGGGTCCTATGTGGAAATTACACCCCAAGTCCTCGAAATATCATTTTTCCCGTAGTTCGGGGTGCAACTTTAGGCCCGTGGGGGCTCTGCCCCCTCATCCCTGAGCTAAACCACTACTGAAGGTTGTCTGCACCCCTAATAGAATCCACCCCTACCAAGTAACTAGGTTGTGTATATGTTAGGGTTACTTATTCTAATTACAAGGGATTATCGCCAGAACTAACAAATCCTATCGATAGTCATCAACAAAATATGGAGTTGAAAACAGACATGAACAACTATCCCATAACACGAACTGTCTTACTTGTACAACATGTCTCTTTCACGGACTATCTAATAGCACGATCCGTCATAACTCGGTATTTGAGTGCTGGCACACAAATATAATACTCAATAGATTGAAAAAATTGAAAACATTCCCTTCGATCATAATGAAAAGGGTTCTTAGTTAAAAAATCGATTCAAATAAATAAACCTAAATTCTACATATAAACAAAGTTCTTTTAATCAGGGCTTCATCTTCCCCCTTTCGTCACCAGCGTGTCCGTTCAACATTTCATTTCTACGAACAACATCAAAACCCCCGACGGCTTGAAGTTTGCCGCCTATTCCGATGGGGGGCGAAAATCCGGAGGCGACAGGAGTAACTTCTTTTCCGAAACCAGAAGTAACAGCTCCCAATGGCTTAGAGATATCATCGTGACTAGTGCCGAAGAAGGTTGTCCAGTTACGCGCCTGGTCTACGATTCTCTTTCCTTGGGTGGGAAAGGTGGTGCACGATTGTCGCGTCCCATCGTCGCTTCTTTGGATTCAACCAGCCACAGTTTTGGGTATCTACTACTATAACTTAAATGGCTATGAGGAGGCCATCGCAGAAAGCAACGATGACCCCTCATGGTCCGTTGAATTACCGGGATTGCCACTACTCCACGCCCGTGACCTTCCCACTTTTATGGTTTCTTCAACCTCTGACTGCGCCCCAAATCTCATACTGGAGATATTCAAAGAGCTTATAAACACACTCAACAATTCTGAAACTACCCCTACAATCCTTGTAAATACCTTCAATGTGATGGAGCCTGAGGCTTTGAAAGTCATTGAGAAGTACAATCTGATTGCCATTGGGCCATTAATTCCGTCGGCTTTCTTGGGTGGAAGAGATCCGTTGGATAATTCGTTCGGAGGAGACCTCTTTTAGAAAACAAAGGACTATACCGAATGGCTAAACTCAAAACCTGAATCATCAGTTGTCTACGTATCATTTGGAAGCTTGTAATTTCCCAAACATGAGAGGGCAATCTATAATTTTTAGAAATCTTGGGTAATTTTTGTAATTTCTTCAAAGAAAGTTGCTTGCCTTGTAGTCACAAAAGATGGGGGCCGACTATTCACAGCCCCGTATTTTCTTCCTTAGCCCACTACATTTCGGTAAATAGTTGTTGAAAATCATAGATAACATTTCGGTAAATAGCTGTTGAAAACAAGATTATATTTCGGTAACTACATGTCGAAAATATGTTCAACCTTCGGTAAACAACTGCCGAATATACATTTTCAGTAAATAGCAGTTGAAAAAAAAATTATATTTCGGTAATTGAATGCTGAAAATGTATATCAATTTCGGTAACTAATTGTCGAGTATAGTTGGAAACTTTTAACGGGCTAAGGGAGAAAATACGGGGATGCGAATAGTCGCCCCCAAAAAATGGGCTAGAAGGGACACCAAGACCCCATGACCTTTGCAAACATTAAGGTTCTGTTTGGTAAAATTATCAGTTTTTATTTTTTGTTTATAAAAATAAAGAAATGAGTTTTTGTTTATTTATTAAAAAACAAAAACAAAAAACATGTTTGGTGACCATGTTAGTTTTTATTATTTGTTTTTTGTGTGTTGCCGAAGTGTTTTCAAAATAAATTAAAATGCAATTTTTGTGTTTCTAGAATTTTCATAAACTAGTGGAATTGGTTATGTATTTTGTAAACAAAAATAGTAACACAAATTTGTTTATGATGTCTATTTCAAAAAATATCGGAAACAAAAATAAAAAACTAGAAATAAAAACTTTTCTAAACAGAGCCTAATTGTCTCAGTCCTTTTCCGTAATAACATCAGATGAAAAAGTAATACGGCTTTGTTTTTTTTGGGAGAAATGTTACAATAAAAACCTCTATTTGAATGTGTATGATACGTATCCCTTGAATCGTCTTGAATTCGTAGCATTTTGCACTGATTTCAGAATAGTTGTATAAAAGTTTTTAAAATTTGCATTGAAGTTCATAACCAGTGTTTTAAAATTCATAAAACATCAAAACAAGAACTCATTACATGCAAATATTACAAATTCAAGGTTGATGTCATGAATTTTTGCAACATATTGTGAATTCTATGCGATTTAAGAAGGCGCTTACTGATCACACCCAAATAGAAATGTGTATGGTAGCATATATATATATAGGGAAATGATTTTAGCACACCATTTTTTGATAATGCCACACCCTGCAAGTGTATTTTTGCACCAAAAATACATTTGCAAAGTGTGGCGTTATCAAAAAAGGGTGTGGCAAAATCACTAGTATATATATATATATCGTGGCAAAAATACACATTGAACGGTTCGGATCATAAAAATTTGATCGGGAACTATGAGATTGAGATTTTGGGTGTTTTTTTAGGTGTTTAATTAGTTGTCCGCGGAACCGCCCCGTATATATATATATACTATCTTAGTCAGGTTCCTATCCACACCTCTTCCCGTTCGCACCCATCCGCACCTCCCCTTTTCCCATCGAATTTCGATGATCCGAGCCGCTCAATGTGTTCGGAACGTGATTTTAAGGGTACCCGTGAGATATCAGCAAAAAAAAAAAAACAAAACACTGAGAAGGGCTTGATTTGAACAGTTTTTTATTGAACCGTTCAATAAAAAACTGTTCGGATAAAGCCCTTCCCGATCATATTTTTTACCAATTTCTAGCGGTTACCCTTAAAATCACGTTCTGATCACATTGAGCGGCTCGGATTATCGAAATTCGATCGGAAAAAGGAGGTGCGGACGGGAAGAGGTTTGGACTTGAACCGGATTCTCTGTGTGTGTGTGTGTATATATATGTATGTATGTATGTATGTGATTAAGATTTTGGGGGAACTATGAGATTAAGATTTGAGGGGATTTTTTAGGGGTCTCCGGAACCGCCCCTTATATATATGTTTCTATTTTTTCTATATCATTTGATCTGTCGACTGGCGCAACTAATTCTCTTACCTACTGTTGCTAAATCAGATGCATTAAATTTTATATTAATTTAGAGGTCGTTCTTATAAATAATCACATTCTTTTTTTTTGTAACCTAATAGTATATTCCTAACCTTAACTCAACCAATCACAACGGGCATCAAATTTCATTTTATTGAATTTTGAACAAGTAATCTCACAACGCAGCATAATCATCACTGCTACACAACCGTCGAACCAACTGCACTGGTCACTTAACATTAACTCACACCAATATTGATCGTAAATTTAGTTACCGGAGTATACGACACTGTTTCGATTAGCAGTACTTTAGGGGAGAACATATATTCACGTTTCAAGTACCCACATTAATACGCCCATGTGAATTTCCACTGACCAGCGATACTACATTTTGGTACTAGCAATTACTATATATACTAATTTCTACTAGCTATATATCTGTCTGGGTACTGCTTGAAGTTATTTTCAGTACTGCTAAATATATAATTTTTGTTTTTAGTACTACTAAAAATTAATTCATCCATCTATAAGGGTACTCTCGTTTTGCAAGTGTCATTAATATATAACATTTAATTTTGGGATTGTCAGTAGTAATTAAAAGTTAGTCCTTGACACTGTCAGTAAATTAATTGCTTTATTTTCCTTTTGAACGACATTTTATTGGTGAATTATTGTTGTGTTATCGCTAATTAATTTACTTGTTGCCTTATAATGTTGAGTTCAATTTCTTCAAGCGTGCGTAAAGATAAGCTTAATATTTCGGTTGATTTGATTTGATGAAACCTATACATAAACCATGATATCGATATTTATTTTTTCTTGTCAATTGATAAAAGACATTATTTTTACATCAGATATGAAGTACAAAGTATAAATCCGGGACACTACATCAATTGTGAGAGTTCACGACACAACCAATTCCAACAACTCAACCAATACAAGAAATAAGCTCATTATATGGTAGAAACATAGAAAAGGAAAAAAAAAAGCTCTCTAAGGGAAGAACACCCACACACAAATAGATAAGGAGACTCGAATTCCTGACCTCCTAGTGAAATGCAAGAGCTTTAGCCAACTGAACTAACCCCAGTTGGTTAACCATAATTGATTAGGCAGGTGATGGGAAAAACAAACTAAACACTCTTTTATAAATGCAACCTTTTTCTTTAGGCCAATATCTTGTAGTCGTTGATATTCGTAAAGGTTTTTGTTTAATTTCTTGGTGCCTTATTTTGATAACAAGTCTATACTTTTTTTCATTTGTTAAGCATGCTACGTACGTAGTAGGTATGATGCTGAATCACGAAAATGGAAACAGAGAAATCAAAGCGAAGTAACGCCAACGAATTATCAACACTCTCGATGGCCTGGAGGATGACTTGGAGGATCGTGATGATCGATATCGTGTAAGAAATTCTTTTAGGGGCTCACTTAGTCAAATGGGTGATTAATAGTTGCCCACTTTCATTATTGTTTTAGTGGTAGTTTCAAGAAGCTTTTGGCTTTCCATTATCATCATTATTTGAGAGTTTAGTTTCCATGATGAAGGGAAACTATAAGGTTTCTTGAGGAAGATTAAGGGTCCCTAACCTAGCATTTTATAAGCCTATGATCTCCATAAATCTTGGCAATTCAAGTAATGCATAGGTTGGAAGACACCTAAATCTAGAGTGTGTAAGTCTGGTGTTCTAGTTGAACAACAATGACTAGAGGATAGTTCGATCCTATTTTTGCTGCATATACCAGTATGGGTATTTTTTTATTTTACATGTGGTATCATAGCAACCTCTTGTTAATGTTGTTCAGTAATAGATTGTATAATTCACACGCTGATATCGGCGATATCGGCGAACATGATTTGATGCTATTGATGATCGATCACATACCACTCACAGGTGTACTCCATTGTCCATATGTTATAGTTTAGTTTTTGGCTCTTTTACTAAAGGCATGATACATAAGGGTACAAGTAGAAGTTTGGTCCACTCATAGAGGCTTTACGAATCCCAGCAAGGAGAATTTAAATATAGAGGAACGAATCAGCCATTATGTGAGTATTACGCATGATAACTTGGGCTTATCGATGACTGCTTTTCCAGATACATTCCTATTAAAGTACAGTGGATCCTTTTGAGGTGATTTAAGCATTATAATATTTTGAGATTAGCCACAGCATCTTGAGATATTATAATGTTTGATATTAAGAGATTCACATATGGAGTAGTGATTGGACTATATGTGTTTGTATTACATGGCATCTACCATTGAGGTTGAATTGATAAAATTAATTATTTT
>JAOTQK010000012.1:8926511-8941456 GCA_025642025.1 Rhododendron ferrugineum
AAGTAGAGAAAAAGAATGCTCCTTAAGGTTAGTGGGAGCAAATACATTTTTATGGGTTATATGGATATTGGTCAAGGGTTTACCGGGTAGATATTCAAGTGACCATGATATGCAGCATTAGAAGGCTACAAATAATGGTTTTATGAGGTATTTATAAAGAACCAAGAATTTTATGTTGATTTACATGCATCCCATTAATTATGTCTCAAGTTGTTATTTTTTTACGAATGTATAAATTAATGGGAACTATGCATGAATACAAATACATTTTTATGTCTCAAGTTGTTATTTTTTTACGAATACGAATACAAATACATTTTTATGGGTTATATGTCTCGGTCTTGTTTGGTACTCATTGGAAAATGTCATATAATGTAATACATGGAAGAGAATGCCTATTAGTTACGGCACTACTGCTATGATTCTTGTTTGATATTTTCTAATGGAGTAAAAGGTTTTCAAAAACCTTTAGTTATGGGCACTTTTAGTTATATGACCATATAAAGTATTTATCAACTTAAAATGTAGAATGTAAGAAATTTTTTTAGGGGCCCACTTGGTCACATGGGTGATTAATTGTTGCCCACTTTCATTATTGTTTTAGTGGTGCTTTCAAGAAGCTTTTGGCTTTCCATTATCATAATTATTTGAGAGTTTAGTTTCCCTGATAGAGGGAAACTATAAGGTTTCTTGAGGAAGATTAAAGGTCCCTAACCTAGCATTTTATAAGCTTATGATCTCCATCAAATCTTGGCAATCTCAAGTAATGTGTAGGTTGGAAGACACCTAAATCTAGAGTGTGTGAGTTTGGTGTTCTACTTGAACAACAATGACTAGAGGATAGTTCGATCCTATTTTCGCTGCATATACCGGTATGGGTATTTTTTACTTTACATATCGAGGAAGGAGCTTCTCTCCCCTTGGAGTTTTAATACTGAGGTTTGGCCCTTGGTTTGCCCCTATGATTTGCTCGTTTGTGCGTTGGTTTTTCTCTTTTCGTTGATTGGGCTGCTTTTCCAGATATGTTTGGGTTGGTATTGATGATTTGGTGCTTTGATTTTCGTTTATGTATGTTTGCTAAGTACTGATGTTTTCAAGTAGGCCTTATCTGGTTTTTATTTTTTAGTTGGCGTCTTGCTTTCCTTTAGGTCTTGGGTAAATTTTTGCCGATGTACTCTTGATTCTTTTAATCTTTGTAATCCTTTATAAAAATTAATAAATCCTTTTGCTTAGTAAAAAAAAAGTCACATGTAGAGATAAATATTTTCTAAGATTTTTGGCACATAATGTGGGCGGAAATCCTAAGGATACTGACAAGGTGGGAACCGACCCTACACAGACTATTGTACGGGGCCCACTCCGGGTCCCACACAGATTTTGTAATCAGAATGAGAAAATGAAAGATTGGATCAAACGCTTACACATATTAGATTGAGTAGAATTTTCGCGGGGACCCTCGAAAAATTATCATAAAATTATTGAACGGTTCGAATTATCTGTGCAGGATCCAAAAAGGGCCCCACGCGGCGGTCTGTACAGAGTCGTCAGTTCCCAGCTCGCCGGTGTCCATAGAAGGATTGTATCGTAGATCCAATCAGCTGACTCTGGTGCCGTAAGTAGCAATCACGGTAGCTCATCCCAAAAGACTACATAAAGGTCCCTAGCTATATGGATTCATTACTCTTGCTAAGGCTGCATTCTTTTTAACTTAACTTTTTTTTTCGTTTTATGATTTTTTTCGTTTTTTCTGAATTTTTGATTGATTCAATTAATATTTTTTGAATTATTCATTCGTCTCAATGAGTGGAGTCTAAAAAGTAGTACAAAATTATGATCGAAAAAAAAAAAGTTCACTAAAGACAAAAAAAGTACTCCCTCCGTCCCAAAATGTTTGTCCGGTCCACAAAACGGAGTGTTAAAAATAATACAATTTTTGCAAGAAAAAATCAAAAGTTTTTTAACAACTTACTAGATATCAATGAATATTTTTAATTTGTGAAAAAAGTTTGAATTTTTTCTTGAAAAATTTGCATTATTTTTAACACTCCGTTTTGCGGACCGGACAAGTATTTTGGGACGGAGGGAGTATCAAACAATTATCTTATTTGTCTAAAATGTCATCTTATTTCAACATTTTTAACATTGGTCCGTATTTTTATACTTTTCTGATTCGTTTCGCCGAGACAAACGATTAATCCCAAAAATTATGACGAAAAACTAAACAAAACGTTACGAAAAATAAAAAATATCGAAATAAGTTCCAAACAAAAGTTAAAAAGAATGCAGCCTAACTTCCTAGTATTCGTAGTGGTGTGCGCAGCATCGTGCTGCGCACCTCCGAGCCGTCGGATGCACGATCCAACGGTTCGGAAGTGCGTAACACGGTGCTGCACTACACCAACCCGAAGTTAGTGAGGCCGCGGGTGTCATCATGACGTTTCAAAAAAAAAAATTCAACACAAAGAATGGGAACTTTGGAGTAGCTAGCTCGCCATTGAACCCCTGTTTAGGTTCCTAAAAAATAGGTAGATGGGGCGCTACCAACCATTGCAAATTGGGACCTCGGGTAGAGCTTGATATATACTACTTCATTGTATAAAGGTTAAATCTGCTTAGTTAATCAGACTAACCATTTAAATTAGATCATAGGCTGTAAATATGATCAACAACTCAATATTAAGTCCAATGCTAAGTAACTAACATGAGATTTCAGGTTTGGAACAGGATCCTCTCAGGTTCCTTGGAGGGCCCTGTTTTGGCACATTCTGGGTCCTTCCGAGGCCCGCATAAGCCAATCAGAACCATTTCTTTTTTAAAAGCTCGTTGAGAACATGAAATATGCAAATATAATGTTCATAATACATGTCAATTAATGCTATGTTATTCGAAGCGCATTTATGACGTTGCAAAAATGGGTTCCTATTGTTAACATAATATCCCAAAAACATTTTGTTACCATGTTATGTAGGTTTTATTAGTCATGTTTCCTAGTTAGTCGTGATTTCTTTATAATACATGTTTTCTATTTGGTTTAGGTTTTTTAGTGACCAAGTCTAGCTTGTATCCTATATAACTGCATGTTAATTAGGACTCTGGTTTATAAACAATCAATAACATATCAATGATAGCAAACTTCTTGTCAATTCAGAGTTTTCTTAACACTATTCAATTTTTCAAAATTTTATTTTCTCAACATAATTAAATGTGTTGTTTCTTGATTCTATGAGTGGTGGTGTATGGCCATTCCTAGTTGGTGAAGCGATTTATCTAGTTAATTCCATTAACGAACGACACCGTAGCCTACTAACTAGCTAGCTATGTGGAGGCCATTGATCACCGTCGACAACTAGCATCTTAGAGGGAAAGCATGTCAAATCATATCTGATCGAAGGCATCAGATGAAAAGAAATATCCAAACACATAATTTTTGGCATGGATAATATTCTCGACAAGTTTTAAAAAAAGAATGGTTTCAATCTGAGCCTGATCGAGAAGGCCTACAATGCCTAACACAAGATGGCCCATTCCTTTTTTACAATTGCAGAGAAGCTAATTCGTAATTTATTGGAATGTCGAACAACCCTAGATGAAGAATTTGGATGGTACGTTGGACTTAATCTGTAGAGTCACATTTGTAAGTGAGAGAGAATCCAACCTGAGAAAATATTGTTTACAGAGCAGTTGTAAAACAAGTGTTTACGGAGTTCAATCTCGGTCGTCCAATGTTAAAACGGACAGCTAAGATCACTCAGCTCCGTAGAGAACCGCTTTGCAGCGGCTCCGTAAATAAGTTTATCTCATCCAACTTACTCTCCAAAATAGTAGTAAAAGCTATAATTCCGGTAAAAAAATTGTGCGTAAGACTCTAGCTTTGGGTAAATCTTATGGACAAATGGTGGTACTTCGTACAAACAAATGCCGTGCCTTTAGGACAATTGTTCAGTTTTGGCCTTTAGGTCTCGTCCCTTTCGGGCCTTTTGTGGGTCCCTTCTGCATGACAACAATGTTTTCAAACTCGTTCTTGTTGTACACACAATTCGCAAATTAGATCATTCGAGAAAATTAAATTAATTAACTTGATTAAGAATATCGACGGGTCCATGAATACTGATGGGTAAACTTATACTCTCTTATTATATGTCCGAGCACTCACGGTCACGGATTGACACGTGCCCCTGATCACCGCTCAGGTTAGGTAGATTGCTCAACCGCTCAACCAGAGAAGTGACGCTCGGCCGGGATAATCCCCGGTCGGCAAGAGTACCTACGATCCCATGATAGAAGCTCTCCACGTTCGTCAGATCGCAAGATTGTAACTTCCTCCTCCACGATCCCCTACTCTTCGGTTACCTTCAATATGGGAAAACATGTCGCCCTCCACTATCAATGAATCGCCCCACTCGTTGGCAACCGCTACACTATCCCCGCGATCTTGTCCCATGATCGCGGAGCACCTCGATGCTGGGACGAGGGCCTATATAAGTATTAAGGGAAAGGACGTTTACAGGTACGTACTCTGTTTTTCACCTCAACCCAGTTTTTCATCCTTTCTATATCATATTTCGACTGACTTGATCATCGGAGGGTCCACGACTGGAAACACCCCTAGTCAAAAGACTTCTAGCAGGAACTCTTTGAAGACGGAACTCGTACTGGCTGTCCAGATTTTGGCATCAACAAATACAATAAATTTGTGAAAGAAAAAATGGACGGCGATGTAAAACTTAAACCGTCTATTTTTTTTACTTGGTAATTTACTTGATGAACTTTATAAAATGAATGATTGTAATTAGAAAGCCCTACTATGGTTACACCATTTGGTGTTCTCCAAATGTGCACCGCATCTTGTGGGACTCATTTCGAGTCTCCCACAAATGACTTGAGCCGTTAAATTTTTTTTAAAATATTCTTTAAGGGTCCCTGCAAAAAGTCATTTCATCCGGATATCGGTAAGGGCTTGATTAAATTCTTTGCTCAATTTCCTGTCAGCAAATCGGGTGTAGAATCGGTCAAGTCTTTAATGATATCCGGATGAGCTGATTTTTTACAGAGTCCTTTAAAAAAATGTGTTAAAAATTTTGAGCGACTCTGATCATTTGTATAGGACCCCAAAGTGGGTCCTTTGAGACGCGGTGTACATTTAGTGTACACCAAATGGTGTACCCATAGTTTTGTTGATTAATTAGAAATGAGAAAAAACTTCTTTATAGAGCAACCCGTAAATAAAGTTTACGGCACTCAATCGCGTGCGTCCAAAAATATTTTGGACGGTCCAGATCGAAAATCAATTTTGACCGGTAAAAATTAATCGTTATCGGTCGAAATTAAAAAAACATATCTCAATCATTGATTACCGAAATAGATGTACGGCCGAGATTGTGCGAAGCCATGAATAAGTCATTCACGGCCGCTCCGTTCCTCTCATTAGAAATATGATGAAGTTTCGTACACACCAGCTACTATATTGATTGTACCTGAATCAAGTGGCTGTTTCTTCTTTTGTTTTTTTCGGTCAAACGGAAATTCACAGTGTCCGAATCAAGTGGCTGTTTCGAGAGCTCTTCTTTTGTTTTTTTCGGTCAAACGGAAATTCACAGTGTCCGAATCAAGTGGCTGTTTCGAGAGCAAATGATACACGTGTGATTTGTCTGGTGCATATGAGTATTTAAGCTTCCTACGCAGAGTACTACTTTGGAGTCGTAGCATTGTACTGATAGGCCAGTAAGTTAATTTTCCCAACACGCCTTATAGCATACTTAAATGCAAAAGTCGAACGGGGGACATGTTGCTCAGTTGGTATAAATTTCACTGCATAGCACGATAATGTTGATGGAAACAGGGAAATTAAATGCATTCACTTGGAAAGCATTTGTTTAGTTGAATTTTGATACCTCGAGTGTCTGTGCTATCTTACACGCACCTCGATTAATTTTATGGAACGTATTACACAACCTATTTGCAGGGGTCCCAATTAAAGTAGGAGGTTAGATTTGTATGGACTAGACCTATAAGAGTTGATAACGCCTTAGAGGTTTCGAATGTGAAATATCAGGATGGAGCAAACCCTTATGTTCCAGACTCTCAGACCTTCATGACTACTAGGCCAACCATTCGGGTTATTTGTCAGTTTATTAGTACCAATTTATGGCTTCAACGTGTAAGATGTTTTCTTGTTCAATCACTGTCTAATTTCCACTAAATTTGAATGAACTATCATCACAAGTACTTATCCTTTATGCTAGTTTCTAGACCAATTAAAAAGAATGTTTGCTCAGCATTGAGCACAATTAGCGGTGTTCCCAATAACTTTTGGTGGTAATTTTACGTTCTGGTATAGACGTACAAGTTTAGTAAGAGCATTTCCAGCAGCCTCTCCTCTCCTCCAATAAGTCAAATCTGCTTGCTTCGAGGTACTCCGGTGAGTCACCAGATCTTGTTTGCATCGAGTTCGAGTTACCCGGCGAGTTTCTCCGCTCACAATTCAAGTCCTTCGGCGAGTTTCTCCGTTGGGGTTTTTGATCCTCTGGCGAGTTTGCTTCGACTTTGGCGAGTTTCTTGTTGGGAACTTGTGTGAAGGTTGAGTCACACATCGGATAAAATAGAAAAAGAATTGGATCTTAATATACAATCGGTTGGCACACCACTTACAAGGCTTAGTCTTTTAAGTGGATATGTGCACACAGGAGAACCTCAAGCGGATCAGACTCCCAACATTTCTCTATTCGGGTTTTTGGTCCTATAGCGAGTTCTCCATTTGGATTTTTGGATTTTTTCGGTATATATGTGTATATGTATGATTTTGTGATTTTATTGAGGCAAATGGCTAGATTGTTGGGTGTTGCATTTGTTTGGTGGCTAGCCAAGAGATAAATCCTAACCAAAATGGCTAAAAGTTTGCTTAGACTGATAGAGATGCTCTAAGACGTAAGTTGTAACAACGCACATCTTATGCTTCTATTTTTCATTGAAAAACACTTATTAAAGTCGTCTAAAAGTTGATTGAAGTATCAATTTTGGCACTTCAAATTCTGAGTTTCAGAATCTAACCTTTACCGTATCTATAATTTTCGACCAGCAACCGCCCGCTATATTGGATATGTCGTTTTAGCTTTATGGAATGGACGTATTATCATACTAATTTATGGAGATAGCTAGGTCGATAGTATCTATACTTCATTGACATATTTATCTAATTATCTTTAGTGTTAAAAGGGAAAATTTCTTTTATATCCCTTCAACTTTGACCAAAAATTCATTTTGGTCCTTCACCTTTCAATTTCAGCATAAAAATACTTCGACTTTCCAATTTTTTTCAATGTCGTCCTTTAGAAGGAATTCGTTTTCTTTGAGTCCTTATCCTGGCCGTCTCCGGCCACTAAACGGCCGATCCGAGCCGTCAAAAAATTCTAAAAAAAAAATGAGAGGGCCAACGCGGGAATCAACGGCATCCGATGTGTGTATGGTGTTTGATCCAAACACCCTATTTTTCGTATATATATATCCCTAAAGGGCGACATTGAAAAAAATTGGAAAGTCGAAGAATTTTTATGCCGAAATTGAAAGGTGAATGACTAAAATGAATTTTTGGTCAAAGTCGAAAGGATATAAAAGAAATTTTCTCAGTGTTAAATTATAGTATTTAGAAAGTCATGTTGTTAATTATGGAGGAGTTGGTACATAAAATCGTTTTCAACAGAATTCCCACTTAAAATAAATTGAGCGTCCCCGGAAATATTAATGATATTATCAAAGTACGATTATATGGTTTAACTTTACTATATTGGCCCTCAAGAAATTTATTCATGTCCCACCCCCTTAGGAATGGTTACTACAATATTATTGAAGAAAAAAGCTTGTTTTGTCTATAATCATTAATGGCTTTCTAGACTGCTAAGAATGAGAAAACATGTTTGGAGTAGGGAAAATGACCCACTTAACATAACTATAATTAAATTCATTCACGACGAAGTGGTATAAATGATTCGAATCCCATTGAGGCTGAACATTCCAAACATTTGGGTCACTGGAGGTTTGCTCGGTCGTTGATTTCAGAGTCCCAGAATTAGTCAAGGTGCGCGCAAGCTAACTAGTCCGGACAACCGGTCTTAAAAAGAGAAGTGATTTATATGATGGAATGGCAAAACATGCACGCAAGTGCTATACTAGTACGAGCTATTAGTTAATTATCTCCTAAATATACTCTCTCTCTCTCTCTCTCTCTCTCTAGTTTTGCTATGATTATTTAAGTAGCTGCTCTCTATATAAGTTGGGGGCGACTATTCGCAGCCCCGTATTTTCTCCCTTAGCTCACTACATTTCGGTAAATAATTGTTGAAAATCATACATAACATTTCGGTAAAGAGCTGTTGAAAACAAGATTATATTTCAGTAACTACATGTCGAAAATATGTTCAACCTTCGGTAAACAACTGCCGAACATATATTTTCAGTAAATAGCTGTTGAAAAAAAGATTATATTTCGCTAATTGAATGCTGGAAATGCATCTTAATTTCGGTAACTAACTGTCGAGTAAAGTTGAAAATTTTTAACGGGCTAAGGGAGAAAATATGGGGCTGCAAATAGTCGCCCCCTATAAGTTTGGTCCTCTCCTAGTTTTCTTTGATTATTTAAGTAGCTGCTCTCAATTTGATTAATCACCTTGTATTTGGAAAACGTACAGGCTAGGTTTCGCTTAATTTATTAGTTTGAATTAGTTTGTTCCTTTTTAAACTTTTGTTAGTTTTGGCAAAAAAAAAAAATTGAAATTATTCATTCTATCTTGAAGAAGACAATAGAAAATGTTTAAAAAAAAAAAAAAAAACATGACCGAAAGCTTAGAAAGGTCAATAAATCCAAAAACAAGTCTGAACAAACTGACTTTTTTGGCTTATTGTTGTGTTTTTCTGATCTTTTTTCAAGTTTGATTCATGTTTTGTTATTTTTTTTATTTCTCTCGTCCCAACAAATCCAAAAAGTTAAATTATTTGATCGAAATCTAAATAGGCGACTAAAAGAAACTACATTAAAACAGTCCAAAATCAACCTTAATAGCGTTCCACATCTATGTGTTGGAAAAGTTATTACTAGCTTTTTTTACCTTTAAATGTATTAGTCCCAAAATAATTAATATTTGCTCCGTGAAACGAGAACTTAAAAATAATATGAATTTTTCAAGAAAAACAATGCAAACTTTTTTCAAAAATTTACAAGATATCCATGAGTTCTTTTATTTCATAAAAAAAATTGAATTTATTTTGAAGAAAATTTATTATTTTGAAATCCTCGTTCTGCAGACCGGAAAAAAAGAGACCAGATAATTGGTCTTTGGATTTGTCTACAAACCATATCTTTGTACTTTGTATGGCCCAAATAAAAATAGCCCAGATATCAGCCCAATCTCAAGATGGGACCCAAATGTAAACACAAGTACCGCAGAGCCCACAATTTCTTAGCGACAAAAACCAAGGTCAACAATTTTTATTTTTATTTTTCCGATATGGTAAGAAACTTTCATTCATAAAAAAGAGGAGTACATCAAAAAGGACGATTATCGTTCCACACAGAGGATACAAGAAACCAATCAGGAATTCTAGCTTCCCGTATACAAATACTAGAAACCGTGCAAAAATCATTGTTGTGAGCTCGAAACGGCCGCACAAAAATCAAAACTGGACAAGACTGGATATATAGAAGCTAAACTGGACCGGTTCTGAGTTTTATCTAGTTGCCACCCAGTTGCTCCTATTCATTCTATGCTCATTTTTTTTTTTATCTTACATTAGAAAAACTCCAACTTCTGTTGAATGTAGGGGTGACAAATTAAACTCAAACTCATTAATCAATTCAAATCCATCCACTAAAAAATAGACCCAACCCAGCCCATTTATTAGTTGGGTCAGAATTGGTCCAACCCATCTAACCCATTTAGTAATTGGATTTTAATGGGTTAACTTAAATGACCTAATAAGTCAGAACATGACTCATCAAAGAAAAATAGAAAAAACACAATATAAATTGAAATTAGCCCCTCTCAATCTCGAGAAATATTTGGGTGCCGGGTGGATACCACGTCACCCAGCTGACGTCGTGCCGAGCACCCACATCCGAGCCGTCCAAAAGCGTGTTGGACGGCCCAGATTAAACCACTCTCTCTCCTCTCACCGCACCACTTTCTCTCCTCTTTCTCTCTCCTTTTTCTCTCTAAATCCGAAATGGACGGCCCAGATGCACCAAGCGGACACCACGTGGTACCCGTTCGGCACTGAATTTTTTTTCATCAATCTCATTGTTCCTCCACTCGACTCCGACATAGAATTCGCCTGCTAATAGATAGCATCCAGTATTAATTGTTAGAAACCCGAAGGGAAGGTCAATGTAACTACCCTGCTAATTGATTTGTTATCATACCCCTGCTATTTGCACTTTTAATTTTTCTACTGCATGGCCAAGTCGAGTTTCGTAGTTTTCGAGCTCGGCCCTTTTATTAAACAAGCTTAAAACTTGAGCTCGAGCTCAAACGAGCCGAACTTTTGCGAGTTGAGCCGAGCTTTGGAGTGTCGATCTCAACTTGTTTAGAAAACGAGCCAAAAACTCGTGCTTAAGCTCGGCTTGGTCACTAAAGAGTCGAGCCGAGCCACGAGCTGCTCAACTCGGTTCATTTTTTATAAGTTTTTTTTTTTGTTTTTGTTTTGGAAGGAAACTTTTGGAGTTGGCAATAGTCATTTTTCTTTTTTTTGATCTAGTCAATTCATTAGAATCATTTTTTACTGGATGCTAAAATTTCAACAAAATCTCCATTCGGTTCAGTAATTTTAGTATACAAGGGTATTTTGGTCATTAAAATGTATAAGAGTTATATGGGTATTTTAGTCAGTTTAAATTTTAATATATATGTAATTGGCCGGGTTAATGGGCGGGTCGGATTTGATTTCAAATAAATGAGTTGAGTTGGGTATGGGTAATTGGACTCATAACTAATTGGGTCTAATGGGTCAATGACTCATTAAAGACATAACCCACTAATAATTTACCAAATTTGGCCCAAACCCGCTCATTTGACACCCCTAGTTAAATGTAAACCAAAAAATGGAAAGGACCAAAAGGGTTTCCATGGGCCGATTTTTCTGTGACCATACTCGTCATGTTCATCTCAAACATTAACGTGCCTGATCATTTTGCAATTTCTAGTGCACATAGCAGCTGCGCATGTACCGTTGGACCTAACTTTGTTGGCCCCGTTCCGTTAAGCGAAATAAGAGGTTTGCGTCTAGATGCTCCTAATTTTTTTTCCCCCCACTTTCAGAATCTCCAATTTCGCAAAGTTATTTATTCTTGGCGCCACTGAATACATTTAATTTTACATCACTTCTATGTTCGATGTTTTGGCATTGCTTTCGACAAATTTGGTTTTCGACTTGGCTGCTCGCGATGATCTTGATGATGAGGAAGATGACTTAGGGGAGGAAGTCGACTTGGTCTTCTTCCTCTTCTGTTTCTTCGGGATTTTGGGAAGGTCCGTCGGCGGCGGTGCATCTTTCAACATCTGATCAGACATTGGTTGCCTGTCCATGGATTCATAATCTGCAGCAAGAAAATGACAGTAAGATCAAATGGAAATGAATGGTAATCAAAAGAAAAAATAGTAATCAAGTATTTTACTATAAACTCAACGGTATATGAGCCTCTAACGAAGGCATAGTGCTAGATCACACGGGATCGTAGTTCATTTATTTCAAGCCAAATGTGTTCCGAGATCATGTTAATCACTATCTTATCATTATAATCTTTTGTTTCGGTGATGTTCTTGGCAATCTTTACAAATGAACAATTCTGATCATCAAAGCTTTCGGATTTGAAAAAAACTCCCAAAAGACATCAACAGAACCGTCCAATCTCAAAATAGGACTACAAGAGGATCTTTCCCTTTCTAGATGCCCATGTAGTAGAAGCATTGCCTCGTGACACAAGAGCCAAACTTGGTTGGAAGCAAAAATCTTCAAAACCAGCTGGCCTTTTTCCCAAAATTTCACAATATCAAGACGAACCCATCGCTTCTCTCTCTCTCGATATTTCGACCCGTGATAAGGCCATGTTTGCCTTTGTCTGATTATGCACATGGTACTGAAAGAAAACATTTTAACTATTCATGTTACGTACTGGGGCGTACGGCTTTCGTGTTCGTGTTGCAAATTAGTCTAGCTCCATTTTACTGGATTCATTTTCTTGTAAAATTTCCCAACTGATATATAGGACTCACAAAATATTCGACTTCGCAAATACCTTTGTATTGGTCCTACAATTATATCTCCCCTCTCGTTCTTGGAGGATTGATCAGCGTTCAACTCTTGCGGTCAAGCCACATAAAAGAATTAAATTTTTTTGTGAATCTCCTAGTTCTGACGTGAATAGTCTGTCTTTGATCGGATTGGGAAGGGGATGAGTCGGGGTGCGCATAAGGTAGCCCAAACACCCTTGACTATCGGGAAAAAAAAAGACATAACAAATGAGAGAAAATTGATCAAGAGATGAATGCACAAACCTTGAGATGACCATGTGGATATTGCAGAACTAGAACCTCTTGTCTCGTTAATATTACCAATAGACGTTGCCGCGAAATTCGATGCCGTGTTGAATTCATTCATCTACAATATTAAAACAGGTACGATATAGTGAGATGCTTGGCAACATCTCCCTCAGATAACAAAATTGGCGAAGATTATACTCGAAAAATTGGATATCAATTTGGGAATGCATACCCAAGTGGGTGCAGTACCAGAAGGGCCATCCCAGCCAATATGCGCAACGTGTTTAACATCCGTTGGGTATCCAATTTCAATCTCGCGCTCCTTTGTCACAACTGGAAAAAGAAAAAAAAATTTGACTTTGGCCCCATAGCATGAAGGTAAAAGAAAATAATCTGCAGATGTAAGAGTATATTTCAAGCAAAAAATTCATCCAGAAATGATATCGCACCAAAAATTTAACTGCATACTTGGTGTCCATTGTCTATTGTAGGTTGATTTCGCTAAAGTTGGAGGCCATTGTCTATTGTATCATATACCATAACAAAAGAGGGTCCCATTAGCATGCATCCAGCAGAAATCGAATCTACGAATTTTCCTCTTGTGTAGGATGGGCACTTTAACCATTCCGCCATGGATGGAAAGAGACTCAGCGAGTCGGGGGGGTGTGAACACACTTGCACGAATTCGGGTAACGGCTACAAGGGAGAAATCGAAAGGAAACTATATCTGACCAAGGATGGACGTAAACTCATAAGCTACCGAGGGTAGGGACAACTATGTGGGGTCGCCTGACCCCATGGCGGGAAAATAATCTACTGCTATTGTACTACTAATTTTGGAGTAGATAGAAAATGACCCCATCAAAATATAGCATTGACACTATAGCTAGGGTGCAAAACACCAGAAAATTTATCCTATAATGAAAACCAACCACCAACTTTCTGCCAATTCTCTCTCTCTCTCTCTCTCTCTCTCTCTCTCTCTCTCTCTCTCTCTCTCTCCAAGTATAAGCATACTTGGACTCCAATTACAAGTTGTCAATTCTACGGGTTCTCTGTTTTTTGTTATGTATTACTATTCTATAAGCATTATCTTTTCTCCAAGTTAAAAGTTGTTCTTAATTATGGGTTGAAGGAGTTTTTATGGGGTTTTACTTAAATTTGAGTTCGAATATTGAAATGGTAATGGGCGGGCTCTTATATGATCTTTTTAGCATTGTACAGTTGTGAAAAGAAGCCGGTCATAATGCAAAATTCATCTTAAACTAAGAGTAAACATTTCAACTTTCAATTTGTAAATGACCCCATACTAATAAAATCCTTGAGTCGCCACTAGGGATAATTGTCTAGGTCTTATTCTGAAAGAAAAAAGCCACCCCGTCACAGTAGGCGGGTTGCTTCCTCTGTCGTCCCCGGGTAGCTCTTGGCAAGGATGCCGAGGACACCTTAGGATATGTTGGTCAGTGGGGGACTCTGTCGGGCTCCTTCAGAATTTTTAGCATTTTTTTTGTAAACCTTTTTTAGTAGTTGATTTTGCGCCACCAACAAAAGCAGAGGCCACAACAAAATAACGGGGAGAGAAAACATACAAGAGAGGTAATGAAGAAGGCATTACCAAAGATTTGGGAGATGCACTTGAATCCTTTGTAGATCCCTTTTATTTTGGTTGCCATTGGAAAAAAAGAAGAAGAAGCAACAATCCGAATCGAAGAGCCGCCCCTGTTCTGATATTCTTCGACAGAGTAGAGGAGGAAACACCACAAAAATGCGAAAGTGGTGGTTCCTTTTGCCTGTTAGAAAGCAAATTAATATGCTTAGAGAGGGGTTTTTCAATATTCTTTTCACTTTTTCGATCAAAAGGTAATGGACAAACGCAAGTAACAAATGGGGAGAGTAATTTTCGATAACTCAAGTGTTCGGGTTAGCTTACAAGCACCTCGGAATAACAAATGGGTTACTATGAGCATTAAAAAATTTAGATTAAGATGTGCAAGGGTTTGGCTATGAAATAGGATTGTTATCTACCAATATTTGGAAATACATATAGATGGCATAGAAGTTTCATCCACTTCAAATTTTATGGAAAAAAGGGTAAAAAAAAAATAATGTTCCAATAATTCATTAAATTCATATTCAATCAAGGAAGAAATAAATCCTCCATCCAATTCTGAAAAATCATCTTTTTATCAAATTTATGAAAGAGTTTATATATATATATATATATATATATATATTATAAAACAAAAATTGGAAATTGTTTCCTTTCACCTCAAATGGTTAGAGAATTTTTAGATAAGTTGCAATCTTTTTCCATTTGATTTGACGTTGAAAAAAATTGTAACGCCCCGATTTTCGGAAATAAAATCGGAGTATTTAAATAACAATTTCTGAAAAACTTATCGAATTAAAGTTCGAACTTAA